>CM077193.1:22772861-23165361 GCA_039654625.1 Rhinogobio ventralis | reverse complement strand
AATTTAGACTGAACATACACTAATCAGGCATCACCTGATGACCACCTTCCTAATATTGTGTTGGTCCCCCATATGCTGCCAAAACAGCCCTGACCTGTCGAGGCATGGACTCCACTAGACCCCTGAAAGTGTGCTGTGGTATCTGGCACCAAGATGTTAGCAGCAGATTCTTTAAGTCCTGTAAGTTGCGAGGTGGGTCCTCATGGATCAGACTTTTTTATTCAGCACATCCCACAGATGCTCGATTGGATTAAGATCTGGGGAATTTGGAGGCCAAGTCAACACCTCAAACTCATTGTTGTGCTCCTCAAACCATTCCTGAACCATTTTTGCTTTGTGGCAGGGCACATTATCCTGCTGAAAGAGGCCACAGCCACCAGGGAATACCGTTTCCATGAAAGGGTGTACATGGTCTGCAACAATGCTTAGGTAGGTGGTACGTGTAAAAGTAACATCCACATGAATGGCAGGACCCAAGGTTTCCCAGCAGAACACTGCCCAAAGGATCACACTGCCACCGTTGGCTTGCCTTCTTCTCATAGTGCATCCTGGTGCCATATGTTTCCAGGCAAGCGACGCACACACACACAGCCATTCACGTAATGTTAAAGAAAACACTCCTTGCAATGTGGCATCTCTCTTAAGATGGCTGAATACACAGTGAAGTCCACTTCGCAGGGCACTATTGAGTAATTTGAACATATAAAGAAACTCTCATAATAAATTCCAGTCCACACCTAGCAGATTAAATAAACTCAGATGTGATAATTGGTAAGCAAAAGAGCTTGTCTTTAACTTTGAGAAAATATTAGTGTAACAATGACATTTACATGCAGTGTAATGAAGCTCTGCAGTCCTGTGGGATTCTGTTTACGTGGCTCTGTTAAATCCTTACTGTTTCATGCAAAAAAATGTCCCTAGCTTCGTCTTTAAAAACCTGGCAGGAACTGATGTCTCTAAACAGTGTTTAAAAACAGATTACTGCATAATTGCCTGTGTAAGGCCCTTTTAATCCCCTCTCCTGCTCAAATCCGCCATGTCACCACCTCCAATCGCAGAGGGCACATCGCCATTAAACGTGTGAGCCGCAGTATATATGATTCACCTTTCAAAAGCCTCCATTTTCCTGTCAGTCCTTACTCTGCCTGCTGACTTTCTAAAAGATTCCATCAAATTCTTATGCCACAATGCGAGTTTGTTCATGATAGTAAATTATGTGAATGAAAGCATACAGAGAGAGAGAGAGGAAGTTCTCTCTCACAGAGGTCAGTCTCTGACTCGCCGGATGCAATTAAACAAATGCAGACATGCAGATGAAGTGCCAGTGAAAAGGAAAAGAGTGCACTTTAGACCTCCCTCAGAGAGAAAATAAAGGGTAAGAGAGGGGAAAAAAACTTTTAAGTGAGGAGCTAATGTCATTGACGTCTGTTTTTCTTTTGCATTATGGGAGCAGCATTAGTCTCTGATTACACTAACTGAAAAAAGAGACTTCAGCTGATCATTACAGATAACAAGGGCTTTATGTCGGTGCCATCTGAATCAACATTTTACGGAATAAATTGCATTTTATGTTTCCTTTTAACACACAGGCTGCACATAATATAAGCTAATTTGTGTTAGTGACTCATCAAAATAAATCTTACAAAACAGCAATGTCTTTTTGCAGATTCAATTATTCAAAGATTTAAAAAAACAAAACCTACTTCTTTGTATAGGATTCCAGCAGTGTAGACACCACTAAGCGGAGGAAAAAAAAAAAAAAGAAAAAAAAAACCTGAAACACTTGGACCATGTGTCTCCAGCAGGTTCATCCCTAGTGTGTGGGTGTGACATGCATTAGACCACTCCCCTCCACTCCCCCTACCCAGCATGCCTTGCTGTATTGGCTAAATCTGAGTGATAATTTATCATGTACCTACTGTGTTCCTCTATTCCAGAGATGAGCAAGGAGCTCTTAAGACACCATTGATTTTTATTTGATTAAATGTCCGCTCGTTCACAGCAAATTAGCGTGAGTTTAATCAAATCAAAATCGATAACTACTTAATAAAACAGCCCCCATTTACGGTCAAAGTGAGACTCTGAATGGTTTAAGAAAACAGGCTGGATGTAGTTAGGATGTGTGAATATCTATCAAGGTAAGGTCGTAACACAGATTTGTATTATTTGTATTTTTATAAGGTAAACTCAGTCGACAGCATTTGTCTTGTAGCATAAATTTGTTTGCCACAAAAAGTAATTTTGACTCTCTTTTTCTTTCAAAAGATAATAATAATAATAATCTAGGTTACAATGAGGCACTTAATCGAAGTGAATGAAGGCAATCAGTAAACATTAAAATATTGACTTTCAAAAAAAAGTATAAAGTATAAAAGTATAGCCAAGACATAAACAATATGGGTTAACATTATATTTGTGTAGAAAAAAATCCCTTACTAACCTTTTGTGTGAAGTTATCTCCAATTGCCATGAAAACCAACGCCTAAAACAACAATAAAAAAATGACAAAAATAACTGTACAGCTTAAATAAAACATTTTAACAGAATAATTGATGTAAGTGCTTTTTGAAAATTATGAGCTTCACAAGATTGTTTTTAAATTCTTCAATAACTGGTCCCATTCATTTCCAGTGCAAGTGCCTCATCATAATCTCATGTTTTTCTATTTTCTTCTTTTTTTAAGACAACAAGGCGAAAGCCAATATAATTTTTATGGACAACTGAACAAATTGTACTGAACTTATATTAAACCCAGAATATTCCTTTAAGAGACAATAAACACCAATATGATTGTTACACTACTAACTGAAGTGTGCTGCTGAGGCATTCATGCTGTACTGATCTAATTCACAGGTGGACCACCCCTAAAAAAGCTTGTGTTTGACAGGCCTTTCCCATCCTAAACCCCTCAACTATCATTCATTTTTATTGGCCATCTGCAAGAAGGCCTCTTTGAAAATAAAACACTACTTCTGACAGGTTGAGCAAGCTTTTACATCTCCAGTTTTCTCTTTGGAGGAGACGCTCTGAAGCATCTTGCTGCTGTGTTTTTCATGCACAGTTTGTACGTCTTTAAGTGTTTTTGACCGTATTTGATCCATGTTACTTCCCCTGCTGTACCCCTTCAGAAGTCCCTTTGGTAAATGTACAAATATGTGCGCGGGTGTTGAGTGCAGGGTCAAGGATCAGTGCATCAAAAGCCCCTGATAGGCCCTGGCAGTTCCTCAGACAAAGCTGACCTAGATCTATCTAGGGCTCTTAACAGAGAGGTCTTAAGTCCGGCTTGTCCCAGCCATTGTGCCCTCCCTCTCTACAGTGCCTGAGGGCAGGCCTGAAGGAGAGAAAGATCCACAACTCCTATGGGGCTCAAAGTATCGCCTCTGTCTGAGCCAAGGCATTTATGAAAGGTTATAGGAGTGATGCTGATGGACAAATCAGGTAGAGGTTGAAGCTTCTCAGTCAAGTGTGAATAAAACAAACAGTAATCCACTGATTCTTGACTCATGCACGTATTTGTACATTTACCAAAGGGACTTAATGTTGTGCGTTATGAAGGGTTACAGCAAGGGAAGTAACTTCAAACAGGTTCAAAAACACTTAAAGATGTATAAATTGTGCATAAAAAAAAACACAGCAGCAAGATGCTTCAGAGCGTCTCCTCCGAATAGAAAACTGGAGATGTTAAAGCTCACTCAACCTGTCAGAAATGGTGCTTTATTTTCAAAGAGGCCTTCTTGCAGATGGCCAATAAAAAGTAACAATAGTTGAAAGGGTTTAGGATGAGAAAGATAAAAAAATTTTAGATAAAAAAAACTTTCCAAAAATATATGGATCAATGCCACTAATTTCCTTGTCCCATCTACTGATTTTTCAAAAAATATATTATAATTGCAAATCATACATACAATGACTTGGATATGCCACTTCTACAGTTAGAATGTTTTTTAAGTTTTGAATGATGAATTAAAAATATCAGTGTAATAATACAATTGTCCTCATAATGACGGGAAGGCCGCATTATAAAAATAAAAATAAATTATAATACTTTGGAAAGTACTTCGGCATAATCTTGTATTATTTCTTAGTGAAAAAGAGATGCTTTACTGATATCAATATTTGAAAGACTGCTGTATTTTTTTTTTTTACCATTGTCTGTTTTAATTTTTACTATCATCATTATTGTTATTTTAATTCATACAGTATGCCCTTGTAATCTTTAATAGAAAACGTTAACCTCCCCTCCCCCTCGAAATGACGCCTGTTCTCTTCATGACGTGTCTCAGCGCCCAACCAATCCAATCAATTCCCCAAAGAAGGAAATCAAATCCTGCCCTATACACTCATTCCAGAATCGTTTCACACTGATATATGTCACAATAAGGAAGAAAGATGCAACATAAAAACATATATACATACATACATACATACATACATGCATACATACATACATACATACATACATACATACAGTACATAAATCTCTTATGTCTTAATATGGACATATTTTTGGAAATATGTCTTCAAGATGCATTGCACAAATTCCTTAATTAATACTTGTTCCTCAAAATAGGTGATTACTCAGTCAATGCTTTCCTCATCTAGTTTCCCCTCTTGAAGAATCATTGCCTCCACTTATTCGTATAGCTCTGTACAGCTCCACCTATCTCTTCCAATACACTATCAAGTCAGGCTAACCACTCATAAACCCTTCTTTTTTTTTTCTTTCTAGTGGCTAGTAAACACAATTTATCTTAATCCCTGTGGTTTTAACAAAGGCTGTCTCTAAAATAATGAATGTTCAATG
Source organism: Rhinogobio ventralis (assembly GCA_039654625.1). Lineage (NCBI taxonomy): Eukaryota > Metazoa > Chordata > Actinopteri > Cypriniformes > Gobionidae > Rhinogobio > Rhinogobio ventralis. The sequence goes on along the minus strand of CM077193.1, from coordinate 23,160,557 downwards.
TAATTAATTAAAGACACACTGCAGCACCCTAACCTCTCAAAACAGAAGAAGGTTTTATAGATATCACAATCGACAGCTGATATAATGCTCTGTAATTTGATTTCCACTGGAGCCCTTTTTTGTAATTACAGTGTTGTCTCTTATCTATTTTTATCACACCGTGTTTGCCATTTGTTGGCGGACACTGCATTTAATATCATTTAAATGAGCAACACTAGCCTTTAATTTCAAAAGACAAGGCCATCTTTTTCATGTTAGCCTTCATTTTTTTCCCCTCCACCACAAAATACAAAATAGACCTCGCTCCCTTTCGTTCTCTCTCTCTCTCTCTCGTTCTCCCTCCCTCTCCCTGGCTCAACTTGTCAGTCAAAACATGAAGCTGACACGCCGGCATAAATTGTTCAAAGTAGTTTTAGGTGAAGAGGAACGGAGATGGGAAGCCAATGTGGATATTTTTTCCCCCTCTCTACAAAAGCCAACCTCAATTTGCGTCAAACAGGGTTAAAAGACCTTGGGATTAAAGCAATAAAGTGGCTGCTGTCAGCCCTGAAACCCCCACCATCGCTTAAGTGCCAAACTAGAGTTGTTCAATATCATCTCACATTAGATCATGTCATCGCGAGGTGACGGGCATGCATCACAAGTCCCGACAGGTCCGATTTCTGCTGAAGAATTCATCCCTGTCTGGCACAATCAAACCCGACTCTTCTCCGTGCCAATCTAAAATGGGAAATCCAATCTGATTGTGCCGGAGCAGCATGAGAACACACAACGGGGGGAAATGTGAAATTCCCGTCGGCTGATGAAAACAGAAACATTTGGGAAATGGAATGTGATGGGGGCCCAACAGAAGCGCCATGCCCGCTCACCTGCGTCTTGACGCTCCCCCTTCGAGACAGTGCTAATGGAGCACTCATATATACCGACTTGGGAGGAATAATACACTCGGACATGGGGTAGGTGGGGTTGTTATCTCAAAATTGGAGTCTGAAAGGATGTTTATTTTTATCATTTTCCCACAAAATATCTATCTTCCCTCCCACCCTTTCTTCCAGCAGTGCACATTTTTCATTCACAATGGAAGCGAGGCCATTCAGACAGCCAGAGTCTGTGGACTGCCCGGCGGACAGCCGAAACGGCTCAGAATAAATAAAGACTGCCACAGGCTGGCGGGAGAGTGACTGACAGCCGACAAGGCCCCAGCCAGCTCGCTGTCACCGGAAAATCCCCCTGCACACTTACACACACACCGCTTTCCTTCACTCGATGGCTTCTAGGCCTTATCACTCAAGGGTCTGCTAATTCACTAGCCAAGGTTGGACTGATAAGGCCTGCTCCTCGCCATCCTTTTTACTCGAGAAGGGAGATGGACAGGTCCCCAGGATAAACGCAGCTTGTGCCCCCCTCCAACATGTGTCTGTCTCAATGACATGACTACCCGACGGGTTACAATGCACAGTGCCCTTTGAATTAAGGGACGTAAGCGATACACTGATAAACTGACACTCTGAGCACCAAAGGAGGAGAAGAGAGACTGCAGACAAGCAAAAAAGGGCCCATTTCAACAGTATACACACACACACACACACACACAAATAAGGACGCACACAAGCCCACTTTTCAGCAGGAAGTGGATCATGCCCAAAATATCAAGTCTGTCAAATAACAAGTGCACGGTGGCATTTAGCAATGTCTGTAACTCTTTCCTGCTCTCATTGCCTGCTCTCTCTCTCCGCTCACACGCCAGCGCACGATGAAATCCACCATCTCCCTAATGAGACAAGATGTCGCGAGTGATGGCCCGCGTCGCAGTGAGAAGCGTTGCGAATCTCAGAGTGTGAATATCCAACTTGAAAGTAAATGGCAAAACACTTGGTGGATATATTCACCACTATATCAGTAAAAGACGACAGCTAAAGAAAGAGAGAGAAAGTGTGTGCACACAAAATATCAGCACATTTTCAACAGACGCCGCATTTATTGTATGTAATGGAAGTATTCAACCATCCAAATGATTCAGGTACACATTGAGGGCTAAAGGAGCGCATTACGATTTAAGTTACAATAATGAGGAAGAGGATCTTCAAAGCAACACACTAACGCTAATCAAACACAGTGGTAATCCCAATGATATATGGGCAATTTAACTATCAGTTGAGCACTTTTTAATTGTCGATTTCCCCTTTGAAATCCTCCTCAAGTTCCCACCAAATGCTTTTATTCTGATCTCTTTTTCTTTCTCTTCCTCCATGACATATTCTTTCATTTCGCATCGAACCTTGGCCGCTCAGGGAGTCATTTGAACGGCTTTGTTAAACACCTATAATATTCCTCTGCTCTCAGATACTCGGATGCCACTCAAATGACCTGCTGTTAATCTTAGAAAGAAGGAAGGAGAGATGGAAAAAGAAGATCAATTGCCATAATAGAAAGTTTTTCAGACACTACGTGTCTGACAATAGCTCTGGGCAATAGGAGTGTATTGTTTAAACAGTGTTATCTGAGGAGGCTGCTACTGATGCTAGAGTCGGGAGCAGAGATCGTCTTATCCTCTCTCTCCTGCTCCCTTACGTTTCCCTTTTATCATTTAGGGAGGGCAGAGATCTCTCTCAAGGTCTTCCTATTTTCTCTCCTTTGTGATATGAATGAAAAAGAGCAGAACAAAACAAGAGGGGAAGACTACTTAAAAACATCACATGTGTTGTTTCTCGAAGTAGTTTTATATCTTTGAAAGGTGCTAAAGAAAACAATTATCAAACAGATGGATCAGATTTTTTTTTTTTCTTCTTCTTAGGGTCTTAACTAAACAAAAGGTGTTTTGGAGGGATGTGAGGATAACTGTGCACCAGTCACCAAGCTCACACCCTATAATACTGTACATTGGCAATACAATGACAATGGGCAAAAGTGGCCTATACACTAATCTTGACATTATTCAATAGTAATAATTCTCTTTAAATGCAATATTATTTATTATACTCTACTGTTCAAAAGTTTGGGGTCAGTAAAAAAAATTGTTGTTGAAAAAAAAATACTTTTATTAAGAAAGGATGCATTAAATTGATAAAAATTAACAGTAAAGACCTACAAAAAACTGTTCTTTTCACTTTCTATTCATCAAAAAAAAAAAATGCATGATGGTTTCCACAAAAATATTAGGCATCACAACCGTTTTCAGCATTCATAATAACCATAAATGTTTCTTAGCACCAAATCAGCATATTCAAATGATTTCTGATCTTTTTTTTTTTCAGATCATGAAACACTTATGTAATTGCTGATGCTTAAAATATATTAGAACAGTTGCAATAATATTTCACAATTTTATCAAATAAATGCAGCCCTGGAGAGCATAGGAGACTTCTTTTAAAAACTCACTAATAGTGAATAGTGAAATTCACTAAATTTTATGAAAAAAAAGCATAATAACAATAATAATAGTTATTATAGCAAGTTATTATTTGCATTATAACTATTATTATACCACATTACAATAGCCTAAGCCCAACAACATTCCATTCCTGGAGGTCCATTGCCCTGAAGAGTTTATTTTATTAAAAGATTCTATTCTTAGAAATGGCACATGAAGCAAACTGTGTGTCACTTGCCACAATAGCCTTGACAAGAGTGTGTGCTCCTTCATCCACTCTTGTCTGTGCACAACCAGTTCCAAATAACTGTGGGCAGGACCATGAAAGGCTGCTTTACCTTGGTGCAATCCTCCTTGTTTGCTTATTACACACCGACCCTGAAATGACAAATGTATGTGCTCTTATCACCAATGAATATAGATTCCTGCTGAGCAAAACAGAATATCTTGTAGTTGCACCCGGAGAGAAAGAATAGCAAGATAACATCTGCATAGGTGTTGTTCAATTACTCCAAACCAGTGTGCTGCGGTTCAGTGCAATTTAACACGTTTTTAATTCATCATTGACGATGCAAGACATAAGCATGTCTTGTTTTAAACATGCATCAGTACTTTTCACCTGCAATGGAGGCGTAGAGACAGACATTGAGGCCAACATGTAGATAGTCAGACCTGACCTGACCTGACATCAACATTTTGCCTCCAATTTATCGATTGCACTAAGAGAGCAACTTTTGCAAATCCACCCATAATTCACATATCTGCCATCTTCCATTCACATGCAAAGGTAACATTTGGTTTTAGAATGGAATCTTTTCTCCATTATTTTAGTTTCCCACTTCTCATCATGGAGATATATAGGTTAATGTCTTTGTGGCATTTCACCAAAAGGCCAGGCTGAATGGTCCCTCCTGCCATATGAATAATTGAAACCAAACTGAGCATTGTAAAAGTGAGCTGGTCACCGGGACTGAGGAGAGACAAGGAGAGGTAGACGAGGAGAGGTGGACGAAATACATAAAAATACAATAAAATGTGTCAAACCTTACATATTGCTAAAAAAATTATTTATTTAGCTCTGATCTCATGCGGTACATACACTTCCACACTCCTTATCTTGTCTCGCAGATGGAATGTGGCATCTTTGGCCTTTTAGTCAAGTAGACAGAAGGAAGACACAGAGTCGTCCAAACAAACAGATTCATTGCTGATTCCGGTTGACATACTAAGAGGGAGGGATGTACGCAACGCTAGTCCCCACATCACTGCATTAGCCTCTCTCGACGCATTAGCCGCTAACGCTAATGCTACGCTAGCTCTACTTCGATGGTCATTCCCTTCCCATCTCGACCGCACTGCCCACAACCCCCCTGCTCTTTCACACGCCCTGGCACACATGGTTCACGTTACGTCCATCTTCTGTTGACGCTAATGTGACGCAGTGACTCCTAATGATTGGTTCATCTTGATGAATAATATATTCAGCACACCATAAACATGATAAATTATGTGCAGAGTCTGTGTGTGCTTCATTATACATGAGGCAGCACTTATAAAGGGCGATATAAATGACATTAAAGGCTTAATAAATGGGGTATTGATGAATAATTGACTGCTTCGGCATATCTTTTTGGAGGCCTGCGGTTAGCTTAGCAGGGGCATGTTTTTTGAAGATTAGGGCACATTACTGGAATGATGTGCTAATGTTATCAGCGGCACCATGTTTGTCGGGCAAAGCAAGATAGAGGGACACATCTCTGCACTCCGGGATGACAGCCGTGTTTAGATGTGCTGTCCCTACACTGTTGACTGGCACTGCGCATCAGTATCAAGTGTGCATGGGCTTCACATCACATTTGCAAGGCTGATATCATATGCAAGGAATCACGAGTGTGTCTTTGTGTGTGTGTGTGTGTGTGTGTGTGTGTGTACTTTAAGGAATTGTTCACCCAAAAACTTACGTTTGTCATCATTTACTCATCCTCATGTCATTCCAAACCTGTATGACTTTCTGTCTTTCCACAGAATACAATAGCAATTTTGAACAAACTGAGAACCATGCTTTCATACTTCAAAAAGGACACAAAACTACAACAAAATTATGGTAAGCTGTTACTTTTACAGTATATGTTGATACTTTTTATTAATTAACCCCTACGGGTCTGAGCCAGTTTTGGGGCCCTTTAGAAGTTTTGACATGCTCTGACATTTGTGCTTTTTTTAGTTGCTTATAAACATATTAATTACACTGTATTCAGCACAAACTGGGCTACCATAATATGTGAGCAACATGTACATTTTTGTACATGTACAACGTTTATGCGTGATTATTGAAAAAACTAAACATTTAAGTCTCAGAAATATGGCCACAATACACATAGTAAATATGTGTCCACAAGACTTTTGATAAATGGATGTTGTTGCCTAGAATTTTTGCTTCAAAATTATGTAAAAATCATTGTGCCTACTCATTCACATAAAACAATACATTTTGTATCAAAACTACTGTATGTTTTAGCACACAACCATTTTACTGCAATGTCACTTCCTTGTATTACTCGTATACTTTATATTTGTAAGTAAAAATATTAACGATTCATGATCAAATTGTTCTTTTGAAAGATTCTATTTGAATTGGACTGATCCTGTTCAGCTCATTGACTATATGAACTGGTTGCAGTGATCAATGAATACGACTTAACTTTCACTCTGTTCCTCACACAAAGCCGATATCCTTTTTAATGGCTTGGAATTAAATGCTGGAGTCCTGTGGACCAAATGTATGGTGCTTTTGTGTATTTTTTGATGTTTGAAATCTTCAGGCATGATTCATTGTAGGCTATTTGTATACACATCATCAGATTCTCATCTTTTGTAATACAAAGGTTGTGCGGGTTTGGAATACCATGAGTAAAGGATGCCCAGGATGCACACACACACACTACTGTCTAAAAGTTCAAATAAATGCTGTTCTTTTGAACTTTCTATTCATCAAATGATCCTGAAAAAATTAAAATTCATGGTTTCCTCATAAATATTGAGCGGCACAACTGTTTTCAAAATTGATAAGTAAAGTTGCATGAGCAGCAAATCAGCATAGTATAATGATTTCTGAAGGAACATGTGACTGAAAACTGGAGTAACTGGAGTAACTGGAGTAATATTCAAAGAGAAAACAGTTTTTTTAAGGTGTAATCATAATTCACAATATTTTTACTGTATTTTTGATCCAACAAATTCAGTCAGACTGCCAAAACATTGAAAAGTCTCTTACCAACCCCAAACATACATCGATCAGGCATAACATTATAACCACTGACAGGTGAAGTGAATAACACTGATTATCTCTTCATCACGGCACCTGTTGGTGGGATATACTAGGCAGCAAGTGAACATTTTGCCCTCAAAGTTGATGTGTTAGAAGCAGGAAAAATGGGCAAGCATAAGGATTTGACTGTGGTGAACAGTGATGAACAGGCAACAGGATTATGGGCGGTCAAGGCTCACTGATGCATGTGGGGCCCGAAGGCTGGCCCGTGTGGTCCGATCAAACAGATCGTTAACTCAAGAAGTTAATGCTGGTTCTGATAGAAAGATGTCAGAATACACAGTGCATCGCAGTTTGTTGCGCAGACCAGTCAGGGTGCCCATGCTGACCCCTGTTCACCGCCGAAAGCGCCAGCAGTGGGCACGTGAGCATCAGAACTGGGCCACGGAGCAATGGAAGAAGGTGGCCTGGCTGATGAATCATGTTTTCTTTTACATCATGTGGATGGCCGGGTGCGTGTGCACTTACCTGGGGAACACATGGCACCAGGATGCACTATGGGAAGAAGGCAAGCCGGCAAAGGGAGTGTGATGCTTTGGGCAATGTTCTGCTGGGAAACCTTGGGTCCTGCCATTCATGTGGATGTTACTTTGACACGTACCACCTACCTAAGCATTGATGCAGACCATGTACAGCCTTTCATGGAAACGTTATTCCCTGGTAGCTGTGGCCTCTTTCAGCAGGATAATGTGCCCTGCCACAAAGCAAAAATGGTACAGGAATGGTTTGAGGTTGAGGTGTTGACATGGCCTCCAAATTCCCCAGATCTTAATCCAATCGAGCATCTGTGGGATCCATGGAGACCCCAACTTGCAACTTACAGGACTTAAAGGATCTGCTGCTAACATCTTCTGCTGTACCAGATACCACAGCACATCTTCAGGGGTCTAGTGGAGTCCATGCCTGGACGGGTCAGGGCTGTTTTGACGGCAAAAGGGGGACCAACACAATATTAGGAAGGTGGTCATAATGTTATGCCTGATCGGTGTAAACTGTCCAGGCTCCTTGTTTAAGCTCACTAAAGTAAAGTACTGCTGCCCAGCACAGAAACAAGGGGGAGTTTCTCTCCTTCAATGTTTGACCGTTTTAACACCCTGCCACTCATTTCCAGTCACACTCATAAATCTCTGGCAAAATGAAGTAAAAGGAGCCCATTACATTCAGATCTGTGGACATTTAATCAGGCCGATGTGCCACATAAACTTTCTCCTTCTAAACCTTCATCCTTTTTACTGAGATTGCTGAGCTGTGGGTGGAGTCGGGATGGGGTACGGCGCACAGCGATGCTGAGACAAAAAGGGGACAAGGAATTACAAAGGACACAAACATTCCCCACTGTGTCTCTCCACAACACTGGTTGTGTTTTGTCAGTGATACGACTACATTGATTTAGGAGGAGTTTTGCATGATTGCATTTATCACTCCCTGGATGTGGTGAGCTGATTGATGCATCTGGGGATCATAAATGCCCGTCTCTGAGTTCAATGTTACGCACAGTAGGATTTGTGTCATGAGTTAATGGTGCCAGATTGGAATTCTGACCCATCACACATTTTGTCCAAGGTTTAGAGAGAAAAGGAGGAGAGGATAGCGCTTTCAACTGTATCAAGCGTGAAGGCATTTGTCAGTTTTTGCTGTTTTCTCTCAGATGGATTTGAGCAGGAATCTGAGACATCAGTACGGACAGGAGGGTTTCAGTGCTGGCCGTGAGCCTGCGGCATGATGACTCCATCCTCTACTTTCTCACCATAATCTCTTATACATTCAGAAAAGAAGAAAAAAAACAACAAAGTAAAGGAATTTTGACATGCGGCTCATCCATGGCCATTTTGTGTCACTTTCCTTCCAGTCGTATTCTCATTAAGATAATGTGATGCTACAAAGTGGCAGCAAAACTGCTTTCAGTGGTGAGAGTCACTGAACTCGCATGACCACGCCATTGTCTCAGCAACTCAGCTCACTCTGTGGAGAATACATACGTGACTGATGTTTGGAACAAATCCAAGTGACCAGTGAAAAGTCATGTCATTTGTGGAATCATCAGAGAATGATCTGAGAAATCCTGACAATGTCCTGGCCTCAAAAGAAACACACACATGCATACTCAAACAACCAAAAGGTATTTGAAAGACAGTTTCAGATGTAATAGGACTGAAAATGCATTTGATGATGCATAAAGCATGATGCCATAACTTTAAAAGAGCATCGTAGTATAACATCATAATGCCATACTGACAATGACTTCATATACTGTATAGTCAATGTCATTTGTATATTATTATAAGATTATTATAAGACTTCGATAATACACATTGGTTATGTATTATAAAAGATGAACATCCTAACCATTTACCACAATGCTGTATTCAGGAAGAAAATGGGAAAGTACAGGAAGTGGATCACATTTTATTTATATAATGCACATATATGTACATTATATACATACAAAATAAAGCTATACTTTAAAGTGTACATTGTATACTTATTTGTATATACAGTACCATTTAAAAAAAATATATATATTTCGAAAATATGCATTCAATTGATCTAAAGTGACAGTAAAGATATTAATTTATTTGAAAAAAAATATTTTTCTTTTGAACTTTCTATTCATCAAAAGTACCATACTTTTTACAAAAATATTAAGCAGCACAACTGTTTTCAACTTTGATAATAATAATGTTTCTTGAGCAGCAAATCAGCATATTAGAATGATTTCTGAATGATTTTAATGAATTAATTAGAATGGTTTTAAAATATATTAAAATAGAAAACAGTTATTTTAATTGTAATGATGTTTATAATAATTACGGTTTTTACTTTATTTTTTACAAATAAATAGAGCCTGGGTGAGACTTCTTTCAAATAACGTTTGAATGGTTGTGAATAGCTTACTGTATATACTTGTTGATTTACTAATGCTATAATCACAAACAGTATTCATCCAGGAAGCTGATCATATGTAGTATTTTACTATTGTATATATAATATAATGCTGTTTATCTCATCCTCTTGGGCGTCATTTGAGCATGAACATCATATGCAAGCAACTTCAAACCATGTGCGGCCCAAGTGCAATGACTGCGAAAGTGGAAACTGCTGGAAGCCGTGGACTCAAGTCGAATTAAGTTGCCAAGACGAGCAATTTGTTTGAACTTTTAATGCACTGCTGCATTGTGCAACTGCATCTTTAATTAGCAGGGACGTTCAGCAAATGAAGCGTGCTCGAAATTGTTTGCTTGCGTTGCCTTTAAAAGACTGCATACTTTTTATGGCCCTCTGTTTGAGTTAACAAATGCTGTCACAAAACTGATCTTTCTGTTACTTCCCCCTCCTCCTCGTCCCATTTGCTGCGCACTGGTGGCAGCAGTGGGTCTGTGCTTGACTCTGTTAATCGGCAGACGACAGCTTAACAGCTTGCGTGAGCATAATTAACGCCGCTCGAAATAAACGTGATGGGGAGGGGGGAAATAAATAAATAATTCAAGCAAAATGTGGCAGTCTGCTGACTGTTGTCTCAGGTACGGCTTTACCTGACCAGGCATCTCCACACTAAACAGGGCCAGGGCAGCGGGCATGCACAATGACAACCTTAAATTATTCACTGCATCAAAGCATAATGTGACTATTTAAAAGCCATTATTATGTTTAATAGTAATGACTCTTCCAGGTCTTGCAGAAGTGTGAACAGACTGATTGTCAGAAATCACTTTTGCACCTCAGCTTTTTGGAGAAGCACAATTGTGAAACTCCATAAAGATCTGCTGGAAGAATACAAAGATGTTTATAGTTAGATTATAATTGTCTGAAATTGCGTTCCTGAATGACTTTGGGTGTTAGACCAATTTTGTTTTGATTGTTCACCAAACTAAAATGAAAAAAAAGATCATTACAAGTATTTACAATTAAATTTATTTATTCAGAAACAAACTGAGAAAGTGTAAATTATTAAAGAATGATTTTCTCACAAAGTCTATTTTTATAACACTTAAGTTGCCTTCAGTTCACACTTATAATGATATATACTACTAACTAAATGGGACTAAATGGAAATATATTAATTAGGTGCTTACAACACTATTTATATCACTGATATTGTTTCGTAGATAAGTTTGTTTGTTCCTTGTGTGAAAAATGTCAGCTTCAGTAATAGTCTCTGTCTGAATTACCCTCAAGGTTAATGTCTCCACCCCAGCCTCTTATGTCTGCTGTCACCAGCCGTGTTTACATGGTTCTCTGCTGTTCACGTATGCAACGTTAAGTTCCTCGAACCAACCCAGGGTGAAATTATTGCTTTTGCAGGTGAGTGCGAGTGAGCATGAGAGGCGGTATCCAAAAATCCCTTAGCATATAAATAAACCAATTCATCACATGCTTTTTTTTTTGACAAGAATAAACACTAATTTTCCTGACGCTGACCCTGACAAATGGAGCGTCGTGTGAAACGTCCCTAGCTCCGCTATGGTCACCTCGTCAACAATGCCAGCCAGCTAGCGGGGGCTACATTGGCTTTAGCAGCGCGAAGCGCCTAATAAACGGCTAGTGTCAAAAGTGTTGTCAGTCCATTCTTTGCTTGTTTGGGTTCAACTGGGTTGGAGAGAGAGGCCAGCGAGTGTTCGGGCGTGCTCAGTGGCACCTACGCTCTCACAGGCCTCACCCCGAACAGGCGCTATTGATTTCTGGCCGCGTTGCTCTTTGTCAAAAAATCAGATACAGCGAGGCCCTCTGGACCTCTTCACCTTTTAAAACACATACTCTGTGTCTCTTATGCGGTGGGCGGAGAGGCGTACGTACGTGTGTGTCTGTCTGCTTCTTATGTGTTCTTATACGAAAGGAACGGTGCTCTTTGTTTGAGATGAGGTTGTAGCTGGTTGGTGAAAATAGATCTGTGTGTGTGATTTCATTTGTAAATATTCTGACTTTAAAAATGATTTTCTGGAGAAGCAGGTCCATTAATCTGTTAAAGCAATTGATTGTGCACAGTCTTAAAGGGATAATTCACCCCAAAATGAAAATGATGTTAACAATTACTCTCCTACATGTTGTTCCAAAAAAGACACACACACACACACACACACACACATATACACATGTATATATGTGTGTTTGTGTGTGTATGTGTGTGTCATATATAATGTCATATACACCTAGGATGACTTGAGGGTGAGTAAATCATGGGCTAATTTTCATTTTTGGGTGAACTAACCCTTTAAAGTACTAAAATTACTCAAATTAAAACGGAAATAAAATAAAATTAAGTAAAAAATATTATTATTAAAATACATAAAATAGAAGCTAATTCAAAATATTAATAAATAATATAATAGTATATAAGTCTATTATGCTATTTTAAAGGCAAACTCCTAATTTTGTTTTGGAGGTCTCCTACGACAGGTTTACATGCATCAAAGGTCAAAAACAACTTTAATTTTCTCATAATATACATTGCACATTACTGCATTTTTCAATGATTCTTAAATGACTAGTCGGATGACTCAGTCCCTCTAAACCCCTCCTTTCTGCGAGCCTACTCTGCTCTGATTGGCCAGATGGCCCAATCTGTTACAATTGGTCTAGCTTTGACAATTTTTGGAAGCTAAACGTCCATTACCATAACCGTACTTCAGCTCCGAGGCTTCCTCAGCATTTGTACACACTGTAAAGACAGTAACGATGACGTAGATTTTACCATATCAATCCGAGCGTGAGTCTGATGATGAAACATTGGCAGAACTAGTTATTCAACCTGAACCTCCATCGCAAGGACGACTTGTACAGGACGTGATGCGCTACTGTACTTAGAGGTACATTATGAGATGTTGCAGCTGTAATTCCTCACCATCAGCATTAAAAAAGTGTATGTCCATCAACAAACCAATGTGTATATTTCTAATTTATTGCGGTGCACATGCGGGAACTGTATCAACAACAGTGCATACGCTAGCCCAGCACTGACGTGAATGACTAAATGTAAAACAAATCTTGCTCCATCCTTTATCTTTACTCAAAGTAGTAAGAACAACAGACAATCTGCATTGATAGACACAGTTTTAGGTAATAGTGGGCCACAGCTGCTTAGCAGAACTATTTCAGTAAGACAGTAATAACGCGAGTTAGCCAGTTAGCCTGAGACCTACAGAATATAAAACACAAAAATATGTATTTTGAACACCCGGTAGAAAATATATACATCAATAATTATTCATACTTACAGGTTGTAATTCTGAGGAGTGAGCTGGTCCAAATAAATTGGGTACTGACCAAGTGTGCCGCACAAGTCCTGAAAAGTGAAGCCAAAACGTTTCAATCACCCCTAGGTGGCTTGCCCCAGTATAGGCTCTCTCCATGTAATCAAATGGGACCTGAGACAAACTAACAATCACAACAATCAAATTACACTTCAAATAAATGTTTTCCAAAGACAGTTTATGTCATTTTAGGTAGTTTTTATCACGCTGGTTTAAGTTTAAGTGTTAGTGTTAGGTTTTTTTTAATAAGTTTGATTTTAGGCTATAAAATGGCCTAAATGCTATAAAAACGGGGGTGTGACATCAGGATTGACAGCTGAAATTGACAGCTTCTCTGAGCGAAGTAGTCACTGAGGCACCAACTGACCTTTTTTTCAGGATTTTTTCTGGACCCTTTCATGCATGAATTATTGAATCACAAAGTAATATTTTTGTAATGTTTGTTTTTACTTTTAAACAAGTACACAATCATGCCCATAACTTTTTTTTTTCAGTATATTTTATTTTGAGGGAGTTACACATCTGTCCACTCCGGGCCGGCCTACAGACCTACTTACTCTACAGTTATGCAGTTTTAAGGGGATATACAGTGGTGGTCAGAATTATTGGCACCCATGGTAAATATGATTAAATATGGCTGTAAAAAATAAATCTGCATTGTTTATGCTTTTGATCTTTTATTCAAAAAATTCACAAAAATCTAACCTTTCATTGAAGTAAAAGATTTGAAAGTGGGGGGTAAATCACATTTATGAAATAAATGCTTTTCTCCAAAACACATTGGCCACAATTATTGGCACCCTTTTATTAAATACTTTTTGCAACCTCCTTTTGCAACCTCCCCTTCCCAAGATAACAGCTCTGAGTCTTCTTCTATAATTCCTGATGAGTTTGGGGAACACCTGACAAGAGATCAGAGACCATTTCTCCATACAGAATCTCTCCAGATCCTTCAGATTCCCAGATCCATGTTGGTGCTTCTTCTCTTCAGTTCACCCCGCTCATATTCTAGGGTTCAGGTCAGGGGACTGGGATGGTCATGGCAGAAGCTTCATTTTGTGTTCAGTGACACATTTGTTTGTTGATTTTGATGTTTGTTTTGGATCGTTGTCCTGATGGAAGATCCAACCACGGCCCATTATAAGATTTCTAGCAGAGGCCGTCAGGTTTTGATTTTTTATCTGTTGGTATTTGCTAGAATCCATTATACCATGTATTTGAACAAGATGTCCAGGACCTCCAGCAAAAAAATAGGCACACACAACATTAAAGATACAGCTGTATTTTTAACCGTGGACACCCATCTGGTGGATTTGCTGCCAAAAAGCTCTTTTTATAGTTTCATCTGACCACAGAACCAGGTCCCTTTCGAATTTCCAGTCGTGTCTGACAACTGAATATGCTGGAGCTTGTTTCTGGATGAGCAAGAAGGATTTTTCTTGAATCCCTCCCAAACAACATGTGGTGATGTAGGTTTTTTTTTTTTTTTTTTAAGGCTTTCTGACCCCATGACTCAACTAATCTCTGCGATTCTTCATCTGTGATCCTTGGAGAGTCTTTGTCCACTCAAACTTTCCTCCTCGCCGTGCATTAAGACAATATAGACAAACGTCCTCTTTCAGGCAGATTTGTAACATCTTTATTTGATTGGAACTTCTTAATTATTGCCCTGATGGGGAAAATGGGAATTTTAAATGCTTTAGCTATTTTCCTACAGCCACTTTCTATTTTGTGAAGCTCAACAATCTTTTGCTGCACATCAGAACTATATTCTTTGGTTTTACTCATTGTGATGAATGATTAAGGGAATTTGGCCTTTGTGTTTCCTCATATTTATGCTCCTGTGGAACAAGACATCATAGCTGGACAATTTCATGTTCCTAGTCACCCTGGTGTGTTAAAAAATTTAAATATTAATGGGAATATACTTCAGAGATATTTTACTCATAAAAAAATTCTAGGGGTGCCAATAATTGTGGCCAACGTGTTTTGGAGAAAAGCATTTATTTCATAATGTGATTTACCCCCCATTTTCAATTCTTTTACTTCAATGAAAGGTTAGATTTTTGTGAATTTTTTGGGGAAAATATCAAAAGGATAAACAATGCAGATTTATTTTTTACAGCCATAGTTGATTATATTTACCAGGGGTGCCAATAATTCTGACCACCACTGTATGGCATTTTTTAAAATGTTTTTGCCGAAATTAGCAATGATATTTATATACAGGTTTATTTAAAATAGCAACATTTTTTTGTAAAATTCACATTAAATATCTACATTTCTCAGTTTAATTCATGGTGAAAATATGCATAGTTTAGTGGAAGATTGCTGTCATCTACTGGAAAACAAACACTTTTGCTAGTTCTCAATGAACAAGTTTGTGCATGAATGTTAGATGCAATTACTCTTGCTATTTATGTTTAGGCTGTAATGTGGCATAGGTGCTATTTTTGTATAGTTTAACATAGTTTATCATCATCCTTAAAAAAAAAAAAAAAAAAAAAAAAAAATATATATATATATATATATATATATATATATATATATATATATATATATATATATATATATATACATATACATGAACACAATGACGTGGTAGAATGGACTGGATTCAGGGTACAATTTTCAAAACATATAAAACAACAACAAAAAAAAAACAAAAAAAAAATGCTTTACCAGTGTTTCCACAACTTAGACTAATAACATGTAACGTTAGTGCAAAGGGGCAACAAGTAAAATCTTGCCTAGGGCAGCAAAATGGTCAGGGCCGGCACTGTGTCCACTGCAGTGGACCCCATGCATCAATGGTATAAAAAGTGATTCAATAGAACTCATTGTTTGGTCTGAAAAAACACATTTAAACATTTACTGAGAGCAAATGGTATGAATACACATAAGAACATTAAAAAACAACAACAATAGCAGGGCTGCAAACTCATCAGTGGTGAAAAAGGTGACAAAAACACGAGAACACAGCCCCCACTCCCCCCCCCCTCTTTTGTTGTTGATTAATATGAATGACAGACAGCATGAAAATTAGATACTGTCGCTTTAAGCGCTGCCCGGGCTTCTCTATGGCTCTGGGTCCATTATACTGTAACACTTGCTTTCTTGTTTCTTGTTGTTTACTTTCATTTAAGACATAAATGACTGTTTACAAGGATACTTGCAAATATAGGCATTTTGACACACACGTATATTTAACCTTATAAGGCCAATAAAGCAGCAAATATAACTCCATTCAAAACTCACATGCTCTGAGAGAAGCGGATGTGTCTGCGTCTCTCAGACAGCGGTCAGAAACAGTATCTCGCTCAAATGGAGAAATGAGTCGTCTTTCGCTGCTGACTGCGATTCAAAGGCTTAAAATGCTTACCACCACCACAATGCTTAAAAACGCATGCCAATGAAAAGTTTTCGTGACCATGCAGCACAGCAACCTCACGTGAATGAGTATTTATAATATTTATTGCTTTTAACCAACAAAAAGATTAAGATGTCAAAGAAGGTGCCAAGACAATGCTGGAGTACAATAAATACATGCACAACATGTAATGTATTGAAAGTCAGCAGCTTAATATCTACAGAAGATTGAAACTCACAGGTTTTGAATGGCAAAATTAGTTGATAATGGCACCAGAGTTTTGGAATAACTGCATTAGGGCATCAAAGCAGGTATTGTGTGACAAATTGAAACCACTTTAAGTGCTCACTTTCAATCTATATAGTGACTTATCTTTAAATAAGATGGAAAATTATGTTTAGTGAAACAGGTCAGTGCATTTCAACAGACCTAAAGTGTGTTTACGTTGAGATTCAAATATGCATTCATACAAGTCAGTGGTCTCTAGCATATGCTCTCATGTTACAGGAGGTCTGTGTGGTGAGAGACACAACAAGGCTAGAAAGGGAGGAAAAGACACAGAGGAGGTGAGAAAGAGAGAGTATTAGGGGAGGGGTCCACTGTCCAAAGCTTCAGCACCTCTCTCTTTCTCCTGACACAGAGAAAATATTATGCAGCCACTCGAGTCCATTGAATCCTTGTGATTCATTGCCCAATTTGAAACTGCCAAGCTGCTAAATTGCATCAGGTCTGCCAAAATTCATTCCAGGACTGTGGAGGAGATATGAAAAATTAAATGTCATCTCAGTACAGTGGAAAACTTTTACCTCTCAGCGTGCGCGGCACGGAATATGCTACATTCCGTAATGATCGATGACGACTCGAGACTACACTTAACCTACTTAGTGATGTCATGTAGGCCGTGGGGGTGTTTACTTTTGAATGTGGCAGGAAGACATAAACTTTATCGGGTGCCTGACATGGACACATTCTTCTCCCCTCGCCCTTCCAAAAGAGTAACTTTGTATGTTGATTCACAGATACAAAATTTGTCATTTTCTCCCTTCCTTTTATAAGATAGCAGTGGGTGTCAAAGGAAGTGAATGATTTAAGACAGAATAATTGATTTAGGAGAATGCAGAGGTCTACGAACACCGCCGTACCCCACCCTTCCTTCTGTCCTTCTGTAGTTAGCTAAAGTAATGCATGTGTGCCACAGAGTGTGGTTGCTGGATATGACTTAATAAGCAAAAAGCTCTAGTGAAGGAAATGTGGACAGGGTGGGCTATGTCTGTGTCACCAGAACCATCATGCCCAGATGATCTAAATTTGATCTGCCCAATCAGGTCACAACTTCTGCAGATCATTAAAAAAAGAATAAAACATCTAAAAATGATCTTCTGTCATTATCTATCCAGAGGCATCATGCCCATGCACATCTTCAGATTTTTTAACCAAATAGATTTTGAATGCAGCTTCCAAAATACTTTTTCCCCCCTCTTACTTTTGATAGGATCACACAGGTGTGATTAAATTAGTGCATTCATAGCAGCACATCATAAACTGCTAAATTCAAATGTGTGCCACATCTTTCAGGAGAATGGATGAATTTACGTACATCCGACAACTGTGATTCTGAATTGCAGTGTAATCACCCGTTACAGATCAACTAACATATCATTATAAAGGGCTTTAAATGACTGAGGCGAGCGGTGGGGCGAGGGACCGTGACAGCGGGCCAGTGACGAGCAATAATGAGTTCCAGCTGCGCGCCACACCGGTCTCGTCTCACGGAGGAGTGACGGGAGCGTAAAAGGGGGAGTGACGACAGTGCAGGACGAGAGAGGACCAGGCCTGGATTTACGTTGTGTTTTTGTTTACGTTTTATTTGGTGTGTGTGTGCGCGGCAGTCGTCCGTGAGGGGCTGCCGCGGTGACTTTCATTTTGTTTAATTTATTGATTAAAGTCTTAAATGCTCGCCGGTTTCCCGCCTCCTTCTTCCCGGAACATAAGAACTGCGTTACATTGGTGCCGAAACCCGGGAGGAAGGAGGGACATGCTGTCGAAGAGCCCTTGCTGCTGAGGGGGATCGCGGTGCTGAGGAGGTCGGGCAGCGCGGATGAAGGAAGACCGCGAGGGGCTGCCCGAGGCGGTGATGCTGAAGCGAGTGAAGATCCGGTGGGACGGGGAGCTCGCTGCCGTGCCCCTGGGTCAAGGTGGGGTGGCTGCCGTCCGAGAGGGAGCGGAGGAGTCGTCGGCGTTCGCCGTGGGCCGGAGCCTGCTGCCATCCGCCATGAAGGGGAGGAGCAGGGAGCAGGGAGTGCGGGACTCGCTGCCGGCTGCCCTCAACAGGAGGAGCCACCGCCGGCCGCCAGGGGGCGGAGGAGGATCGAGCCGCCAACCGAGCGTCCAGTACCATCGCATGGCACCGCGAGGAAGAGCCTCTCGGCTGGCTGAGGACCGAGCGGCAGTGGTAGAGCGCAGTCTCGGGAGTGCAAGCAGTGCTATGTGGCGAGCAGTGAGGCGAGGGACCGTGACAGCGGGCCGGTGACGAGCGATAATGAGTTCCAGCTGCACGCCACACTGGTCTCGTCTCACGGAGGAGTGACGGGAGCATAAAAGGAGGAGTGACGACAGTGCAAGAGGAGAGAGGACCAGGCCTGGATTTACGTTGTGTTTTTGTTTACGTTTTATTTTGTGTGTGTGGCAGTTGTCCGTGAGGGGCTGCCGCGGTGACTTTCATTTTGTTTAATTTATTGATTAAAGTTTTAAATGCTCGCCGATTTCCCGCCTCCTTCTTCCCGGAACATAAGAACTGCGTTACAATGACAAAATACAATTACTCACACCTATTTGAGAATCGGAATATCAGATATAGGCTATTTCATGAAATAGTTAACCAGCTTGGGAATGTTTCCAAAAAAAAAAAGAAAATTAAAAAACCAATACAATCAGTCATAATACGGTATGTCACGTGACAAGCACGTGTCAGCATGGAAAAAATAAATAAAAATACGAGGCAATCACTGGCCATGCCTCCACCCACTGGTGCCCTTTCTAAAATACTAAGTGCATTGTGCAAGCTAAGTGCAAACATGTATTAATTTATTATTATTATTGGAACAAAATGCCAAAGCTGCTCTTTTATATACTACAAAAATGCATGATAGTCACTGGCTATCAGGTTCAGTGTCATATGGAGACAGGTTTCTGCATCAGAGGATGTAAATAAATAAATAACCATCTAAATAAATAAAATAAATATGTTTACATCTAACAGTGGCAACTTTAAATTTCACAATGTGACTTTATATCTCACACTGCCAACTTTGTTTCTCACAATTACAGCTTTATTTACTGTAATTGCGACTTTACACTCACCTAAAGGATTATTAGGAACACCATACTAATACTGTGTTTGACCCCCTTTCGCCTTCAGAACTGCCTTAATTGTACGTGGCATTGATTCAACAAGGTGCTGAAAGCATTCTTTAGAAATGTTGGCCCATATTGATAGGATAGCATCTTGCAGTTGATGGAGATTTGTGGGATGCACATCCAGGGCACGAAGCTCCCGTTCCACCACATCCCAAAGATGCTCTATTGGGTTGAGATCTGGTGACTGTGGGGGCCATTTTAGTACAGTTCATTTTCAAGAAACCAATTTGAAATGATTCGAGCTTTGTGACATGGTGCATTATCCTGCTGGAAGTAGCCATCAGAGGATGGGTACATGGTGGTCATAAAGGTATGGACATGGTCAGAAACAATGCTCAGGTAGGCCGTGGCATTTAAACGATGCCCAATTGGCACTAAGGGGCCTAAAGTGTGCCAATAAAACATCCCCCACACCATTACACCACCACCACCAGCCTGCACAGTGGTAACAAGGCATGATGGATCCATGTTCTCATTCTGTTTATGCCAAATTCTGACTCTACCATCTGAATGTCTCAACAGAAATCGAGACTCATCAGACCAGGCAACATTTTTCCAGTCTTCAACTGTCCAATTTTGGTGAGCTCGTGCAAATTGTAGCCTCTTTTTCCTATTTGTAGTGGAGATGAGTGGTACCCGGTGGGGTCTTCTGCTGTTGTAGCCCATCCGCCTCAAGGTTGTGCGTGTTGTGGCTTCACAAATGCTTTGCTGCATACCTCGGTTGTAACGAGTGGTTATTTCAGTCAAAGTTGCTCTTCTATCAGCTTGAATCAGTCGTCCCATTCTCCTCTGACCTCTAGCATCAACAAGGCATTTTCGCCCACAGGACTGCCGCATACTGGATGTTTTTCCCTTTTCACACCATTCTTTGTAAACTCTAGAAATGGTTGTGCGTGAAAATCCCAGTAACTGAGCAGATTGTGAAATACTCAGACCGGCCCGTCTGGCAACAACAACCATGCCACGCTCAAAATTGCTTAAATCACCTTTCTTTCCCATTCTGACATTCAGTTTGGAGTTCAGGAGATTGTCTTGACCAGGACCACACCCCTAAATGCATTGAAGCAACTGCCATGTGATTGGTTGATTAGATAATTGCATTAATGAGAAATTGAACAGGTGTTCCTAATAATCCTTTAGGTGAGTGTATATCTCACAACTATAAATGTATTTCTCACAATGGACTCTGTCTATCATGCGTTGTTACATTTTATGTGTGTGTGGTGCAGAATCACGCACACATCATTGTATACTTTATGAATCTCTAGTCAAGTCAAGTCACCTTCATTTATATAACGCTTTTGACAATATAGATTGTTTCAAAGCAGCTTTACAGTGATAATAGGAAATTAATGGAAGAGAGGTTGTTTTGGCTGTACATCAGCTCTAAAAAAAATTATTGTCCAGCTAAAGTAAGTTTTTGACTGGTTCATTTCCATTGTAAAAAATCATTAGTTATTTACACAACACCATTTTCAACCAAACAACAGCATGGCAACAACGCCCGGTGGCTGGAGAACGCAAACCTTGAAACAGGTTTTGAAATAGTTTCGAAATGATACCGTTATCATCTTCATGTAAACTTAAAAAAAAAACAATTATCTAGCATGGTCATCTTTACAATATAGGAGGAATTTGTATATGTATATGTTTATTGCTAAGGTACTTTTAGGTAAATTGCCTTATATTTCTAAACTCTTAACTTTTTATACAAAGTTACTAGATCTCAGTTACACCTTCGACTAAAAGTCCCGAAGGTATACTTAAAATTTGGTAAACATGCTTTTTCCATTTATGCCCCTTGGATATGAAATGACTTGCAAAACATACTTAAACTGGAGTTTTTGCCACCTTTGAATACTTTAAAAGTATTTTGAAATCTGCTTTACTTGTAAGTGCTTTTCTTGACCTTATTTTTATCAACTGTTTGGTTTGAGTACTGTTTTGTTTTTTGTGCTGTTGTCTTGACCAGGTCTCCCTGGAAGAAGAGATTGTGATATTGGATCGTCCTGTTTAAATAAAGGATAAATAAATAAAAAGTAAACAATGTGACTTTATTTCTTATTTCACTTACTTTATCTCAAAAGTTTATTTTATTTTTACACCCAGGGTATACCAAGTGAACAAGGAATGCCACTGGTGCCCCCTCAAAAAACATCCCTGTGTGCAAGCATGCAAGTTCGGAGTTTATGTTCCTGTCGGATGAAAAATATCTCTGAGTATTAAATAATTCCTCAGATCGTCTTACTACTACTCCAGCAGGCAGGACAGGAAAGGGGTGGGTGGGGGTGGAGAAGGGGTGGCAGAAGAACAGCGAGAGCAGGAGAGGAGAAGAAGAGGCATACTCTGCATAAGTATGGCGTCCGACTCAGTAATTTTTCTCTGGGGCTTTGTGTTGTACTGACAGCTTCATTTGTTTAAAGGCCCCTGCTCCCACTGTTCCTCGCCTTCTCCGATTATGATAGCTCTCTTCTGTGCATTATTATAGCCCAGCAAGGAGAAAAATACATATTAAAGGGGTTGATATTTGGAAATAAGTGGTTCGACTATGTCTGTGAGACGATGTTCACATGGGGTTTATGTCTAGTATCTACCCTCTGTACTATTCAGTCACATGCACACTTGCCGAAGATATATGCTGGCTATATAAACGAGTATATATAATATATATATATATATATATATATATATATATATATATATATATATATATATACACATACACACACACATATTAAACTGTATACTTTACGAATCTCTAGCATGGTCATCTTTACAATATAGGAGGAATTTGCATATGTACTGTATATATTCATTGCTAGAGAAATGTATTGCTTTGTTGCTTATTTATTGCTCTTTATTTAGAGAATCTTCGCTCCTGTGTCATTGTTATAAATTACTATATATATATACACACACACACACACAGACCTGCATACACGTATATTTATATTATATATATTATATAAAATCCAACTTTTCCCAACAAAACTATGTATTATTTTAATAATAATATTAATAATAATTCTAATTTTGCTGTAAAACTGTAAAACAATCTACCTAGTGTAATCTACCTACCTCACTCAAAGTTTAGTTTCAGTGTAACAGTAAATAAATAAATAGGCTACATATATACAAAAATTCCACATACATGGAATTATTCATCTGAAAGTCTACTACTAGAATTACATGTATTACACACAACAAATTAACTATTGAATTGCTGGCTAAAATATTTTTACCCTTTGGATATGTGAGTCAGGGCTGCCACTTGCACCCCCTGAAAAAGTAAGTGGCACCTGTGAAAAGCAAAAAACTTGAGGGAGGAGAGAAAATCTGAGATATGCCTTTGAGATCATGGACACACATATGCGTATGCGGTTTTTACCAGTTACTGTAAAACAAACGATGCTCACACACACAAACAGTCACACACTGAGACATGTATGGCCACAAGGATTTGCAGTCTCGCTTTATCCCTCACTCCCTTGCTTTCTCTCTCAATCTCTCTCTCTCTCTGCCTGCTCGCTGCGAGGCAGCAATATTTATTATTAGGAATATCATTTGTATTAATCATAAGGATAAATGACTGGTTTGGCTATCTGAATGCCTCATTTAGAGAAACTTCGCTCCTGTGTCATTGTTATAAATTACTGGCAAGGCTTTGTTTCACCTGAGGCTGCTCATCCACGCCTCCATGCATAAATACATGTTTTTTTAATATATATATATATATATATATATATATATATATATATATATATATATATATATATATATATATATATATATAAACCATATGTATAAATACTCTTTATGTATTTTTTCCCAATATAGTGACACTATCACCATCAGCAAAAACAATAAATAAATAAATTAAAATGTAATTTGAGGACAATCGGTGTCATTGATGTAACCCCCTCATGGCAAGAGAGCAAAAAGGGAAACAAACTAATGGGTTACATACACAAGTACATAAATAGCAAACACCCCCCCACTGAACAGCTAAAGATTTGATATTGAAATTTTCGAACACCCCCCCAACACACACACACACACACACACACACCCTCTCTCTCTCTTTCTCTCTCTCCTCCATATCTCTGCATGATTAAATTATTCAGTGCTACAAACTACAATCATGCTTTATTAAAAATTATTAAAAAAAATTCTCACTGGGGTGTGCAGATGTGAAAGAATTTATTGCCTGCTTGTTTTTCTCATTTGCATCATTGATTTTGTGGGAGTTTAGAGAGCGATGCTACTGCTCTTTTTTTACGCCTCTTTTTTCGTGAAGGGGGAAATCTTGACATCTTGTCCCATTTGATTAATGACGCGCACAGGCTGATTTTATTTACGTACGTTTATGACTTTTATCGGCCGCAGAAAGTGTGCGTCCCTGTAAAATTAGGAGCGCCGAGCTTCTTGTACTTCTTATTAAACGAGGCGCTTTCATAATGGCACGCACACACGCAGAGTATCTCATTTGCTCTGGTATTTGTCACTTTGTCCATCACAAAAACATATTACTCAACTTTTTTTGCACTTAGCCCCCAAGATAATCAAGCTTCCTTTTCGTCCTCCAGCTTATTTCTGTTTCACAAAATAAAGATGGGAGCGTGACTCACAAAATGAGCAAATGAGAAATGCTAAAGTGTGCCTAAACACAACAGGGCTGTTCGCAAAGAAAGGCAGCATAAAACTGTATAAAATCTTCATCATGTGTATTACTTAAATTCTTTTTTTTTAATTTTCATGCATTAAATATACATGTGAAATTTACACTTCAAAGCTCTGCCCATTACAAGAGCCATTACTTATACTTGTTATACGAGTTCCCTATGGCCGCACTATGAATGATTTAACAGCAAGTTACAGTAAACTAAATTCAATTTTCGTTCAAAGCAGCCATCTACAGTGCACTTTGAAGGGAGAGGGAGAGAAAGGCAGCATGCTCACTGTTGAATCCTGAGCAATGACTGGCTACTTTAGCAATTAAAATCCGGGGCAAAGACACAGCGGCTTCGTTTGGCCCAGAGACTGCACCATTCATCATCCCAGCTGCCATAAAATAGCACTAGATGGATTCTTTGATTTTAGCTTTGGAAGAACATAAATCAAAATCTAAACCATGGGCTGTCAGGGCCATCACCAGAATTATCCATTTGAGAGAGAGAGAGAGATAGAGAGACTATGAGGAGGAGGAGGAGGAGGAGGAGGAGGAGCAGGGGGGGGGGGGGAGAGAGAGAGAGACAGACTTATAGTTTAGACTATAAGAGTTTCTCATTGTTTCTCGTTTTGTGCTCTCCTTCTTTCCCTTAATCTCATGCACACCGATGCAAAACGTGTGAGAGCCGTACAGTAAGCGACTTATAAAAACACCAAAAATAGTGTACTGGTGTGTCTGATAACAGTGTGGAAACTCTCTCTCTCTTTATAGTAACACTCTCCTGAGAGCATGTTCTAGACCAGAGCAATTCCTCTCTCACAGGGCAGTGCCACCTTATACCGGAGAGACCGCAGGAAGCTGGATTAAGCTCTATGCACACTTTAGCCCTCCTTTTACTCTTAAACGCCTGCCAAGGTGAGGTGGATTCCCTCCAGCACACACACACACCCGTGCTCCCTGTATTGTTGCTCCCATGAGGCCTTCCTTGGAGCACCGGCAGCCCGGCTAACAGAAGACCTAATTTTAGTGTGGAGACGATGATAAGGAAAGAGAGAACAGGAACATGAGAATGACTTAAAGAAAGAAAGAGAAAAGAAAGGAAGAGGATGAGGGTGTCTCCAGGGCTTTTAACTTCCTCCTCTCCTTGAGTGGGAAAAGACACTCAACTCCCACCAGTTATCAGTCATTATGTATCTTCTCTTGTTCATTTTCCACCTTAAAGGGATAGATCACACAAAAAATACTATCATTATTTACTCACTCTCATGCTAGTTTTCTATTAGGCACAAGAAGAGAAATCTTTGAATAATCTCTACACATGACTAATCTCCAAAAAGGAGACAAAAACACACAACAAAAGGACCACATAAGCATAAAAAATGGTCCAAATAACTTGTGGACTAAGTCTTCCAAAGCCATATGTAAGCAGTGTGTGTGAGGATAAGCATGCAATGTAAGTTCTGTATTCACTGATAGTATTTCCTGCCCTGTACTGTTTGTGTCAAGTCCATGTTCAAAAAGAACATTGAAAGTTGGCCAAGCTATTTAAAAAAAGGTATTCTATAAAAAAAAGCTAAGCTAAGCTGAATGCTAGCCATCAGAGAAAGTAGCTAGTTACACTACAACCTACATGGAAAAAGTATCTTGCTACATTGAATCATTCTTGAATCAGACATTGCTTGTTCTGATTTTTAACAGACAACAGAAAATACTCTAAACACGTCTTTACTGACAAAACAACGTAAACACTCAGGCGTTTCACAGAACTACCCCATTACTTAATCAATAAAATAGTTTTGCTACTGAAAAGAAAATAACAACACTACCACATCACTACTGAGAAATAGTTAAACGTTGCTGCTTTTAGTGATGTTACTGGCTATTACTGATTTTTTGTATTAATATTCTAAAGCTACTGTCACACGTACCGTTGTTCAGTGAAATTTTACATGTGATATCCAGTCATTTAAAAAGGATAGGGAATTTGACTTAAGAACGAACATTCCCTACGCAGATTTTGCTAGTGTTCAAGTTAGTCACGTGAATTCACTCCTTTGACTACCAGAACGGTGCTTGGTTTGAAAGTGACTTCACTGTGCTTATGCATCTCTACACTACTGACAACAGACAGTGGATATTTTTTGCCAATGGAATTTCACTGAAATGTTACTAACATGCATCTTAAATCTATTTGTTTACAATCTTCCATTCCAATAAGTCATCGGCTCTTGCGAGCATACAATCTCTCTGGAATGATTGTGTGAAATGAGAAAAGCCTCCAGGTATGGAACTGTCCCATCACCAGTCAACTAAACTTTGCTAAACTGAACAAAAATGCTGCAATAGTTCTAATTTCCTCACAAACCGCTTAGTGATTAATAATTTGACGGCGCCGCTTGCAACGGTTTGTTGTGTATTTGTTCAGAGGGCAATATGGAGGGCAGCTGTCAATGCAAAGACATTTGTCTCTGTCATTGGTTCTCCCCTCCTCTCAGTCTTTCCCTCTCTCTCATCTCATGTGACGGAGAAGCTGTGCCATTGAGCTCCTCACATACCGCCTAAAACTGATAATACTACTGTCGAGGCCAATTAGGAGCTGATTCAATCAAAAATAAAGCAAAGCATAAAACGACCTATTTTAATTCCCCCGGCTCCCCGGCAACATTCAATTACATCTTCCCATGGTACGTTTTTCATGTGCTCCAATTAAAGTCTTATTTAATGTTTAAAGCATATTACTTTTCTTTATTACGCCAGCGAGTAACAAAGTCAGCAAAGGTACAAAAGCCTCTTCCTTTTGTTTTGGGTTTTATTGCCAGAGTTCCTGAAATGAATTACAGAAAAAGTGTGCGAGAGAGAAAGAGACTGCTGAAAGCCATGAAAGGAAAGATGGAAAAAAGAAAAGAAAAGAAAGGAGAAAGGAAATCCACAAACGGGAGAGAGCAAGAGAGAGCCATCTGTGTCATAACAATTGGAAAAGAAAAGAAAGCAAAAACAAAACAACGATATCAGACACTTTTCTTATTAGATTTATATGCTGCATTAAGGCAAATCTACATTCTCACTTTGCAGATCTACTGTAATATTTGCCTGTTTTAAAAATTCCTTCTATTGTTCTGCTGTACTTTGCTGTAATCAGGGAAAACCATCCAATGAGGCTCATATTTCTTGAAGGTGTATCTGCTTCTCTCAGGGATATTAAAGATTTTTAAACCTTAGAAGTGCAAATGATCTGTGTTGGGACAGTTAAGAAGCTGTTGTACTTTAATACTATTCAGAACACACAGTTAATGATGAACCCATTGAAAAGAAGAGAGATGAAGATAAACCTTTTGTAAACAGGTTAATTCTTTCATAGAAACGTGTTGTCCTCTGCATTGTATTGTTTTTTCACCTACAAAAGGGTTCAGAGAGCATAGAGTGGGCTTTTACTATAGACACTCAATGAACACAAGAGAGTCAGTTCATCCCATCTATGAAATGGGCTGTTCATTAGCCCATTGATCAAGTGGTCCCGTCCTGTCACCAACATACAGCTGGCCAGCGATCTAAGTCGCACACACACGTGCACGTTCACACACAGAACACCTTTCGTCCCACACTGTGGCGGTGAGGACTCTGGTAAGTGGGGTCAAAGGTCATGTGTAGTAATCCATCTAAGCAGCGTGACAGCAGCAGCTAATAAATCACTCATTCATGGTTTAATCCATCGTCTGTCCTCAGTGCAGACTGGCAAACAATACACCGGTAACACTGCCTCTGTCTTTCCAGACCCAGACTCTCTAACTTATTACTTTTGCTCTTCCAACTGGGATCTCTTTGTAAGAAGGCAATTCTAAATGTATATGCTAAAATAACATCTTCAGAAAAGTTAAACTTCATCATTAACCTTCATTTTTAATTGTGCCTTTAGCTTCATCTTCATCTGCAGTTCTATAGCATGGCTGTGCCTGAAGGCTGAAAGATGCTGCAGGCAGTATACAGAGGTAGGAAAGTTTTAGAAAGAAAATAATACTTCTATTTAGCAAGAATGAAAATTGATCAAAAGTGACAGTTAAGACTAAAGAATTTATAATGTCACAAATTATTTATATTTCAAATAAACGTTGACCTTTTTTTTAACTTTCTATTCTATGGAGCACCTAAAGGGACATGGTGGAGGAAAAAAATATGAGATGGGATGAAAAATAAGTCAATGCATTTGCTTTTGCTCGTGTAAAGTAGGCCAGCTAGTAGTTGCTGTGCGAGTAAACCTCACTCCTGAAACCTCACTCTTGCAGCCTTTAGCCTTCTTGTTAGAGTGCCCGACTCTCATGCCGGCGGACCTAAGTTCGAGTCCCGCTTGGAGTGGGCGGTTCGAACAGGAGGGGTTACATTGGTGCCATGACCCGGATGGGAGTGAGGTTTAGGGGGGTGAGTGTAACGGAGGCCAGCTAGTAGTTGCTGTGCAAGTAAACTTCACTCCTCGGATCTCAAGAGATGCTCTAGCGACTGAAACTAGAGGTTGCAGCCTTTAGCCTCCTTGTTAGAGCCGGATGGGAGTGAGGTTAGTAGTTGCTGTGCGAGTAAACTTCACTCCTCTGATCTCAAGAGACGATCTCCCGAGGTTGAGTCCTGCTTGGAGTGGGCGGTTCAAATAGGAGGGGTTACACTCGCAAAAAGTTTTGTCTCTTTCCCCGGAAAAACTTTTGCGTTCGCAAAACCTTCTGAGCTCTTTGTGAGCGAATGCAAAGTTTCTTGGCGGAATGCAATCGTTTTTGCGAGGGAACGAAACATTTCTCAGAGGAACGCAAACCATTGACAAATAATGTTTTCTCAATCTCTTTAATACTTCACCATGTCCCTTTAGGGCAGGTGGCGAACTCCGGTCCTGGAGAGCCTCAGTCCTGTAGAGTTCAGCTCCAACCCTGATAAAATTCACCTGCCTGTAGCTTCCTAGTAACCCTTCAGACCTTGACTAGCTTGTTCAGGTCTGTTTGATTAGGGTTGAAGCAAAACTCTGCAGGACTGTGGCTCTCCAGGACCAACGTTCGCCAGCCCTGCTTTAGGGGCTCTGTATTATTCAAATGTATCATGGTTCCCACAAAATAGTTAACGGCACAACTGTTTTCAACATATTATTAAGAAATGTTTCTTGAGCACAAAATGAGCATATTAGAATGATTTTGTTCTGAAGGATCATGTGACACTGAAGAATGGAGTAATGATGCTGAAAATTCTGCTTTGCCATCATAAGAATAAATTACAATGTAAAAAATATGAGGTAACACTTTATAATAAGTACAGTGTAATGAAGCACTTACAAATCATTTGCAAACTAATAGTTCATAGCAGTGCTTCCCAACATGCATTGCTTTAAATGGCATATTTAAACTGGATAATATATTAAAAGTAGTATTCATATTTCAGGTTGTTGGTTATGATAAAACAATACACTTACATATTCGGGCAGAAACATGGTGTCATCATAGTTGGTATTGTGGCTTTATATAGGGCCAGACACTTGGTGTCAATTATAATATTAACATGTCATAGATCAAATGGTGTTACAAAGTTTTTGACCAGCGAATGACAGTGAAATGCGTTTTGTCCGTCATTAGAACGGCAGCACCTGAGGCAGTCAGTGCATCGCATTACGTTTTCATCAACTTACAGGTTATTTTACTAGCTAAAATGTTTATCATAGCTATATGGGCGCTTAATTTTCTTGTTGTTGAATACACTTGTCCAAAATCTCATGATATAAAAAAACGGTAGGCCTATATTGGCTACAACTAGATGGCAAATAGCAGATTAAGACTCTTCTCTGCTCGTCAAATAATAATAAAAATAGTTCTTTACTAACTATTGCTTGGAAATGTAGGATTGAAAATAATCAAAGATATTTGATATCTGAAATTGATCAAAGACATTTGCTTACTGTTTTCAAAGTTTGGTCTGATTGGTCAGTTTGAATGTCTCACATTAGGGTTTCAGTCACTGGGCTAAGAAAAAAGAAGATTGTAACAGTTGCTCTGTCTCTCTTTTTATTCTCTGGCTCTCTCTATTCTTGGGGGCCTTCTCTTTGGCTCTTCTCTCTCTCTCTCTCTCTCTCTCTCTCTCTCTCTCTCTCTCTCCTATCCCTATCCCTATCCCTAAGGTAACATTCATGCTGGGTACGATTAATGGTATAAGTTTTTATCATCTCATACATCTATTTTGTAACTATTTTAAATGTAACCATAACCAGATTTTGTCATTAAATTCTTTCAATTATAAATGATTGCTAACTAGTTTTGATTTGGTATTGACTTTGAAGTGCTACCTCTATTGCAATACAATATAGTCACAGTATAGCAACGCTCTCCCACATATTTAGCTATTGTAACTGCGCTTATTTCCGTCATTGGTATAAGTTGC
This sequence comes from Rhinogobio ventralis, assembly GCA_039654625.1. Taxonomy (NCBI): domain Eukaryota; kingdom Metazoa; phylum Chordata; class Actinopteri; order Cypriniformes; family Gobionidae; genus Rhinogobio; species Rhinogobio ventralis. The sequence goes on along the minus strand of CM077193.1, from coordinate 23,129,756 downwards.
AGTGGGTGGTAATAGACGAGAAATGTACAGTTTTCTATCATCTTGCTGATAATGTTTCTTTAGTCCTTTGGCAACCCTGCAGCCTGAACGACTCTAGACGAGCCACCCTTACAGAAACAAGCCGTGATCTATCTCCAAACTGTGTGCAGTATACAGAGGAGGTGGAGTTGAGGTTTCGCCTACAGTTGTTAACAAAGCATTATTTAGTTCACACTTTAAATCAGGCCATGGAATAAGGGAAAATGACATTAATTCAAGTGTTTTAATTGCATTTAAACTTAGTGTTCCTTAAAATGTTTATAAATACATTAAGCACACATACATACACAGACCCACACATACTAATACACACAGGTTGTCCATGTTTTATAGAGACTTTCCATAGAAATAATACATTTTATACTGTACAAACTTTCTTTCTCCCTAAACATAGCCCTAATCCTTATTGATTTTATACAACGTGGTCATATATATATATATATTGCTTAGGTTTGCAAAGTTGCATCTGAACAAACCACAAGACTTCTAGAACAATGTCCTTTGGACAGACGAGACCAAAGTGGAGATGTTTGGCCATCTGTCTGACAGCTAAAGCTTGGCTAAAATTGAGTGATGCAACTAGACAATGAGCTGAAGATCACCAGCAAATCTACAACAGAATGGCTGAAAAAGAAAAGAATGAAGGTGTTGCAATGGCCCAGTCGAAGTCCAGACCTCATCCTGACTGAAATTCTGTGGCAAGAGCTGTGCATAAACAAATGCCCACAAACCTCAACAAACTGAAGCAACGCTGTAAAGAAGTGCGGGCCAAAATTCTTCCAGAATGATGTGAGAGACTGATAAATCATGCAGAAAATGATTACAGTAAAATGATTAAGTTATTGCTGCTAAAATTGGATCTACAGGCAATTGAATGATAGCGTGTCCTAACTTTGTCACCCATGTTTTTTCCATCTTGACTTTATTTTTGCTAAATAAATAATGATGTAATATGTCATGTGTTGTTGTTCATCTGAGGTTTTATTTTCCAAATTTTGAGACCTGCCAAGCACTAGATGATTTTTATTTTGTCCTGATGCAGAAAACCATGGAATTCAATAGGGTGTCTTAACTTTTTCACATGACTGTATATTGTATGAGTATTAATTAATTAATTTAATTATTTATTTATTGTGTGGTTATGTTTAGATTTGGGGATAATGTATTTGTAAACATTTTAATGAACTCTTGATAATAATGCAATTAATGTCCAACAAAGGTTGGTTTAAAGCCCTTAATTTATGCAATTTTATGCAATTACAGTTAATACGTTATGATATGATATATATGTATGTATATATTAATGTATTAACTACAGTTTACAAACTATACAAACTATTAACTACAAACTATTAATTAACTATAAATGAATAGTTTGCAAATTATTTGTAAATACTTTATTACACTATACTTATTATAAAGTGTTACCATATATTAATATGGAAAACAGTTATTTTATTATGACAGTTTTATTATAACAGTTATTTTATTATGTTTTATTGTATTTTGATCAAACCAAATTTTTGAACGGTAGTGTATCTAATCCAATATTTTCAGGTGCATTACAAACCATTTCAGACCCGGAGCTCTGGTCATAGTCTGTTGTGTTCTGATTTGATAAATGAAATATTATCATAATATTTGCTTAGTTATGACTAAAGCTTAATTTGATACGACAAGGTTAGGATGCCTTGAAATAATTTAGCGTATGCTATAATAGCTGTATATTGTAACTAAAATAAAGAAGATTGATTGGTTCCAGGGCTACAACTCAAATAGTAATCAGCTTTAAAAAAATGTGTTCATGCAACAAATAATTAAGCTCCTTCAATTTGTTAGTAAAACGTAATTTCTTTAGAAGTTATCATAACTCAAAACATTTTCTTTTGTATTTTTATAGTTGATCTGTGATCTGTATGGACCAGGCCCCATGGATTGACATGCATGTGATTCACAGATTAATTTAAGTTTAACCATCATGGAGTTTAAGTTTTTCATTTGCACGTTTTGTCTTGCCAATTTACACATTGAAGCGATTTTAAACAATTCCAGCACAAGAAGAGGCAAGAAAGAACTCAACTTGGTACTTGAATCACCAAATTGATTGCTCTTTCACATCTCCTTGTGCTTGAACATACTGTACACACAGTCTCAGAAAATATTCTCATAAACACAGTCAGTTATGTCTTAAGTGAAGGTAAACAGTTGAGAAAGAAATGTATCTTGTGTATCATTATTTTGGATGCATGCATTAGGTCTTAAAGTGACAGGTGCCTATAAATAGCTGCTGCTATGTCATTAATGTTCATCAAACATCAAAGCACAGCTTTAACACAGATTCATCTTTATTTCACTTATGCAGTGAACACTATAGTGTTATTTTACATTTCTGTACCTGAATACTAGACCTTACTTTATTTGTAACTTTGTTATATTGTATTTATCTATGCTTAATTAGTGTATTTTTTATTTTTTTTACTTACTATTTAACTTGCCTTTAATAAATGTTCTTTGCTGTGGTATGGAAGTATTGAAAGTGTGCATTAAGTAATAAATGGGAAGCAAAGTTACAAGTGTTTCTTTATGATGTACCTTCATGCAAAAATGCTGTCTATGAAATCACTGAATTACTGGGCATTGAGACCTAAAGACAGCTGCCTTAACTTTCACACAAAGCCTGTGACAAAAGAGATGACACTACTTTAATCTAATACAATGGACTCAGGTAAAATAGTCAGGATTTATCGTGCTTTGACCTCAGAAGAGTCGGCTATTAGCTATGATGGAGTCTTCCCAACCTTAATTTGTTCCCTCTCTATCTGTCGTTCTCTCCATTTCCTGAATTCCCCTTGTTTTCCGATGCATGGCGACTCACCTGACAAAGAAGAGGAGAATAAGAGAGGGATAGAGCAGAAAGAGAATGAGAGGAAGAGGAGGGCCAGTGGTTGATCTTACAGTTTAATTACCTGCCTGCCTTGTAAGTGCTCTAGCAAGGAACTACATCCCTGGCTACAAAAGACAGCTCTGCTATTCCAAATAATTAAATACTGACCCATTAAAGTGAGAACATGAGGACAGGCTTCCTCCGCTCTCTCTTTCGGCACATCATCCTCCTCCTCCTACCCGTGTCCTCACTTCATTGCCTTCCCTCTGTCTATTTTCTCCCTCCCCAATCATCCCGTCACCACTGCTTCTAAACAAACTTTGTTTAGCATGGACAGCGCTACTGCTATATTTGTTTGTTGTGATAGTCCCGCTCAGATTGAAAGTCCCGGGGTTAAAACCCCTTAGCAAGAGCGGCTCAAAGTAATAAAACTAGCGATTAGCTATTCCCATCGACGAGTGCGGAGGGGAAGGGGGGGGGGGTCTGGACGGGGTGGGTGCTGTGGTTAAGGTAGTGGCACCTCATTACAGCACTGCACTTGGCTGCTTTTATCAGTAATTGGACTATATAGGCCTTCATTATAATTTACTTTCTTGATCCCCCTCCTCCCCTCTACAAGCACCCAAACTGATAATGCAGACAAGCAGAACAGAGTGGGCCTGTTAGTAGCTGTAGAAACTGACACCATTTAATGGCTAATTATAACAACTAAATTAAAGAAGAGGCCCGCAGAGGTAGCAGGATAATACCAGCACTTCACTTAAGAGCATCCCCACCATCAGCTGAGTGTGTGCTCACTGATAAGATAAGAGGAACAAATTAAAGTATGTCCCGGACCTAAAGCTGGCCAGACTATGGACAACGGCGCTTATTTTTCAAGCTAAGGTTGATACTAGGTGTTATGCTAACAGCAGGGAAGGTGAAAGTACTGTGATGTGGATGTGCATTTCATTTTCATTTCATTCAGCCGCTCACACCAGGATGCATCTTTAGTCTGTCTTGTTGCAATACAATAGTCGTTGCCTATGATTGAAGTAGAGCTCGAGCAAATACAGCTAATTACATTTGATACCCAGCGTGGTGCCCTCTGTAAGCAATGACTGCATTAAATAAGAGGCTGAACTTGTGAGCACTTTCAAATCAAGTCTCTAAAGGAAAATCTCAATATCATTGCTGTTATTTTGGTCTAGGTAAAGCAAACAAGAGTCACTTCGCAAACATGAAATTGTTTTGACTGAGGAAGGAAAAAGACTGACCTAAATTTCAACCAAATCTGAACAAATTTTTTAAAAATTCTACAAAACCCCTGGAAACACTCTGTTCTCTCGATCCTCCACATACATATATGGTTCTGTCTAGAATTTGCACCTTGTTAGGTTTGAAGGAAGTGAAGTCTGCTAACACATTCTGGCTTACTCTAAGTCACCCACCCCCAGAAGTGCTCTCCGTTGGATGCCTCTGTCCCATCGATGAGTGCTAACTCACCTCCTGCCGTGGACTGGCACAGGGCTGGCAGTTCAATAGGCTAAGCTGGTGGGATGAGGGACGTTATACCCACCCCCACTGTCACTGAAGCCTGCCAGGTCTGAGTGAGGGCCATGGAGCTGCCTGCTTAACATCACTCTCCCGGCTCCTCCTGCCACTCATCGAGACTAAGCGCTCACCTGATTGACAGACATGCTGGATCCTTTGATGATGACGATGACAATGATGGTGGTGGTGATGCTGGTGAAGCTGCAGACTGACTGCGATTATGTTCCGGGTGGAACAAGCGAGAAAGCGCCGACGACACGGCTGATCCGGCTTAGCTTCGTCAAGAACGGATACAGGCGTCAATGTGCCACCAGCGGCCATGTCACAGTGGTAGGGTAAGAGGACCTGGGGAGGGGGTGACACAAAGCCCTGGATTTACCGAAAGAAGCTAAACATCACACATGCTCCTAGTTCTATAGGGACACAGCTGCCCGGAGAGAGAGAGAGAGTCAAAGCTTTGATGATGCTCCGGACGAGGCGCTAATCACTAGCAGCATGAAGGAGAGCAACTTTAGAGAGTGATATTGGAGTTTCAGTGTCATGGGCAGCTTTTGATCACTAGCATCCAAGTCTGCACTTCTAATCCTAAACACTAACAGCTCGTGTGTGTCTCCAGACTTTGTAAACAGTGGAAAGGAGTGGCAGGTGGCTAAATCACCAGCCAGAGTGAAGCCAAGAACTCTTGATGAAGACTCACAGAGGATGAAAGAACTGTGTGGGAGTGTGTGTACTGTGTGTGTGTGAGAAAGGGTTGTGACACATTTGGAATTTCTTTTAAATTCCAATTAAAGTTCTGAATTTGAAGTGAGGTTGAAAACAGAATTGCAATTAGAACGCAAGGAAGTGAAATTAAATCAAATTCAAAGAAATGTACAAAACTGTAATTTGTAACTAGAAAAGCAAACTTTGTCAAGAAAAGCTTGGAATGCTTTCTTGAAAAAGCTTTGCTTGAAGTTTTGAAGGTTTATACCAGTGTTAGTCAAATGGCTAAGCACAGCTTCGTTCCATCCGGACCTCAGGACATAATTGCGCCACTTTAACGTTTCTACAGATTAAATTAAACAGTGGAGTGGTTGACACCACAAAGGCTCAGGGTTGTTTATGGTAATGATCTTTTGGAGCTACATCTATAATATTTTTATCTAGAGCCAAAAGTGCTTCATTCAAGCCCTTTCCGCTCTATGCACGTTGCTTCTCTCTCTCCCCCTCGCTAAAAACGTAAAGCGCCACATTATGAGCTGCAGATGACGTGGTTATTTTAACAACCGTAGAAGAAACACTGTGAGCAGCAAAATAGATACTTTCGCTAATACTGCAAAAAACAAGAATGCCACTAATACAATTACATATGACTCCGACCATTTAACTAAACCAGGTTTGAGACAAGTTAACATTTGGTGTCTTTATAAGTTTTTTCCATACATTAGCGTTATTAATCAGCATAAAAAGAGCATTTCATAATAAACAATGTTAGAATTTGGAAAATTATTTAGAGATGGCAAGGGAAGAACTTTAAAATGAAAACTTTAAAATGACTAGTTAACTTTGTTTTGTCCTCATGATGAGAGTTTTGAGTATGTACTATAATTTTAGTAGTTTATTGCTTTGAGCAAAATATAAAAATGGTCCATACTTTTCTTAAGAGGTAAAACCTGAACCTGCAGTATGTTTTCTCTGTCTCAAGGTAAAAAAAAAATTGCCTGTTAAAACATCTGGGGCCGTATTCACAAAACATCTTAAGGCTAAAAGTAGCTCCTAACTTGCCAATTTAAGAGAAACTAAACTAAAATAATGGGCGTGTCAGTCCTAATTTTAGGACTCCTAAATTTTTGCTCTAAGAGTATTTTACAAAGCATTTTAGCGCTAAAACTAGCTCCTAAATCTGTGAAACATTAGAAGTAGTCAAGAGGACTCTTAAGTCACTAAGACTAAATCACAAACAATCCTAATGGCTGTTGCGGACATTTCTCTACTTTCTCTCTTCCACTTCGCATCATAATAAAAAGGCAAAAATGCCAAAAATTATATTTATTTATTAAATAAGTAAATAAACAAATAAAAAAGGAAATAATGTCTGATTACCTGTGGCAGTTGTTTCACGAGTTCACACTTACAAATGATCGGATAGAGTAAAAGAGTAAAATAAGCCTATTTGGTGTGCTGTCCGAGGGGATCGAGGGCTCCGAGCTCAGAATTTAGCCCAAACCCAGAGCTCTCCCCCGGCTGGGCCGAGAGTGAGGAGTCGGGGTGGTGGAGGGATGCAGAAAGCTGTCAAGGTAATTTTGCAATCTCTCGAGATGAAGACATGTAAGAGACTGACAATTAGCTGAACATATACTTGTTTAATTAGTGACACTTAGCCTACTTTTTAAAATCTTTATTTGAATATGGCAAAACAATTATTTTAAAATCTCTATTTGAATATGGCAGCATGATACCTCATTCTACATAATTTCTATGATTAAATATTGGACAGAGACCCCTCCCCTATCAGCCAATCAGCGTGGTCATCGTTAGGAAGCGGGATGACATCATCCATAGCAACGAGGTCAACCCCGCCCTTACTCTTAGCTTAAGACTTCTCTCTATTCTTTAGTAAAAGTTGGTCTCAGCAGCTTTGGGAATAGGTTTTAAAAGAAAACTCTTAACTAAGAACTTTTACTGCTATTTAGGAGAACTCTTAGTGCTACGATAAAATGTTTTGTGAATACGGCCCCTGCTCTAACCTTTTATATTCATATCTAGTTGGGAGAAATATTTACTTTTTTGGTAAATTTTGGTTTAAAAAATTCTTAGACATCACTGTTTTGGCTCTCTTGGCCCAAGATTCTCATCTTAGATGACAATTTTGAGTGTTTAGGATTTTTTTCTTTTACAAAGTACTACGGTTGCCTTGATGGAAATGTTCCGAAAAAGCATCGTCTGGACCTCCGCTGGGAATGAAATATAGAGACCGGACCTCTTGGAACTAATTGAATACCCCTGGTTTATACGCTATATACTGTAGGTAGTATGTAAAAAAAGTACCTTGATAACCTAAGTGTGCATCCAATGGACACTTTACTATCCCATGAGACCATGGTAGATAAATTGTGAATGGCAGTGAAGTGATGCAACTGGTAGGTCACATGACAATGAGAACTTGACGAATCTAGTGCTTTCAGATTACATTCATACTATATACAACATACTTTTTATGTGAAGTAATTACATATGCTGCATTCTAGTTTGTTTTTATTATGCCCTTCACTTGTGGAACTACTGGTGGATCCTTTGCAATGGACTGAACTGGAACGTCCTAAACCCTTGATCACTTGGAATCCACTATGGAGTTGATTTATTATTATTTTTTCCCCTTACGAAATTGTTTAATGCAGCATTTTATGTGTATATAGGTGTGTTTGGGTTGTTTTAAATGTTTTAAAAAAATAATTAAAATATCATAGAGTTGTTTGTTGTGGGGTAAATTGAATGTGATATGCGGTGAGGTCACAATCATGTTGCATTGTGGTATATGAAGCTGCCTGAAGTGTACATATGAAGTAAACCATATGTAACATGTCCATATAAACTTCCCTCGTCCACTTCACGAAGTGGAACGCACTTCGAAATAGCGGCGGGGATTTCCCTGAAGGGAAGGGCTTAGGGAAGTTCGCAAGTGCGTGTCTAAAAGTGGAGTGGAACGCAGACTTATTCAGAAGAATTACCTACGCAGCCAAAGCTCTTCCTGTCATTCCAACTCGACTTCCTGTAGGTGTGGCGAATTCAGTTCAAATTCACATTCATAAATAGTAAAGTAGCAATTTCTTCGGTTCTGAATTTTTTTTACCATTGTGTGAGACTGTCAAATGGTCAAGGGCCATGTAAATGGGATTAATCTGCCATCATACCTCTCTCTCCACAGGTCTAATTTCACTGTTGAATGAGACAGAGCTTAATGAACGGGCACTGCTAAAACATTTCATCCCCTTTTTTTTCTCCTCAATAACCTCTCTAACCTGAGGGAAAGCACACCTAGAGCTTATTCAGCAAAAGTCAAATGCCAGCACCTCAGTCTCTTTTGCAGAGCTCACTCTTCTGCATCTGTGAGCATGCACTCACATTTACGCTTGGAATGGAACTGTCTGCAAATCCCTCTCTCCAATTCAGAGATGGGTAATTGATGAAAAGGAGAACGGGAAAAAAAAGGAAAAGTTGCTCATCTTCCTTTCTTTTTTCAATACAGAGAAGGTATGTATGTGTTTGGTAAATGTTCTGTGGTTATAATGTGGAAATGAAAGTGGAGTGGCCCAGGGGTTGGTCCCTGCTTAACCATATTTGATTTACATCAATTAGGTCTCTCACATAAGATGGCCTAGCAAGGAGCGAGGTAATAACCCAGAAATAACCTCATTAAAAAAGACAGCATATCGGTCTGCGCACAATGAACTCATAGCTGAAAAATTAGTGACCTGGAAAGTGGCAGGAGGAGTCAATGATGCTACATTGGAGAGTGCCATATCTTTCCTGCTGCCACAAAGGAGAGGTAGACGTGTTCAAAAAACGGACCATGTATTCCTTCATTATCCCTCCTTTCTTCTTTTCTTTCATAACAAGGTCTGCAGCCATGCTATTGTTTGCGGGTCTAATTAGAGTTCGGGGGTTGGGGCAAAGCTGTAGCTCGGCGCTAATGGCTCAACATCTCTGTTACCTTAGCTAGCATTGCATCCTTTGTTTGGTGTTAATCACCTGTTATTATGTCGCTTGGATCATAGTGCTTCTTTAATAAAGCAGATGCTACAATTGTTCATTTGCGTGTTTGTTTGCAAAAGGGGTCATCATGGCGCTGATCTTAGTGACAACAATATACAATTTTTTGTATACAATTTGTTTTGTTTTTTATTTAAATTTTTTTTTTAATCCCTAAAGATCAGATGATGCATTCACTAACAAGTTCTAAACAACCCCGCATCTTCTTTCAGCTTTGTCGAGTAATGAGTTTACTGAGACTTTCGGCTGAAATCAATATACATTTTTTTCCTTCTGTATGTACGTCCCTAAGATGAGAACTCCCTGTCGTCTTCCAGTCACTCTCCCCACAAATCTTTCGGACATGTAGCGCAATTAAGAGCTAAAGCCCACCGATGTAAGGGAGTAATCACTGCTTTGATTTCTCACATCAATACAAGCTTGGCCACTTTGATATGCAGGGCTGCCTTGATGAGTCTTATAAATATATTAAAATAAGTTTAATTACCAATTCAACTGCAGGCGAGTCCCAACTATAAAAGCATATACAATAAGAGAACACAACGGCAGGAAGAGAGGGACAAATTAAAGGGCTGCGAGGAACAAAAAAGCCAGAGCTCCTGACAAGGCACGTGTTTTAGCCCTGTGTCTCCGCTTCACCTTTCATCTTATTTTAAGGCCAGGGAAATCAAATTTGCCCCTTGCCGTTTTGATTTCTTCATTTCTCAGAGAGAAAATATTCTGTTTAATTATTCCTTCCTCATGCAATTTTAATGGGCCCCGATCCCTCTTTGAAAGTGCGGTGGGGCCGTGAAATACATCTGTCAGTATTTGCTCTTAACTCTGAAAAGTTGCAGAGATGAAATGGCTGTGCCGAATGCCACTGATGTGCGCTTTAAAATATTTGCTTTACTTAGATCAGTTGATTTAACACTGAAGCCTGCTGCGATTCATCGGGGACATTATCTGAGAGAACGAGAAAAACAAATAAACTTTAACATTTGCTTGTTTTTCCTTTTCTAACTATATTATTGCAATTATTATTTTCTCTGTTATGTTGCTACAACATCTTACCTTGATATTATCTCAGGTCATGACGAATGGTGAACAGGTTAAAAGCCTCATCATTGATTGCGCTCAATGTGCAAAAATGCACTTAATTGATGTCTGTGAGAAGTTTGAAGTTGTATGAAATAAGGAGTGTATTTTTAATCACATTAATCATTTATTTTTCCCTCTGTTGTGTGGAGTCTTCTTATTTCAGGGAAATTATTTGGGGTCATTAATGGTTGTCATAAGACTAACATATCAAGCTGGAGGACGTTTTTGACATGGACTATGGCATAGTGACAAGAGAAGCAACCTTTTCAAGGCTAAAAGCTACCCGTTGACTCATTAAAATCCCAATAATTACATACATCCAATCATATCTTCACACCTTTAATTGCCTATTACAAATCACTGTTCTCATTTGCAGCGTCCATATTCCTCTGTTGTCAGCAGACTGTAGCTTTTCAGTGTGTGCGTCCCTAAGCAAACTATATAAAAAAAAGAAAAAATGCAGCTAACAATACGTTGTATAGCTTATTGTGTAGGTTTCTAGTCTTTTTTATTTCTAAATGGCTGTTCATACGTGTGCTCACACATGCACACATATGCACACAAAATGGCTACTGTAGATCAATCTATAATGATAACTGAAGCTAGGGTTCAGGGGAAAAAAGTTGGTTCTACTTCCTGTCTGAATGTGGCACTGCTAGCTCTGTTAGGCTGGGTCAAAGATCAAATAGGTTAATGCTGGCATCATGAGAGGTGTAGACAGGTGTGATATTGTTAGCATTATATAACAAGCATTATATATAAAGAAATGTATTTACATGTGAATAATCAAAATAAAAAAAAATAAAAAAATTGTGCTGCAAATTTCATATTTCAGTATGCAGAACCTGATTTCACCAAGTGCAACATGTTCCTGGATCAACATCTTTGTTGATCCTGGAACAGCATTCCAATCAACCAATCAGATTTGAGGAAGAAGGTTTACAGTTTATGACAAGTTTAGGCTTACAACCAGGGTTAGGTGCTTCTACATCAGTGTTATTCACCTATAATTTCCTTTGGATTTTAAAGAAAACTTGTGGTAGGAATCAATCGTATTTCGAATTCGATTTAGGCTTCCAACGATTATAAAAACAAGTTAATCAAGGTTAAGCGATTATTGTGCCGATGCCACATTCCATCCAGTGCACCATCATTTCCTTCACAACGGTGCACTTTCGTTCCTCCCTAAGCAAAACTTAACATCCAAATCAGCCAAATAAGTGAGTGATGTAAAAAGCAGTCTACTGTTGGTAAACATGTGGGACATGCTTGATATTAAACAGCGTTATTAAAAGTGCATTAAGCTGCGAAAGAGTTGATGTGTTCCTTAGGTGGACGCCTTTGCAGGCGCTCCTCTGAGACGAGGTGGAACGTGCAAAGGCGAAGTATACTCTGGGCTTCAGATATGCGTCCTAAATACAGTTGGTTAAGTCTTAAGTGAATGTAAACACTGAGAAAGAGCTTGTGTGTAATAGTATATTGGGTCTGTGCAGCTCTTAAAGTGACAGCAGCCTAATAAATCTGCTGCAGTCATTATTATTAATCAAACACGAAAAGACAAAGATAAAATCACGTACTGCTCTTGAATGAATAAGCTGTATTTATAAGCTGAATATTTACTGTATACAGCAGTGTTATTTTACATTTGGTTACTTTATTAAATTTCTGTTGTAAGCTATAACTTATCTGAATACCACAATTAGTTCTTCCTGAAAAACCTAAAGCACTGTTTATTTATTTGTATTTTTGTTCTGTTGTATTTTTTTGTTATATTTTTGTTGGTTTTGTTTGTAATTAAAATCCTTTGTTCTTATTTTATGGCTGACTGTCTACTCCTGTAACTGTTTTGAGGACTTTTTACTTACATTAATTAACCTAGTTATTTGTTTTTGCTGAGGTATCAGTAATTGGAAAATTTCACTGACGTTCATATCATGAAATAAAACTTTGATCATATTACCCACCAATAATCGTGTTAAATAATCATGATTTCAATATTGACAAAAATATTTGACTATGTTTTTTGCCATAAGCAGCTCTAACTTGTTAACTTAGTAACTACCCAGTTGAAAATAATTTTTTTTTGTTTTCCATCCTTCTAAAACAGCAGGATTTGAAATTGCCCCATTTGTGCTGTCATGATTTCCCTCAACATACCCCTTAACATTAGAATGTAAATGTAGAATGTAACAATCAATAACTGATGTCTATCAATCACAAGAATGATACTGCTGTCGAGTAAGACCATCCAAGGTTGTTCTGTCCCTAGACAAACAGCACCTCCAAAAACTGTGCATATACTTATAAAAGATCAAACCATTAGAAATGCATGGCTGAAGTTTATTTTTAACAACATGCCTGAGCGATTGAACAAGAATTTTTTCATTTGTTCTTCACGTTTCACAACTTTTTTCTTAATTATTCTGAATATACTCCTGTTTTGTGTATTGGAAGCAATGGCAGCACAAAATATTTTGACCTCAGAGGCAATCGTTGTGATTGCACTTGCTCACTTTAATCTGACTCTGGCTCAAACATATACGGCTCTATTACAGTGAGTCTTGAGCATCAAAACACCCGTCACATATGCTGTATTTGAAATATTTTGATGCAAAAAAAAAAAAACATTGCTAACTTCATTAGCTAACCTCATTAGCTAACCTCCAGAAAGATAATATAAAAAAAAATCATTTTATAAAAAGGTTAAACATATAAATTTGAGAAGCTATAAGGACTTAAAAGATTCAAATTAGCATGCTGGTGTGCAGTGTTAGGCTTGTTGTAATTTATTACTCATTACTCATTTCAAAAGTAATATTATTACTTTACTAATTTCGGTAACGCTTTAGAATACAGCCCGGAAAGTACTATGTAAGTAAAGCGAATTTACAGCATAACTTTCGGTAATTATAGTGTAACTATAAAGTAAGTACATGTAGGTATAACGGAACAATATGTAATATTGGGGGAATAAAGGGGTAACTATCAGGAAAATTAACTAATTATTTATACTATAAGTAATTTTTAATCAGATTGTGTACGTGTTGTTTATTGTTCTTACCCTGTAACTACATGAAACAAGAGGGGAACAAACACCACTTTAATTTACAGCCCGTAGAGTCATACTTACCCTGTAACTACACAGATAATTACCCCTTAATTAAAAAATACTTAAATATGAATAATATAAACAATTAGTTAATTTCTGATAGCTACCCCCATAATTCCCAAACAAATATTATATATTGTTTCCTTATACCTACACGTACGTACTTTATAGTTACACTATAATTACCGAAAGTTACGCTGTAAAATTGCTTTACTTACGCAGTAATTTCCGGGCTGTAATCTAAAGCGTTACCCTAATTTCTTCCTGGCAACAGTAATTTGTAAATTAACATTGTAAATTTGTAATTCAGTATTTGTCTGTGAAAAAAGATAGCATGTTACTGCACGTCTGAGGAGCTCTATAGAAAACTAACAGCAAATAGCGGAAATTAATGAATGAATTTTTTATTTTAAATGAATGAATGAATGAATGAATGAATGAATTAATTAATATAAATCAATAAATTTGAGTATACAGTCATAATATGAAGTGTGAATAGTTAAACATTTATTCAAATTATTATTATTATTATTATTATTATGTTTTTTTTCTATAGAGGTGGTTGCATCTGTATAAATGTGGCAATGTTTGTCTGTTGTTGCCAGGCATTACTGCGAAGTGACACAGTGAAGGATGACACGTGTTGGCTGTTTTTGGCGCTGATATTGTGAGCTTGTCTGAGTGCCCTTCAATGATTTCTACAGCCTGGGGTGCAAACACACAAATGCACACACATACATATACAAACCGACTAAGAGACTCACATAGACACTGTGAACAACAGCAGACCACAGCCACGGTCAGCGGTGACACTGCCGCCCTGCCAACGCTGAGTTATTATCTAATCTGAGGCTCTGCCCAGGGTTACATTTGTCAATCTGTTCTGGATGGTCCTGAGAGGCTTCTGCTTTCTGGCAAAATGTAGGGAAGGGAAAAAAAAAGATTATGACCAAAAAATCATATTCGTCCCAAAATGCCTACAGGCTACCTGTTGTCCCTTATCTTGTGGTCTGGATGCATGGCAGGAGTGATTTGTGTGTGTGACAAAGAACCTGACCCTTCAAATTTACAACAGAGAAGGGAAAGCGGCACATAGCGCCCTTGCAGCTTCAGTAACATACACACTCTGTAAAATTATGGGTCAATATTCTTTTGCCTATAACAGTTAATTATGAAGACTTGGACGATGCAAGAATCTCATTATGTATATTTTTTTTTTTCATTTCCTCAAAACTCACTCGCCATCGAGGCAAAGTTGTTTAGCAATCCAATAACATGAAGCATTGATTTTTATAGCTGTCTAATTGCATCCTCTAATCAAGATGGAATACCATAAGTGATTACGCCCCAGGCTGTTAATAAACCCATAATGACAGTGCAATGAGGTGGCTTAAGGAACACCTCGTAGACTCGCTGTGAGACGCAAAAAACTCTGTGAATATGATGTGTTTGATCTGCCGGTGACAGTAACAGACTAGCAGAGCCCTTTTACTCCATGTGCCGGTGGAGAGTAATTGATTTAGGCTGCAGCAGGAAAGATAGATGGCTGTCAGAGTCTGTTGTGACACCTGCAGGATGTCTCTGGCGAGATGTAGCAAGGAAAACCGGCCAATTAGTGAAGCACAATCAAATATTCAAGAGCAGACGGACACAGTCGTTATTTATCCATGCTAACACGTGAATATTAAAGAAGTTAAATGGGTGTGGTGCTCAATCATTCACGTTCACAGTATGCTTTAGAGTGCTCTCTTGCTTAGATGGTTATACTTTAGTGGTTGCAGGAAAAAGTACCTGGATTTCTGCATAATTTGGTAATACATTTTGCTCTCATCATCAACCAAGTCACATTACAAAGACAGTGTCTTATTAAACAAATTACAGATAAACAAAATGTTTTCATTATTAAACATGCCATGTAACATTCACAGTGCAAACTGGAAAAAGGAAGAATCCCTAAGCTAATGACTTCTCCAAAAGCTAACCTGGAGTTCACTCAATGAGACAAGATGGTTCAGGGACAAAATACTTACTAATTGTAGGTTTGCTATTCAGAGAAGCGTTATCTAATATGATGTATAACAGAAGATTAAGATTTCTTGACAAGCATAATAATGGAAAAGGCTACAAAGTTATCTCTAAAAGCCTTGTTCATCTGTAAGACATGAATCCTAGACTGTCAGTGAGACTCTAGAAATCTCTAGAATATGCTACATATCCATTGACACTTCTATGATATGTAAAATGTTAAACACTATAATGTTCACGGAGGGATACCACGAAGTAATCCACTGTGAAAAAGAAAAAAATCTATGCTATGTGTAGAGAAAAAGCTCAAACCTCAATAACTTATCCCAAATGTAAAGTATGATACAGGGACCATCATGGTTTATGGTGGCTTTAGTGCCTCAGGGCCTGCACAGCCTGCTATAATGTGAAAAAAGAAATTCCTAGTTTATCAGGACATTTTGGACACCATTTGAAATTCAACAGGAGTTGGGCGATGTAATAGAACAACAATACAACAAATTCAACAGATGAAAATATGCCATCTGGAGTGGTCCGGTCCGAGCCCTGACCTCAACCTGACTGAAATTCTCTGGCATGACCTCAAGAGAGCCATTCACACCAGATACCCAAGAATATTGCTGGAAAAGTTTTATAAAGAAGAATGGTTCAAATCAGACCGCTGTGCAGGTCTGATCCACAGTTACAGAAAACATTTGGTGAAGGTTACTGTCAACTAAGATGAAAATGAATTTGTGGGTCTAATATTGTAATCTAGCTAAAGATCAATTGCATCAATAATGCAAAAATCCTGGTAAAAATCCTGCATCTGTAGCTCACTCATGTAAGTGAAAACAACCATGTTTTGTTGAGTTTACTGCAGTGATTCTAAAAAGAAAGTATGGATGCAAAGAAAAAATATATTTGTCTCATGTAAGGGAGGCAATATAGACGTGAACAGGAATTTGTTGAAATTAGAATGCGATTTTAATAAAATCATAATGTTAAAGGAAACAAATGATGAAAACAATATGTACAGTGCTGTGCACACATGTAGCTGCTTCTGCTTTATTCCCTTTTAGCATACATACACATACAGAGAGAGCTTTTTTCCCTCCCGTTTTATTGATGAGTCTGTCCTGAGGTGCATCTTCATAATTGTGCATCAGAAAAGTATAGCTCTGTGATGGATATTTGTACATAATAAATGCAGATAAATAAGAGACACAGCCATTTTTCAACCGTTTTATGCCATTAACACTATCTCCCTCAGCAACTGTCAGCTCCATAAAAACCTTCAGATATATTGTGTTTTAATGCCCCTTTATAAAGGCAACATAAAAACGCAATATCCGAGAGCCTGTCACTTAGATAAACAAAGCAGAATATTGATTTCCCCCTAAATTGAAGTGGAGAAAAAACAATAATGCTATATTTGTAGTAACATGGAATTACAAGTGGTAACCGTATTAAATTCTACCTTGCCTTGTCAGTTTCACACCTCTCCGTAGTTATTCCTCTAGACTCATTTCTTAACTGAAAACTCTGCATTTCCTTATTGGATTGGAATGCAGCCCGTGATCTGCTTTTGCAGCTTATGCTACCCCTGCGTGACACCTATGGACCCTATTACCCAGAATGCATTGCCAGACCTGTGAATAACCTTGCCTGAGTGCGCATACAGTCAATAAAGCATAGGATAAATAGACTGGTTTTCACTCTCAGTTCGAGCGCGCTGTAGGTCTGTCACTCCGTACAGCTGGAGTAAGACCGTATCCAAGCAATATCTTTAACACAATTCCTCAAGAAGGATGAAAAAAGCTCTAACAAGCTGGATACCTAGAGAGTTAGCGCTCCACGTCTTTTACAAATAGTCTTACAATGCTTCAAATCGGCGCTCTGTGAGCGCTCTGTGAAGTTTCCCACTCGCCTCTCCCTCGCTCCTGCTCTCTCCCTATATTAAATCGACCAATCAAAGCATGTCAGTCATGCAGTCTGCCCAGCGTCTGACAGCTTGGCAGCTCCAATGTGAGAGTGCCTCATTCATTCTTATGACACGCTTCCGATATCTTAGTGTCTGACTTTCGCAAGGTCCATCAGACCGAACAAAATTGCAACCAGAAGCTATCTGATCCAGCTCTGGGTGGTATTAGCAGCCTGTCTGATGTCTGAACTGTAATAGGAGGAAAGGCAAGCTAAAAAACACAGACAATGTAGTTTATTACCTTGATGCTAATCAAGTGCTAACAAATTCCATTATGGAAAAATTGCCTTTGTATTGACTTTTTGTGAGCCAATGGGCATCCTAAAAAGCAGCACAGAAAAAAAAAAAAAAAAGCTTGCTTGTTGGAGTGAATGTTGGATACGGGCCATGAGGCACTAGATCGAAGCTTCACTGCAAAGGTGTGTGTGTGTGTGTGTGTGTGTTTTGTAGAGAAACTTGAGGGTATATTGACATTGCCAGAAGGGCCCTGTTTGAAACTGTGAGAGGATTGCTTACTTGTACTTTAGAATATAACTAAAATGTCTCCTACGGGTTCAAAGCCAATTGGAGTTGATCAAAAATGTAGAGATACCCCTCATTGTGATGACTCCAATAGAAAGATGCGACTGAAACTGGAGTTTCTACTGCCTTCTGGCCAATCAATCGGCACTATCCTCAGGGAGTGAGTTAGTACGCCATTTTAATGTTTGACCTGTTTAACAACCTGAAAAATTTAAGATAGTTAACTCAAAAAATAAGATGTTGTCACCCCTCATGTTGCCCTCAAACTTGTATGCTTTTTGTTTAATTATTTACAAAAAGTGTACTAGCTGCTCTTGTCCATACAATGAAAGTGAACAGATACCGAAGCGGCCAAGCAAGATTTCCAGAGCATTAATTTCAGTGAATTTCAGTTCGTTCCTCAAACAAAGCTATTATATGCTTCAGAAGACTTAATGTGCAGTCGCATTAGTACCAGAAAAAGAGGTATAAAGTACTACTCACACAGAAGTCACTTTAAAACCAAGCAGCTTTCTGTTGGTGAATTGTTGGTGAATTAACTTCAACATGAGTGAAATCTGTGTGAGGAACTTTTTCACCCTCATACAAAACTCCACATCATATGGATTTCTTTTGGAATGACTGGATTTTGCCAGTGAAGTTCAGCTGATCAATGATAAATATGAATGCATTCAAAATCTCATCTGAATAGGTACGTACTTTGCGACCATTAAAAAGTATGTTCTGTATAGTATAAATGTGTGTAGGATGTGTCAAGTTGTTATTGTCATGTGACCTACCAGCATCAGTTGTGCTGCTACACTGCCATTCGCAACTCCTTTCCCGTGGTCTCTTGGGATAGTAAAATGTCCAATTAATGTGCACCAGAAGTCTCGCCAGAAGTAGTGTCATCCGGGTACTTTCTGCCTACTGTTTTATGAATCTGAACAATACTACTACTTTTCACATACTGTTTTTATACTATAAAGTAATGAAGTATATGTCTTTGGGTGCAGCCATAGATTATAAATGAGTCATATTTATAAGGCTTTTATTATGCTTTTTTTGTGCTTTTTGGAGCTTGACAGCTCCTGGTTCTCATTTATATTGTACAGGACAGCACATAGTGAATATTCAACAAAACGTCCAATTCCAACTTCCAATTGTCTCAAGGAAGAAATAAAGTCATACATGTTTTTAAGGACATGATGGCATTTTTCCCTTTAGGATGTTATGCTCTGAAGATCTCAAGTAGAACATAAAACCTATGTGCTAGCAAGTTATGGATTTTTAACTACATCTGGTACATACTATTATAATTGGTGCGTTTGTTTTAATTTTGAGTTTCTTTTACCAGTGGTTAAGTTTGAAAAGTGGCTTTTTGCTAGGTTTTTTCTGCTATGTACAACATACAGTTTTCTGCCTTGTTGTCTAATGAGAGACCTGTCCCAAGAAAGGCTGGCTACACTGGCTAAAAGTAATAATTAAATGCCAATTAAACCCCACTGCCCATGAGCAAAAGCAAGCAAGGTCAGTGTTTGTCAGACTGCTGAGAGAAGAAAAAGACACCACTTTCCGTATTGTTCTGTTTATTTGGTCTAAGTAATTAAAGCTCAGTTGAACTGAAAAATCATTTTGCACTTATTTTTCTTCTAACCCAGACCTAACCAAATAAGTGCTTTAAGTATTGTGTCAACACATTTAATTTTTTTCTTCTTCTTTTGCCTTCATGTTGTTTTCCAACTGGACAACATGATTCAGAGTTTTGAAAGAATTCAGTTTTTTATCATTAGTCAAACAACGCCTGCAAACGTACTTCCACTCCATCTAAGTAGAACACATCTGTGACATAATGACGGCTGACAGAGTGTGTGATGCTTTCTTTGCTTCTCATTAGCATGCAGCTACAGCAGCCAGACATTACCTGTTGATGGCAGAGCAGAGGCGCATGCTGATGGACAGATGGATGGGGTGGCTGATGAATTCCTGGCAGGTGCTTTGTCAGAGGAGAAGCAATTTAAACCTCAGGGGAGAGGAGCCATTTGGAGTTCACACCAGAGCTCTAATGTAGAAAACAGTAAAATCTTCCTCTCCCTTTCATAATTAAACCACCACACAGCAGTGCCTCCTAACAAAGGACCGGACACGAGCGGTAGCACGTTAGCCATCGGGACTCCTCTTACCTGACGCCAAGCGTCACTCTGACTGTGATACAGAAAAATGTCTGCCGAGGGGTCAATCTTCCTTTCATAGGTTGTGACTGATAGATCCAATACCTTTGGAATCAGATAAAACTTTGACGAATGGCTTGGCAGTCGGCTGGTGGGAATCACTTTGCCCTATGCCCGTGCTGGCCTGTCCCTCTCCCATCACGGACCCTGCTGGCTTTGATCAATGGTTCCCACCTGCCGCTGCATAGGGCAGCATGCTGTCACATGATTAAAAGAGCTGGAGGATATTGCTTTCTCTCCGTTTGCTCGGCGAGAGAGAAAACTTCATAAAACTAAGGCGACAGCACTTTCTCTGCTCAGCCCTCTCACTCTCCCCTGTCTGCCACTTGGGTGATCTGGATTGATTTGAGAGCTTTGTCTGATTGGAGAACAGAGGAGTGCGGATGAGCCGAGAGAATGAGAAACATCTGTTTCAGCATGTATCTCCCCGAAAGGGAGTTTGATGACGACGACAGCACCCATCATAAAGAAACTAAATATGCATTCTATACGAAGCCAGGTTGGGTTTCATTTTAAAGTGAATCAGGAGACTTTTTATCATGCGCATGACCTCATCAGATGACATGGACTGTTATACAAAGACCACAAATCAGGCCATAAGGGAGATAAGATAAAACATCATGCACACAGCCCCGTCGCTTAGAACCCTGAGATGAGAATTGGGGAACGGTGGCCGTGATTGACGAGGGAGGTGGAGGACTAGGTGTCCCCGCATGGATGCAGACCATCGGAGGCCTCTGAAGTGTTTTGCACGCTCACAGACACTCATCACCCCCCATCCCAGGGACTCTCACATAAGCCCCATAAATCAACGCTATCGCTCCCCTCAACTAGTGATAAATCGGCCTGGCGATTAGTGTGATGTATTGTGCAAAATGTAAATAATAACAAGTGTTGCTAATTGGCGCACTACCTGGCAACAAATCAGTAACAGTGAACACTGTACATTCCCGACTGCCATTCTGCATCCCACTCATTACAGAAAGGTGCCATCTCATTCCCCCCTCTCTATAGCACTTGATTTTCCCTAACTGCTCTGTGCCATTTTTTGTTGTTTATTTGTCATTGGGGACTTCTCTCACAGCTATTGTTCAAGTTAGGCCAGGTTTGAGACCTGAAAACATACACTTGCTTTACATTCTCTGCATGCGTTGTTGCTGCAATGATTTCAATATTTGATTTTAGTTTTGTATGGACTATTGCTCTCAAGAAACAAAAACTGTTGATGTAAATATTTCTCACCTTAGCAGGCCCATGAGAATTACTGTACGTCTTCGATGCAGACATCATAATCGAATGCTTTGTTTGTATTCGGTACGGAAACATGCTTATACATAAGCAGTAGAAAACTGTTATTTGGCACCGCAACAAAAGCTGTCTGCAGTAAACGTAGACTTCAATGACTGCAGTGCCTGCTGTCAGGCCGGATGTGTTTTTCAGGGGCTGTGCAGTACTTTTATGAGGCTGCTCTGGGATCCGTCTGCTCCTGATGTACCGGACTCTCAAACCAAAAAGATGGCATTCGAAAATAATCGACACAACAGCTCATGCGCCATTACCTGGACCTCTTATCCCACTCATCAGCGCCCTACATGAGGGGCTCCAGATGCCCGTGTCTCTGATTTACACTCGGTGGAGAGTGAGAGGAAACACCATCTGACAGAAGCAAGGAGAGAGGGTGTAATTAGCGCAGGATGTATGGAAGCAGTTAAGACCTGGAAATACCATTGATCAGGACGAGCTATTGACAGAAACACATAGAAGCAGCTGACAGAAACACAGCCGGTCGTTTCTCACTCAGACTCCCTTTGGAAAGGTACTGCTCTCGATTGCAAGCTAACATTTTGTCAAGTGTAAGACACCGTTCCATTTGTCCAGCCTGTGTGCACTGTGTGTTCATTGTAACATTTGCAAAATGTGTGCAAATTTTATCTTTGGGGTACAACAGCTTGTCACTGGGGCAGCAAAGATACATATTTGTACTATGTAGGATGCATATTAGTACCTTAAGAGTACTATTTTTATCTTAAGGTACTAATATGCACCCTTTAGGGGTAGATAAGGAACACAATTCTACCTTTTAGGGTACTGCCTTAGTGACAGCTCAAGGTACAACTTTTGCACTTTTGCTGTCAATTGATAAAAAAATCTAATTAATAGCATACACTCACCTAAAGGATTATTAGGAACACCATACTAATACTGTGTTTGACCCCCTTTTGCCTTCAGAACTGCCTTAATTCTACGTGGCATTGATTCAACAAGGTGCTGAAAGCATTCTTTAGAAATGTTGGCCCATATTGATAGGATAGCATCTTGCAGTTGATGGAGATTTGTGGGATGCACATCCAGGGCACGAAGCTCCCGTTCCACCACATCCCAAAGATGCTCTATTGGGTTGAGATCTGGTGACTGTGGGGGCCATTTTAGTACAGTGAACTCATTGTCATGTTCAAGAAACCAATTTGAAATGATTGGAGCTTTGTGACATGGTGCATTATCCTGCTGGAAGTAGCCATCAGAGGATGGGTACATGGTGGTCATAAAGGGATGGACATGGTCAGAAACAATGCTCAGGTAGGCCGTGGCATTTAAACGATGCCCAATTGGCACTAAGGGGCCTAAAGTGTGCCAAGAAAACATCCCCCACACCATTACACCACCACCACCAGCCTGCACAGTGGTAACAAGGCATGATGGATCCATGTTCTCATTCTGTTTACGCCAAATTCTGACTCTACCATCTGCATGTCTCAACAGAAATCGAGACTCATCAGACCAGGCAACATTTTTCCAGTCTTAGAAAAGATGAGTGGTACCCGGTGGGGTCTTCTGCTGTTGTAGCCCATCCACCTCAAGGTTGTGCGTGTTGTGGCTTCACAAATGCTTTGCTGCATACCTCGGTTGTAACGAGTGGTTATTTCAGTCAAAGTTGCTCTTCTATCAGCTTGAATCAGTCGGCCCATTCTCCTCTGACCTCTAGCATCAAAAAGGCATTTTCGCCCACAGGACTGCCGCATACTGGATGTTTTTCCCTTTTCACACCATTCTTTGTAAACTCTAGAAATGGTTGTGCGTGAAAATCCCAGTAACTGAGCAGATTGTGAAATACTCAGACCGGCCCGTCTGGCACCAACAACCATGCCACGCTCAAAATTGCTTAAATCACCTTTCTTTCCCATTCTGACATTCAGTTTGGAGTTCAGGAGATTGTCTTGACCAGGACCACACCCCTAAATGCATTGAAGCAACTGCCATGTGAATGGTTGATTAGATAATTGCGTTAATGAGAAATTGAACAGGTGTTCCTAATAATCCTTTAGGTGAGTGTATATTGATAATTGAGGAGAAAAGCCCAAAATAATAAAATGATCATTACAAAACAATACATTATGGTGGTTATGATTAAACAGACATTACAAAAAGTTAATTTCCCTATCATTGACTACCTTATTTTTAAAAGCCAGGGACAGACTTAGCCAGACGTAGTTTTTTCTGTGTGTTCCGCACCGTTGGCTCTAGTCGGACGCCGTCCGTTTTTTTTGTTTGGCCGATTCAACACATAGAATTGGCGTCGGGCCGTCGGTGAGAGCGAGAACTCTGATTGGCTGTTCAGCTTAGCGAACGAGTCAGCGAACAGCGAGCAAAGAAGTCAAACAGCAGGCTGTCGACAGAAGGCTGTCATCTTACCTGAGCAACACTGCACAAATATTTTCATAATAACATGCGCAGAGTGGAATAAAGAATGTGATCAGCATAATTGATATTCAAAATAGTAAGCAAGCGCTGCTTTGTTTATGGTTTGCATACCTGAAGTCTTAGTTTCGCTTTCTCTTTTTGAATGACCAATATAGACTAATATATCTGCTTAAATAGACAGTTATCTCCTTTACACGCAGGCGCAGAACGCGCGTGCTGGCTGACAGTCGCCTGTAGTCCTTTTGGTGTGTTCAGGTGCTGTTTTTCCCCCAGACGCAGGTGACAACACAGAAGGCTTTCATCAGCGCTAGTTCTTTGGCGTCGGTTTGTCCCAGTGTGTCCCTACCTTAAGGCAGAAATAAGCAGTGAATGAGTAAGACTTCTGATTCAATAGCCACAACAGGTAAATAACAAATAACAAAAGAAGAATAACAAATCACAGTAAACTCTAAAACTATTTGCACTACAAACCAGTCTGTTTATGTTTACAATAATAAATAAAAATATTATAACTAATGTCAGTGTGAAATATTAAGCAACATAAGTGACTGTTTTTGCACAGCTAAAATAACTGAAAGCACCTAAAAAATGAGGTGGATATCCAGTCCATCACTGGTCTACAGCCCACATCAATCCGTTCAATCTGTCAAAAGTACAGTTCTCGTGATTACACAGGATGTGCAAAATGTGGTTCAGCTAGGCGCACTCTGAAAATGTTTAAGGTAGTACTTCAAGCTTGAATTGCTCTGATAGCAGGAAACTTCATTAGTGGGAGCATGATTAATTGCGTTAATTCTTTATCAGATTATTTCCTTATAATGAATTGCTTCAAATTAACATGTTAAATTGACAGCCCTAATGAATACAGTATACTACTCTTATGGATTCTCTCTTTTCAGACAGTGTAATTGGAAATTATCACCTGTTACAATTCACCTACAGACTCTCTCACCACTTCTCTGTCTATTTTCTCTCACCTGGACTTCAACAATCCTGTGGTATGTAAAAGTCCCCTTTACTTTTGCAAAGCCCTGCTAGCATGCTACCGATGTGCTGTGACCACTGTATGCAAAGCGTGGTATTAGTCACAGGCCGACTGGCCATGACAGGCCTGCAGTGTGAGGGAGATTAATGCCGGCCAAGGCCACTTTATTATCCGTAGACTCTTCTTTCTTGCTCTCTGACTCTGTCTCGCCATTGCACCTTGCCATTAATTGTCTGTGCCCTCCCTCATCCCCTCCCACCTGCTCTAGAGTGACGGCAAAAGCACCTGTCCCTAGCTTTGACATCCCCCACCATGCCACACTCAACTAGTATGGACGCACTCACACACACCTGCCCTACTGCCGACGGCTGCAGAGAAAATAACATTTGTGGTCAATCTCTTCTCTAAGGCACTGCATGCCAGGAGACATACAGGAAGTAAATGCAGCTGTCCCCATTTCCTCTGTACTAGATGTGGTCTCTGGCCCCATTTTAAGCTGCATAGTGGAATCAAATAACTTCCAGAAGGTTTTTTTCCCCGTGTGACGTTTGATTTAAGTGAACTTAATGCATACTTGACAGCAGAGAATGATATTATTATTTAATGAGTAATTATTTAATGAGCAAATTGGACTATACTGGAAATAAGATTTTATACTGTAGCACATTAGAAAAGTCAGATAATAAAGGCAGAAAAAAAAACATTCAAATACTTTTTTTTAAAACTATATTGCTGCTTGATCGGAAATCACTCACATGTCAACAGTTGAAGAAATGTTTTTGATATCTCTTTAGAATACATTCGAAATTACATTAAAATTACATTTTGGCAATAAGACAAATTTCCCTATAAATTTATATAAAAATAATAAATAATAAATAATAAATAAATAAAAAATAAAAAATAAAAAATAAAAAATAAAATAAAATAAAATAAAATAAAATAAAATAAAATAAAATAAATAAAATAATAAAAAATATTCTTTTATTTTCAAGATTTTTAGATATTTTTTAATTCATGCCTCTCCAAAACTATATTTAAAAAAATATTTCAATACAGAAACTAAAACATACTCATCATAGAATGTATTTAAGTATTTGTATACGTGAATAGATGTATTTTTAATACATTAATAGATAAGGCCAGAAAAAATCATATCACTGACGTGTAAAACTATCATGTAAAATTTCTGCTAGTCCAATATTTACAGCAAACATGGATGAGTTTGCTGAAGTCAGCTGGACTTAGATATCAAACTTTTATAACAGTGAGCATCACCTCCACCCTAAGCAGCATGTGTATTCCATCCAGAGATGAAGAGATGGGTGGTTCTGTCAAGCATATGCCCCTGTTTATTTCCATAGGGCATTTAGCAGAACACACCTCTCTATGGGAATCTATCACATACTGCAAAACGAGTCCTCCAAGAGGTCCTTCTACGAGTTTATATCAACTTCCCAGCTGACAGCGCACCGCCATTAACAATTAATTATCCGGGACAGGCACTAACAGGCTGGGTATACACAAGCCCACTGGGAGAGAGAGACAACCCAGATGTCACAACGGACCGCCATGTATAATCCAGCGCCTCACTGTATTCACTCACCCATTCCCAAAGGACACTCACAAATCGCCAACCAAAACATGAGTGCGCTCAAGGTTTGGTCCAAAAGACAGAGTCCACTTTAAGAGTGAGAGTTTATGAAAATGAGAAAGAGAGAGGGAGGGTTTGAGGGTATAAAGTTCAGGCAGTGTAACATCCTTCAAAACCTGACATTAAGTATTCAGATGCTACAAAAAAGCAAAGTGTTGGCAATTAAAATAATCAATCTTCCTGGCGACGGTGTACCCAACATCTGTTCAATAAGTCCCCCGCTCTTGGTCTACCGGGAACAGAGAGGGTAAAAGGGAGGAGAGAAGGTCCACTTTTAGCTGTCCTTCAGTGATGAAAACCCCTCCACCTCTAACACACACACTCGCAGCGTGGCCGGTCCATGCGGGCCTGATGTCAGATGGTTCTGCTGTGTTGTTTCCTTTGTTATAAATAACAACAGGCCACCTGGACTTCCTCCACACACCGGTTTACCGACAATTCGATATAGGAGGGGAGACGGGAGGGGGGCTCTAATGATCCCGCAGGCTATGGGCCTCAACGGCGCCCCACCCTCCACCCCGCTCCCTCTCTCTCCTCATCCTGGGCTAATGGGACGGAGGGGATTCAGGGTAGGAGTGATGAATGACAGAGACGGATGGCTCGGGACAAAGCATGTGCTGACAAGCAGTGAATACGGGGCAACGTTGCAGAAAGGTCAACGCCAGGGAGAGAGAGGAAAAGGGAAAAAGTGAGCCTCGCGTGACTTTCAAAGTTTTCTCTATCGGCTCTCGTTTGAAAATGTGTGTGTCTGTTTGTGTGTGCAAGTGTCTGTTTGTGTGCAGGATGAAAGCGGGACAGAAGCCCGTAGTCTGTCCACTGACCTGGTCTACTTTAACCCTCATGTTGAGACATTCATTACATTTTGAGTCCTTTATGTGCAAAAAATTTTTTAGTTTTGAAGTAATTTTCCCTTCATAGTCAAATTACATATAAAATTGTATTAATTTTTTTTTTTTTAAATTACGGTTTCCAAAAAAATATTAAGCAGCACAACTTTTTTTAACATGGATAATAATAAGAAATATTTCTTACGCACTAAATCAGCATATTGCAGTCATTTCTGAAGGACCGTGTGACACTGAAGACTCGAGTAATGATGCTGAACAATAAGTTTTGTCGTCTCAGGATCAATTACATTTTAAAATATAATAAAACAGATTATATTATTAATTTTTTTTATAATATTTTACAATATTGCTGTTTCTACTGTATTCTGTATCAAATAAAAACAGTTATGGTGAGACAAAAGCATTAAAAAAATATTACAGACCCCAAACTTTTGAACAGTATGACATTAAGTATCCACATAATTCAATGATAAAGGGTTAGTTTACCCAAAAATGAAAATTCTGTCATTAATTACTCACCTTCATGTCGTTCCAAACCCGTAAGACCTTCGTTCATCTTCGGTACACAAATGAAGATATTTTTGATGAAATCGGAGTGCTCTCTGACCCCTCAATAGACAGCAATTTAATGACCACTTTCAAGGTAATAAAGACATTGTTAAAATAGTCCATGACTACTTTTTTGAAGTATTTTTTACGAGAATATATACAAAAATAACTTTATACAACTTTATACAACAAGTTCTACGGCAGAACAGCGGCTCACCATTGCCCAGCTCCTGCGTCAGCATCACACGCATGCGTCATGGTGCTCACGTGAACAGCATTGGCCAAAGGTAAGCCGCGCTTCGAAAGTGCTGCACTGTATTTACAAAGTCAACAGCGTAGGAGACTGGCACAGACGAGAAGAGATTGTTGAATAAAGTCGTAATTTTTATTCTCATTGCTTCATAAAATTAAGGTGGTAACGATGTCTTTACTACCTTTCTGGGCCCTGAAAGTGTTAATTACATTGCTGTCTAAGGAGGGGCCAGAGAGCTCTCGGATTTCATCAAAAATATCTTCATTTGTGTTCCGAAGATGAACGAAGGTCTTACGGGTTTGGAACGACACGAAGGTGAGTAATTAATGACAGAATGTTCATTTTTGGGTGAACTAACCCTTTAAGTTCATTAAAATGCCCAAACAGACCATGAGAGTTAATATAAGTGGGCTGGGATCAAAACGCAATGGCATACCAAATCATTGTGGTTTTCTTTTTTTCTTTTTCTTGGATGCGCTCACTGTGGATTGATATGTTCACATGGGTAACGTTTGGCCTCAAAACAAACCACTTGGCACAGTAGCTCTGATCTACTTTTGAACCAGTGCCAGAGGCCTATTTTTTGGGGTGCATGTATAAGCATGTTCTGATAGTTCCAGGTTAAAGGAGGCACTCAGAGAAAGAGAGAGAGAGAGAGAGAGGGAGAGAGAGAGAGAGCGAGAGAGAGCGAAGCTCCCTCAGCTGCAGTGCCCACAAAAAGAGGATCGGTGACTGCTGCTGCTCAAAGCACAAAGAAAGCGTTCAATTATGATGTGTCTGCATCTGCTGGAACATCCAGGCGTGAGTGTCTAGTTGCCATCCCACAGGATCAAACCTGGCAGATCTGCCCAGAGCCAGGCGTAGGTAGCCAGAGCTGATTTAGCTGCGTGTGTTGTGTACATAGGTGTGCCGTGTTCGTGCACGCTACATGCTCACATCACACCAGGGACGCTTGTACGCTGCCACGCTCTTTCCACTGCCAGTGACCCCCATGCACAGCTCCCCATGGCTCCCCTTTTCAGCACACTGTTTCTAATCCAAAACAAATGATCTCAGGAAAGAACAGGGCGACATGGAGGGAGGGAGGGAGGGAGGGAGGGATGGAGGGAGGGAGGGAGGGAGGGCGGGAGGGATGGAGAAGAGACAAATAAAGGCAAAAAAAAAAAAAACGAGAGCATTATCACCTTGGCCAAGCATCAGGAGCTTAAAAAAAAGAGAGAGAGGGAGAGAAAGAAAAGAAGGTCTATGGGCAAATTCATCTTCTCCCCTGCTACAATCAATCTCTGGCCAAAAGAAATACACAATAACTAGGCAGGAAGAGGCCAAGATTTATGGGCCTGAGACATCTCCACTGACCAGCAACCACCTCACCCCATTCTGCTCCTCTCTTCTCTCACTCTCTCTCTCTCCCCAGCTTTTCCTCTCCTCTCCTTCCCTCCATCTACCCCCCAACACTTACAATGATGTACTGTCTCCGCCGACTGTTTTACAAGTACATTAGCTTTATTTAATGAGATCAGCAAGTCATTTAACAGATGCATATGGAGCACAAGGCAAGAGACGCCCACTTACTCAAGCGCTCTTTATGTTGTAAAGTACATTTTGGATCAGATGTTCTGATGCATGAA
The DNA here is from genome assembly GCA_039654625.1 of Rhinogobio ventralis. Classification (NCBI taxonomy): domain Eukaryota; kingdom Metazoa; phylum Chordata; class Actinopteri; order Cypriniformes; family Gobionidae; genus Rhinogobio; species Rhinogobio ventralis. The sequence continues at coordinate 23,100,026 of CM077193.1, read as the reverse complement.
AATGTGAACGTGACCCTTCTACGAAGGGTTGAGGAGAAAAGAGGATGTTTTGTATACGATCGTGAGATTTATGGCATGTTTGGCCTGATATGTGCTCAGCAGAGCCCCTCACATGGAGGACGTGTAACTCGCCGCTCTGAAAGCACGACATATTAGAAGAGACCAGGTTTGAATGCAAATGTGGGGCCTTTTTAGGGGCCACTACTTTGCTATATCTACATTTTTTTGACCTCACTAAAATTTAAATATCTGTTTAGTAATACTTGGTGACTGTTTACAATAGTATGGATCCATGTCTTTGAAATACTGTCACTGTATCAGCAAATTAGGGCCAACTCCACTGTCAGGTGCTCTTTATTGCATATGCTCTGTGATTTCCATTAAAATATCAATTGATTGTGTGAAATTAAATTATAACTTTAATTAAATCCTCCTGACACAGACTGTGGCTGATAATTACTCCATTTAAACAAATGAAAATGACAAAAATTATATGACCTTACATAAGATTAATTAGGATTTTTCTAGTTTCTATTATATGTGTCATTCATATGCTATGTCTTTGTACGGCGGTAAAATGTAACGACAAAGTTGTATTTTTCATAGGGCTGTCAATATAAAGTAGTGTGATTAACTATGAACAAAATAATTTGATAAAAGTGAACATAATTAATCATGCTCCTTAAATTTCATAGGAAGTAATACTTTAATGTTTTTGGCAGTACGCAGCAAAACTAAATTTCCAGAGATCAGGCAGAACAGAATGAGTACGTTTACAAAACTAGACAGAGAATAACAGAATGAAAGGATCTCGCTTTTGACTTGACTTGACATGGCATCTTAAAACGTTGTATTTTCATTTGGAGGTGTTTCTCAGACTAATTCCATTATTTTCATTTTTTTTTTTTATCAATTACCAGTTTTAATTTTTCATAGCACACTAACTAATACATTTCCCCTATTTATGAACATATACAACCATTTAAGTTTGGGTTTAACTCTCACTAAGGCTGCACTCAAAAATACATCAAAGTATAATAAAAATAACTCTTTAAATTTTAATATATTTTAAAATTATACTATATAATTACTCCAGTCTTTAGTGTCACATGATCCTTCAGAAATCATTCAGAAAATAGTTGCTCATTAATAATTTTGTGGAAACTGTGATACTTTTTTAAGAATTCTTTGATGAACAGAAAGTTCAAAAGAACATATTTTTAAAAAAAAATAGAAATCCTTTGTAACATTACAAATGCTAAATAAAAGTATTAATTTCTTTAAAAAAATGTTAAGGACCCCAAACTTTTAAACTTACTGTATATAATATGTACAATCTGTGTATAATATAATACATATAAAATACTTGTATTCAAATTGTTTATAATTTAAAAAAGCATTATAAACTAGTAGGATTAATCAACGCATCCTAAAATGTCCACATTCAAAACATTCTGTTTTAAAAGGCAAATCGTCTTCAGTGAGGACTTATTCAGCTATCCAAATTATTTTTCATTAGTATCCGATGTTTACAATTTCTTGCTGCATCTGTGCATGTACTATGGAGCACTTAAAAGAGCTAGAGTCATCCTGACAGCAAATAAAAACATACAGCAGAGTAACACAAACAACAGGATAAACCAAGGCCCTCATTGGCTATATGTGTGTGAGCAAGTGTGTATATTTCCTAAAGCCCCAGAGATCAGGAGAGAACAGTTCCTGCACACAGAGGTAAAAATTCATTTCTTGAGAGCTATATATCAAGCGGTATTTGTTTAATGAGTGCTCCTGTGAAAAGATGTATAGAACATGTCAGGCGTCCACTTGCAGTGCGTTCTGGGATACAGATAACATCAGAGAATGTGACCGCTCACTCTGTCTCAACGCCCCATCCGCTTTATCTCCCTCTTCCCCAGCCCATTATAAATGAGAGGCTATGGGAGTACAAGGAACAAAAATAATGGAGGAGGGGGAAAAGCCTCACCAGCACTCCGCAACCTCACCAAAACAAACAAACAAAAGAATCGTCAAAGCCAGACCCGGATGGACGTTTCGTTAAAACACTTCAACTGTGCCACCACAATGTGCTGTAAGACATGTCGTGACGTGTGAACTGGGTGAAAAATGAGCCCTGTTTGTGGTCATCCTTTATCAGTTGAATCTCCTGGACTGGTGTTGTGGTGAACCTGCTGTTTGGCATGCTTAACTAACCTGTGCTCTCCTCTGGCAGGTCTTTGCTCCTTTTAAGTTATGGAAATGAGATGCAAGCGGCGGACGTGGGGGTAATTAATTGTAACTCGAAGGATAATGTTGGCCTGTCAGGGACGTCTGCACGTTGTGTAACATTTTTTAAGGGGAATGTGCTCAAACTAGAGGATCTGCTGGCGTTCCATCTTAATTGCAGTGCAGCCAGAATACTAAAACACTTTCTGCTTTTCTTCAGCACCCCTCCTCCTCTGTTCCCTCCTCTCTTTCCTGTCAAAGTATTTATTGTGTTTATAAACACCTCAAACACAGGAATTATCAATGGGCAAAGTATCGACTGGGACATTGTGGGTGGGTGTTTTGGAAGTAAACAAATTTGATACTCTGCATGTATGTGTACTGTTTCATGCTACACAACCATATCAGAAACTTCTTTTTTTACTGTTTTTGTTTTCCACATTTAAGCATTTTTTTTATACTTTTCTTTCAGATTATTTCTGTTTTTATATTAATTGATATTATTATTTCTTATTTAGATCATTTTATTTAAAATTTATTCCAGATCAAAATCCAGATCAACAGATATAGAATAATTACTAAATAGAATAAAATAGAATAATATAGTTCAATAGAATACAATAGTTCATAATCAGGGGCAAATTATACCAAATGGTCAATGTTGGTACTACAAAGTAGAAAATATTTGGCATTATATATTTTTTTCATGTTTATCTTTGCGAGCCCCGAATATGTGGGGGGAAAGTCCTTTTGAACAATATCATCACGTTTGTTAAAAAAAAAAAAAAAAAAGAATTTATTGTTTAGCTTCCATGTCATCCTGTTCTGTCCCTGTATAAAGACACTTTTAATCATTCAAAAAATGACATCTGTTTAAGCTTGTAATTAATTTAAAAAATCTCTCTCTCTCTCTTTCTCTCTCTCTCTCTCTCTCTCTATAATATTATATATATATATATATATATATATATATATATATATATATATATATATATATTATATACACACACTCACACACACAGTGGTGGTCAGAATTATTGTGATGATGTGTGTAATGAGGAAACACAAAGGCCAAATTCCCTTAATCATTCATCACAATGAGTAAAACCAAAGAATATAGTTCTGATGTGCAGCAAAAGATTGTTGAGCTTCACAAAATAGAAAGTGGCTGTAGGAAAATAGCTAAAGCATTTAAAATTCCCATTTCCCCCATCAGGGCAATAATTAAGAAGTTCCAATCAAATAAAGATGTTACAAATCTGCCTGAAAGAGGACGTTTGTCTATATTGTCTTAATGCACGGCGAGGAGGAAAGTTTGAGTGGACAAAGACTCTCCAAGGATCACAGATGGAGAATCGCAGAGATTAGTTGAGTCATGGGGTCAGAAAGCCTTAAAAAAAAAAAAAAAAAAAAACCCTACATCACCACATGTTGTTTGGGAGGGATTCAAGAAAAATCCTTCTTGCTCATCCAGAAACAAACTCCAGCATATTCAGTTGTCAGACACGACTGGAAATTCGAAAGGGACCTGGTTCTGTGGTCAGATGAAACTATAAAAAGAGCTTTTTGGCAGCAAATCCACCAAATGGGTGTCCACGGTTAAAAATACAGCTGGATCTTTAATGTTGTGTGTGCCTATTTTTTTGCTGGAGGTCCTGGACATCTTGTTCAAATACATGGTATAATGGATTCTAGCAAATACCAACAGATAAAAAATCTAAACCTGACGGCCTCTGCTAGAAATCTTATAATGGGCCGTGGTTGGATCTTCCATCAGGACAACGATCCAAAACAAACATCAAAATCAACAAACAAATGTGTCACTGAACACAAAATGAAGCTTCTGCCATGACCATCCCAGTCCCCTGACCTGAACCCTAGAATATGAGCGGGGTGAACTGAAGAGAAGAAGCACCAACATGGATCTGGGAATCTGAAGGATCTGGAGAGATTCTGTATGGAGGAATGGTCTCTGATCTCTTGTCAGGTGTTCCCCAAACTCATCAGGAATTATAGAAGAAGACTCAGAGCTGTTATCTTGGCAAAAGGAGGTTGCAAAAAGTATTTAATAAAAGGGTGCCAATAATTGTGGCCAATGTGTTTTGGAGAAAAGCATTTATTTCATAAATGTGATTTACCCCCCACTTTCAAATCTTTTACTTTAATCAAAGGTTAGATTTTTGTGATTTTTTTAAATAAAAGATCAAAAGGATAAACAATGCAGATTTATTTTTTTTACATATTTAATCACATTTACCAGGGGTACCAATAATTCTGATCACCACTCTATATATTTATGAATTGCAAGCTTGAACAGAGTTGTTAGTGCATTTTTTTGAATGATTAAAGGTGCCTATGAATAAAAAAATGTATAAAAACTTAACTTGTCATCTGACTTTTGCAGTTAATTTTAGTTTGTTTGTATGTTTATCAGCGAAAAATATGCAGCTTTAATACTGGTTATTTTAACATTAGTTTCTATTAATTTATTCATCAACATTCATCAAATTATTTCTCACTCTGATTGATTTTATCATTAACATAATTCTTTTTTTTTAAATTGCTTTTCAATTGTTGTTTTCCTCTAAATATTTATCATTTAGTATTTGTTTCCACTCTAATATGTAATGACGCTCTTTGCCAGTTGCCTGCACTTTGATAATGCCACAATTCAAAATGGCAAATGCTTTTATTAAAAGTTTACTATTAAACTAAAAGGTAAAGTCTGCATCTTAATCACCTTAATCCAAACAGATTGTCCTCAATCATCGTTTAAGCAAATGTTGTTATAATAATTTTCCGATTCTGTTTGGTAAGTGTAGTTTCACAGACATTCAACCTTTAATTTTTGAAGCATTAATGCACACTACTATGAAAACTATATATAGATATTGGTATAGCATATAGTGTATATGGTGGAAAGTCAAGTCTACTCACACTTTTCTTAATACTCCAACTACTCTTAATAAGCTTAGCTGAGTCTGAAAGAAAAGAGAATAATGACGCTGGTGTTGATGGAAGCTGCCTCGTGGGAGACCAGATCACGAACCCCTTCTGTGACACATCATGCCAAGAACGTGTTCGCACCAGCGACACCTCGTCCCCCTTAACCAGGGTGTGAAAATCCATCTGGATATGTAAATAAAGGAGGTGTGCGAGTGAGGACATGACAGCGCCACCGCACCTGTACAGTGCTGTACATGGGAGCTTAAAAGCTTATTCAGGTCTCTCGTCCAACTCAATCTCCTCAAATCAACTGCAGAGCTTTCAAAAGGCTCTCTGTGCTGAGACACAACATGTTCGTGACCCGTGCAAGGAGGGGTAAATGAGAGAGAGAAAAAAAAGCAAGCAAAATCGCCTCCATGACAAACCCAGAAAAAGTGGGAGAAAGATTTTCGGTAGCACTGCAAAGGGGCCCGTGAGCCTTGTGAGTGGCTTTAGAGAGTTGAGCAATGGTATCACAGTACAAACGCCTAAGAGTGGGAATCTACTACAGGAGATTATGGCTATTATTTGTCTTAATTTACTCTCTGCTCTTAAATGTTAGGCTCTGTACTCCCTGCAGGATAAAGACGTCCCCTGTAGGTTGGACCTCCTACATGTGCAATGGGTTTTTATTGACTGTGAGAGAGAGCTGATCCGTGTGGGCCGTGGAGGGGAGGGGTAGCCCCTGGGTCTCGGCGATCCAAACGGATGTCACACAGCAAGAGAAGACTCTAATAACGGCTCTCTCGGGACCCTTCTGGGCCTGGTGGACCGACACATGTGCACACACATACATAGGCCGCCTCATATTCCCTCTCTAATGTCTCCTTGCCTGCTAGCCATAAACACTCACTGTCCTAACCTTCTGCAAAGCCCCCAAAATACCTCTGTTCTCTCATGGAAATGTCTAGCTGTGACAGATTCCAGTGGCTAACGGCCCTACGGAGACCAACCTTAGCTTAATTAAAATAATGTAGCTTCTTCATCCTATTATCCTCAAGACTTTCTCTCCTCCTGTTTTATTCTTCTGTCACAAGGGTTCAATTGTCCACCAGGATCCTAAGTGACTCAACAGGATCCAAAACACTATTGCTCTGAGACATTAGGCTCAAACGTACACCTCTCAGCGTGGGGCCTGACGCCCAGAAGGCAACGTTTAGACCATCTGTCATTCAAGCCGCCAAGACTCTCTCGGTCTTCGTGATGACAGTGGACGAGCTGAACGGCCTCTCTTTCTTGTCAGAGTGCCAGTGCTCATTGAGTCATCTTCACCCTGCGCCATGTCAACGGGCCCCTTTGTTCCACACCATCCTTTTGACTTGGGCTAATGCAAACTATAGGGGAAGTGCACAGTGACATGACGTAAGGTGATGGAGGAGAGAAGAGCCATGCCTGCGCCCAGCATGGGGGTTGAGGAGAGTTAGGTGTCAAAGGATGAGTTGTCTTTGTAAAGTGGGCACCTGTGGGCACATTTAGAAAAAGGGAAACAGGAAAAGAGTAGGATTTCTAGAGGAGACCAGGATGAAGGAAAAAACTGGAAAGAAAGGGGAAGAGGCAAGAATTGTGGAAGATGAGAGCGTGTATGAACGCTGAACACTGTAATTTTGCCAAGTAAGACATGTTCCTGGATCAACATATTTTGTTGATCGTGGAACAGCATTCCTGTCCAAAAATGTAGTCTACTATATTCTTATACTGAACTCTACCTGTAACTTTTCCCTAAAATCTGAGGGAAATAGAGTGGTGCAGGTATAATGTCACTTGGTAGGCCAACACTGGTTCCCTCGACAAAAAAATATTTCTCCATTTTGCTTTTGGATTAATGCAAAAAACTTTTGCTCTGTGATCAACAAAAGATTATGCTACTTAGACGTTTTGTCCATCAAGATCTTTTTTACAGATGAACACAACTTTTATTATTTTTGAAGCCTAAATGTAGTTGCCAGAAATAAAAAGCTAAAGGTATAAACGAACTAGCTACTCCATGGTCGCTAGAATTCAATGACAATCATTAAGCTTCCGACAACTCTTTCAGTTATCATCTAAAAACATTTTCCCAGAACGTTTGAGTTAGATTCATTTATAAGAGCACAATTATAAGCATAACGAGGCTGTAAAAGTGGACTGAGGTTACGTTTACGGCGTGATGACGCTTAATGTCCGCGACAGCCTCTGTAGTCCCATTTAGCCACTTGTTAGCAACTGCCTTTTTCAAGACATATAACAGCTGAATACTAATGTATTTTATGTCGTAGAATAAAACGTGAAAGTGTCTTAAGTTTGTGTTCACCACAAACCTTATTTCATCCATTTAACCAAAATCCCATTTAAAAAAACCCACTGACTTTGGGGCGATGGAACCGGAAGTGCTAAAATGCTAACTCGCTTTTGCGTTTTGGCCTACAAAGTGATGTCATACCTACACTCTATGATAGGTGAATAACACTGATGTAGAAGCACCTAACCCTAGTTGTAAGCCTAAACTTGACATAAGCTATTAACTTGTCCCTTAAATGTGATTGGTTGATTGGAATGTTATACTAATTAGTTCTTCAAGGCCCCCTGAATTCAAAATTTAAGTTTTTTAGCTTTTAGTATGACTATGTTAGCCTTAAGGTTATGAATAAGCTGGTGTGTTCCAAAACAATGACAAAATTAGCATTTAGGAGATATAAGCATTCAAAACTTACAGTCGCTCACTTCCGTTAAAATGAATCACAGATTTTGATGACATCATCGCAGACTTTATCTTCTCATCACATCTTCTGTCCAATCAAATGCTCTCTAGAATCTGAAGCGTCCCTGCCCTACACTATAAAAAGACGCTGAAGCTGCGCTGAAATCGTTCAGCTGTTCACACATTTACTATTTCCTACATGGTGAATGGCACATAGTGCACTATACATGCGATTCAGAAAGGATTCAGACAGTGTAAATATGCTTTCAGTTGAGGCGAATGAAGTCTGGTTTCATGCACACCAGTTTCACGCACACCACCGCAGCACACACACATAGTCTAGACCAGAGCTGTTGACTAGAGACACGAGAGCGCAGCGCGGATCATATGCACGAGTTGGCGCATACGACAAAATATAGCAGACACATTTAAATTCTGCACTGAATGCTGTATTTCAAAGCGATATTGAGGAGATTATAATGATAAACGGTTAGAGATTAGGAGGAAACTGTGGTTTAACAAACAGAAAGGCTCTAGTCAAACTGTGGTATTAATGAAACGCTATTGGCTGTTTCAAAAAAGGGGAGGAGCTGCTAACAGCTGGAGCCGTTTCAGGGGAAATTACGTCAACACATTGAATAATGCTGCGCCGTTTCAAGGCACTTCAGTGGGCCTTTAAGGCACGGTCTTAACATAATGGCTATATTTATGCAACTGCTCTTCTCTACCCAACCTTCACAATAAACAAGGAGGACACATCTTTTTTACCCCCCTTTTAATATTTTACTAATAAATACCTTAAAATGAATAGGCTCTCCAAGGGCTGGGTAAAATATTGATTTTCCAGTTAATCACAATCTTTAAATGATAAATATGTCTTTCTATTGAGCTGCACAACAGCACATACAGTACAGTGCAACCAATGTAGTCTGATTCATGAATAGCTCACACTTTTGAGTTGATCATTTAAATGAATCATTCAAGACTCACAAATTTAGTTACTGTTGAGTTAGTTACTGTTTGAATCTTTAAATGAATTAACTCGAATAAATGATTATTGAATCAACATCATGTCACATTACTTTCTGTGATGGAATATTTTAATAAAAAAAATAATACAAATGGTACATAACAGAGTACATACTTCACCTAAATATTGTACAATGTTTGATTTATACATATACATACTGTTTGCTATTTTACTTAAAAATAAATACCTCTCCGGGGGTTACAATATAGATTTTATGATTAATCACGATCTTTAAATATTAGCAAGAAAACATGTCTTTCTACTGAGCTGTACTACAGTGCATACAGTGCTAATGCGTACCAAGAATCATGAATAAATTAATCTGATCATTATGAGCTGGTCATTTTAATAAACCATTCAAAAGACTCACAAATCAGTTACTGTTGAGTTAGTTACTGTTTGAATCTTAAAAAGAATTAACTGAATCTATGAGTGATTACTGAACAAACATCATGTTACGTTACATTTATAGTATATACATACAGTACACTGTAAAAATATCCTATTAAATGTATGGTTAAAAAAAAAACTGGCAGCTGTGGTTGCCAGAAATTCAGTGAAAAAAAAATCTGGTTTTACAGGATGGCATATCAGTGTTTTAGAACTTGTATACTGTGTATTTCATTAACTAATATAATGTTAATATACCTACTTGAAATACCTACAAAAATTTTATTTTTAACTTTAATTCTAACCATCATAATAATACAGGTGGTAAAATAGACAGACATATGATGATTTAAGGTTCATTGTAAGAGGCCAGTCCATAAAATATGGCCAGTACTCGAATGCAGACAGTGCATAGGGTCATACACACGAAGACAAAACACCATCAGGGCAACACACGTAACAATAAAATAATGCAATAAACATTCAAAATCATCACAATGCAGTCTGGATTTCTCCCAGCAATCACAATCCCTGCTTTAAATCATTAAAATCAGTGCCATCATGTCTTCCTCATAGGCTGTGAAACAGAACAGGGACATGTTAAAATTCACATTAAAGACTGCAGAAACTGAGAGCAGCTCATATCTCAGCTCTTTTACGATTGTCATATAATGACAGTCACACCCGACTAGTGTCGTGGAAGTACAGGAGCACAGGACCGGCCCCCGTGGTCATATAAATCTCAGGAGGAAACGAACAGTGGCACGGTTCTACCAGCATTACTTACATGTGTCATAGCTGTCCACACATGGCCCACATGTCACACATGACAAAAAAGGGGGAGGGGTGGAGGATTCCAGAACATTCTACAGCAACTCCACATTTACCATATCACACGACTGCAAATATCTCTTGAACGCTGAATCTCTGGGGCACAATTATTTGTAAGGGAATACAGTTCAGACTTGCTCTGTTCCCTTTGGATTTTATGATAACACAGCCATAAATGTGCTCCAGATAGCGTAGCACACAGTAAGGTAAAGTCCTTATACAGCAAAAGAGTCGTGTTTTGAAAATAGCCTCAAAGAACGGCATTACATTTATTTTATAGCATTTTCATTAAATTTAATGGTTCGTGAAAAAATGAGTTATGATCATTTGGTCATTTATGGCTGGCTAAAATCCAGACTCACAGCAGAGGGTCATGGAAAGGTCAAAGGGTCGTGTTCTCTACAGAATGACAATAATCAGTATGACCTGACAAATTGATTTTGCATCCTGCGCAGCAGCAAAGTGTGCATTAGCGAGCCCGCTAGCTTTTGTGCTGTGAGTAAATGGACAATAAAGCATAAAACAACACGCAATAGCTCTTCGGCATAATTAGCTGCTACTATATGAGCATTCGGGAGGTGGTGGGGCTTGGGTGTAGGGGGCAGGCAGCACTTAACACCAGGGCTGTGAGGGTGTTATGCCGCGCAGAGTACCTCATTCACTCCCCTTACCGTTCCCTCGTTACAGTGCCATGGCCAGCAGTGGGCAGCCGCTGCGTTTGTCGTGCCAACGGTCACACATCAGCGCGTTATCTCATCTCATCTAACACAGAGAGATGATGGCCGTCGCCTCAGTAACTAACCCCCCACCCCCACAAACACACATCCGCACAGGAGAGTGCTGCCTAGTAACAACAGCGGGCCCAGTCCAAGCTTGTTTCAACAGCCAGGGCTAGACTAATAGATTTCCTCCTGTATTTATACCCTACATCACTCTTGCTTCCCGGGCCCTCAGCACAGGTAGCTGTTTTATATGAAATGAACAATCTTTATAGACGTGCCTGAGCCATAACAAGGCTGATTTTCAGCACCGGCCCCAGTGTATAAGTCCTGCCGAATTGTCAGGCTTTGTGCTCGACAAATCAAGCCTAACTTATGATGTTTTCTGTGTAATTTTTATTCCCGTTTGACTGGCCAACTACCCGGTGGTAATAGAATGTTGGGAAAAGGCCAGTGGGGGAATGTTTGCGCTCCGGGTGATTGATCGACGGCCACCTCGCTTTTCATTTATATCTCTCTCGCTCCTACCGTTGCGAATCGGTTAAGTTTAGGAAAAATGAATCCGAAAAAAAGCACGGCAGAAGAGAAATGGCCCCAGATTACAGCAAGGCACAACCGTAGATCTAAGCCAGGCCCTTGTGTCGGGGTGCGTGGATTGTTTGCGAGCATTAAGTTATCTAAATGAAAATCAATACTATGTGTGCCAGCATTTTACAACGGAGAAGTGCTCCGAGTCCATGTGGAGGGGTGGGGAGGATGAATCGAGGCAAAGAGGAAGGAAGCTCTGGAGGCCTGTGGGTCTCGGATTGGGTCTAATTGGCCTAATTGGCCTCCAGACCATATAAAAAATTATTTAAATGCATGAGTAAAGATTATACATACTGTATGCCTTCTAATTGTGTTTCTATTGTCTTAATGCGCACTATTAAAGTTTCCAAAAGAGGGTTTTCACAGCAATAGAAAAACCATTTTCCAGTGAGGGTTCTTAAAAGAACCCTTTTGTCTTAGTGTGAAGTTCACTAAAAGAACACAGGGATGAAAAGTTTCAATGGATGTTAAAGGTTCTTCAATAAAGAGCATTGAGTGTATGTGTGTGACTGCACACCCTGAGTGGCCCCATGAGAAATCTCTCTCTGATCACAACACAACTGTTTCTTACCTGTCAGCCATCAGTGGATCATTCTCTCCATTATGTAGAGCTGTCCACAGAAGTCTGATGAAGTCTTAACCGTGCTGGCTATACACCACGCCTGTTACTGAGCCCGAGACATCTATTAGCAGACGTTTCCGCAATGCTGCAACCATGTTGCAGAAATGTCAACAGCTGTCGGGCAGAATCAAGGCCGTGTTAAAGGGTGAGAATATGTGTGTAGAGTGGAAACCATCTTCAAATGGCAGATTACTGCACAGTGTGGTTTGTAATACAGATTATAATACTAGCATTGGCATATTACTGAAAAACGGGAGGCATGGGTTTGCGTTTGTTGTGGAAACACTCTTTGGTTACACATGCAGTCATTTTCTTGAGCTTATAATGGAATGATAAGGGCAGGCACTTGCCACAAGACATGCCATCATATATAATAAAGACAGTCATTAACCACACACATATTTTCCATGTAATTCATATCATTGTGGGTGGGAGATCTCACCCCGTTCCACTTGCAGGTGGCAAATCTGTGAAGCTTTAAATAGGTCCCCTGCTCTCGGAAGTGGATCGGACCATCCATTCATTAATGATTATTATCCTGCTGCCTTTATGACACCCTCAATGATTTTTTAATGTCAATGTTCGGAGAAGCTACCAATAACTGGATTAATATCTGAGGTAATCTAGATTTGCTGGTCCTGTGCATTTTGATTATATGCCAGGGGCCTCTCATTGGAAAATAGCTAATATGCTCAGGCACTTGTCTCTCAGTTATATGAGCTGCTTTAACCCTTAGCTGTCCACACTCACTGGGTCCCTTTTCCGCATGTAAAGAAATGTCCAACAAGTGATGGTGTCAGGTCATAATACCATGGTACTTGGTACTGTATACCATTGTACTTAATGGTACTACAACACCATGGAACTAATCATACCATGGTATTTACATTTACAATCAAAGGTACTTAAAAAAAATCAATCAATAAATCTAATTATTATTATTATTATTAATACAATAATTTATTAATTTATTTGTTTTTAATTTGTTAATACTTTGTAAGTACTGTGGTACTTATATATAAAGGTGACGTTGAACAAAATCAATCAATCAATATTGCATCTTTTTTTTTTTTTTTAACATTTAAATTTTGAAAATTTGAATTTAATGTACATTCAAGTGCCATATTTGTTACAATAGTCCCCCTATTTTCTTATTTTGAATAATGCTGTAAATACTGCATCCTGTCAAAGTGACAATGTGTATAAGAACGAAAAACCAATGGAACCAAGTTGCGAGGCAAAAAGATTGAGGAAACTGAAAGAGCAAAGAACTGTGTATTAGGCAGTCAAACCCTGATGTAGCCCTATTCTCCCAGTTTGCTGTTAAAAAAAAAGAGGAAATTTTTCCATTGCAGATGCACTCAAGCAGAGGACAGGAGCTCAGGCCATGCTAATAAATCAGCCCCTGAGCCTCTGGTGGCAACTGATCACTTGGGAATACTGAAGAGGAAGAGAAGAGCGATCATGGACGTGAGGCCTAAGAGAGAAATGATACTCTCTTAAATAGCCCTGTACCACTGGACACGCACAGAAACACACACACACCCACACAGCGAAGCAAATATGTGTAACATATCACTGATATCTCCACCTCTACGCCCTCACATTTTACTAGACAAATTAGAGGAACCCTGGACAGTTACTGCTGGAAAAACAAAGTCTGATTTTCTAAAGTGCTAACGGCCTATTATTGGGCACACAGAGAGGCTATTTGGGAAAGGGCCTAAGGACACGAGGGTGAGCCAGGGAGAGAAAGAACCTAAAAAATGTTCTCCATCCTCAGTCAACACAATGACTATCTACCCTGGGGAAAATATCCCATTAAAACCCCAAATATAAAAGAGCACAAATGAAATTATATTCAAGAGAAAAATGCTCATTGGTTCATTTGTTCAAGACATTTTCCTGGAGCAAATAATCTATATATAGATACAGATGTTGAAACTGTGTTTAGTTCAGATCTAGCTTATAGAAGTTTTGTTTCTACAGTGGTTAATGCTGTTTAGGTTCACATAATGTCACAAAAATGATCACATTTTCAAAATGTATAAATGTTCAAATAATATATATACATAGCATAAAGCACTTTACAGAAAGTTTAGAGAAAAAAAAATAGACAGAGCTTTACAGAAGTAATCAGGCAAACAATGAAAACAATCACAAAATACTACATAAAGCATAAAAAAAATGTTTACTAAGTTTTATAAACTAAAAAATACTATGTAATAAAATAATAATACAAATATTTTTGAATTAATTTCTGAATGAATGAATGCATTTTTGAATGAATGATTTTTGAATGATTTTTTTTAATGAATAAACACATTTGCTATGTTAAAAAAAAAAAAAAAGATTTGTATCAAACATTCATGCATTCATTTATACACTCACCTAAAGGATTATTAGGAACACCATACTAATACTGTGTTTGACCCCCTTTCGCCTTCAGAACTGCCTTAATTCTACGTGGCATTGATTCAACAAGGTGCTGAAAGCATTCTTTAGAAATGTTGGCCCATATTGATAGGATAGCATCTTGCAGTGGATGGAGATTTGTGGGATGCACATCCAGGGCACGAAGCTCCCGTTACACCACATCCCAAAGATGCTCTATTGGGTTGAGATCTGGTGACTGTGGGGGCCATTTTAGTACAGTGAACTCATTGTCATGTTCAAGAAACCAATTTGAAATGATTGGAGCTTTGTGACATGGTGCATTATCCTGCTGGAAGTAGCCATCAGAGGATGGGTACATGGTGGTCATAAAGGGATGGACATGGTCAGAAACAATGCTCAGGTAGGCCGTGGCATTTAAACGATGCCCAATTGGCACTAGGGGCCTAAAGTGTACCAAGAAAACATCCCCCACACCATTACACCACCACCACCAGCCTGCACAGTGGTAACAAGGCATGATGGATCCATGTTCTCATTCTGTTTACGCCAAATTCTGACTCTACCATCTGAATGTCTCAACAGAAATTGAGACTCATCGGACCAGGCAACATTTTTCCAGTCTTCAACTGTCCAATTTTGGTGAGCTTGTGCAAATTGTAGCCTCTTTTTCCTATTTGTAGTGGAGATGAGTGGTACCCGGTGGGGTCTTCTGCTGTTGTAGCCCATCCGCCTAAAGGTTGTGCGTGTTGTGGCTTCACAAATGCTTTGCTGCATACCTCGGTTGTAACCAGTGGTTATTTCAGTCAAAGTTGCTCTTCTATCAGCTTGAATCAGTCGGCCCATTCTCCTCTGACCTCTAGCATCAACAAGGCATTTTCGCCCACAGGACTGCCGCATACTGGATGTTTTTCCCTTTTCACACCATTCTTTGTAAACTCTAGAAATGGTTGTGCGTGAAAATCCCAGTAACTGAGCAGATTGTGAAATACTCAGACCGGCCCGTCTGGCACCAACACCATGCCACGCTCAAAATTGCTTAAATCACCTTTCTTTCCCATTCTGACATTCAGTTTGGAGTTCAGGAGATTGTCTTGACCAGGACCACACCCCTAAATGCATTGAAGCAACTGCCATGTGATTGGTTGATTAGATAATTGCATTAATGAGAAATTGAACAGGTGTTCCTAATAATCCTTTAGGTGAGTGTATATCTGTTAAATAAAGGATCCTAAAGCATAATTTCTTGTAAGTAGTTTTCGCCTAGAGCTCATGTGGGTCTAGTCCACAAAAATAAATGACCTGGATCATGAATACATAGTCGTCTCCAAAGTTCCTTGTAAAAAAACAAATAACACACGATTGTCACTAGCTGTAAGAGCGTGTGCTTAACATCACAGTGCCTGACATGCTGAATATGCTTTATTTTGAATACATTGTAAAGCTTAGCGTTTACTGTCATTCGTCATCGACCACTTACTTACTCAAACGCAGTCTCATTGCATCAGTTTGGATTGTGTTTTATATGCACAGTAAAGTCATATGGTGTGTTTCAGCTTTATTCAATCAGGTCCATTCATTGTGTACAGATCTATTTCTCAAAGCTCACTTCTCTTGTGCAGGAGGTCTATTGCCATTTCTCTTTCTTTTCTCTTTCTCTCGCGTGCCATTGCTGCGTTTCATCTTAAGTGAGTTTATTCAAGTGTAGTCAATGTTTTTTCCCCCTGAAAGAGTAGCAGAGGAGAGAGGGGGAGGAAGAGGGACAGGAACAGCAGTTTCTATGGCCACACAACCAGTCTAGCTCTGGTAGCCCAGAGGACACGTTCAGTAATCCCACCAATGATGTCTGCCGCCCCACTGAAGACGAGCCGCCCCACAAATACCCACATACCCCCACCATCCATTTTTATTGTATTCAGGCTGCAGTGCTGTATTTCCTGGCTCCTCTTAGCACCACACACACAGGGCAGTCCAAAACAAAAATCCATACTATCGATCGGCCAGTGTCACCACAATTATTCTTTTGAAACAGCCATTGAAAACAAATTACATCTGCACTGCGTTTTCATCCGATTGCTCTGGGTGAGCAATGCTCACTCCCGTTTTCCTGCTGCCCCATCCCAACAAACACCCTCCCTTATGCTCTTCCACCCACAGCGCCGTGCAGCTAACGATGGTGCTGGAGTGTGTCCGGAGGGGGGGTTCGCGCCTCATGACGGCAGTTAAGGAGAAAGCTACTTAAGAAAAACAAAAGCCTAAATTAGCGACACACCAGAGAGGGGACCTGTGCAATAGAACAACGGTATAACATTAATATATATTTTTTCCCCTTAGAGGGGGGCAGTGATTAGGGAAGGGTCTACTCTGTGTGTGTATAGGGTGAGTTTCGTCTGTTTGACTAGGTACTACGGCAGTAATTACCTGGCTGGTTTCCTCTTTCTCCTATTAGAAAATATATCAGTGCATGGTGTATCAAACAGCCAGAGAGTCTTAATGGAATTATTCCTGTGCACCGATTCCTCTTATGTTTTTTTGTTTCCTTTGTATAATAGAGAATCAAGTACAATTAGAGAGGGAGAAAGAGTTTCTGTGTGATTGTGCGCATACAAATGCATTTAATCAGGCCTGTTTGTTATATCTAACACTATTACATGATTTGATTTGCTTATATCATGTCAATTAAGCATCCCAGTTAACATTCATCCCCAACTGAAGGTGCACCTGTAATCTGTACAGATCTGAGCGTGTAAATGATGTATACTGATGGTTTCAAATAAAGCACTTTCCGATCAATTTCTCTGGATTACTCTGTTTGGAATCAAATAAAACACACTACATATTACAAACTGATCTTCTGAGCTTATCAATTACACTGGAGTGTATAAAGAAATGTTGGTAACACTTTACAATAAGGTTTCATTAGTTAATTACTTCAGTTAACATTAACTTCTATAGCATTTATTAATCTTAGTCCATGTTAATTTCAACATTTACTAATGCATTGTTAAAATCAAAAGTTGTATTTGTTAACAGTTAGTAGTTAGTGCACTGTGAACTGACATGAACAATCAATGAACAATGTATTTTATTAACTATTTTATAGTTTATATTAACTGTATTTTATTACAATGTACTTATTGTGTTCATATTATATTGCAAAACACTTTTGTTGATATTGAGGTGTGATACAGGTAATGTTACGGACAGGTGTGGTGTATGGGTAAGTTTAAGGGTAGGGTTAGGTGCAAGGGAAGTGTCAACAGTGTAATTATAAATGTAACTACAGAAATTAATTACAGATGTAATTACATGCAGGTAATTTTTAAAATGTAAGTACAATGTACAAACATGTATGTACACAATAAGTGCATTGTATCAAATGGTTAATTTAAATGTTAGTACGTAGTAGTTAAGGCCACCTAATATAAAGTGGGTCCCATTAATGAATGTTAACAAAAAAATAACATCTGGGCATAAAACAGAAAAGCTTTTGCAGACTAACTCTAACACCAATTGTTTCAAATTCTTCACAACGACAGAGAGATGTTTGCAGTGGACTGCGTGAACTGACTAGTTTAGTTCCCTTTCAGTCGGTCACGGAGACGTACGTCGGACGTCACCGACGAATTGGGATCACTTCAGGGAGCCCCTATCAGCTTCGAGATATAGAGAACCGGCCAATGACTATTGGCGTGCGAGATTTGCATCTCGCGCTCCGCCCCGCAGCGCGGGTATAAAGCGGAAGCGAATGCAGCGCACTGTTGTCATTCACTTCGGAGCCGAACGGCGTTGATGAAGCATAGACTGCCTTCAGCAAGAGAGAGAAAGAGAGAGAGAATCGGACTGAGGATCGTTCTGTGCTGGTCAGACGGCACAAAACAGCGCGACCGCGGGCTCACCGCTGCTGGAAGCAGAAACCAACTGCTGTTTTCACAGCAACAGTTTAAAACTGCTATTTTTGTTTCACTTGAGAGCAGATACAGGCTGCACTATCTCCTGTATTCTGCCGCGGTCTTCCCTGGGTGCTTCAGCACTGAAAGAGCAATTCCTCACAAAAAGAGCAACACGGGTGTGACACTGCGTCTTTTTCAAGATGTCATTCCACCCGTGCGTTTCTGGATGCGGTCGTTCCCTGTCACCCGCTGACGGTCACAATCGCTGTATCACGTGCCTGGGCATTCAGCACGCTGAGGCAGCTTTTGTGGATAGTTCATGTTCCCACTGCGGGAACATGACTATCGCGGCGCTTAGGTCGAGACTCGCTTACCTTCGGGAAGGTGGAGTCCCCCTACCCATACCTCGATCTAGTGCTATTCCTGCCCAGCAGAATAGACCTACTTCGACGGATGGCCGGGGTGACCTGAGGATTACGTTCAGGGCAAACCCGCCGAGCCAGCCTCCGCAGGCCCCTGATCCCTCACGAGCGCCGCAGCCGGTAGGGCTTCCGGAGGAAATCGCTGGCCCCTCCCATGGGCGTCCAGTGGTGACCTTCGGGGCTCCAGTAGATGAACAGATGTCGATCGCTGCATCGGAGGGGGAGTTCCGGTCCTCGGAGGATGAAGATTCGGCTGTACTGCCTCCCTCTGGGAGAGTGGCAACGGCCGAGTCGGACCCCGAGTTGACGGCTATGCTTTCCCGGGCCGCCGAAAAGGTCGGGCTTGAGTGGAACCCTCCACCACGTCCCGAACCTTCTAGGTTGGATGATTGGTTTCTCGGGGCGGGTCGCGCTGGTTCTCAGCGTTCCGCCCCGGTGCCTTTCTTCCCGGAGGTGCATGAGGAGCTCACCAGGTCGTGGACGACACCATTTAGTGCCAGAAACAGACCTAGTGGCTCCTCCCTCCTCACTACCCTTGACGGCGGGCAAGCCAGGGGGTACGTGGGAATCCCACCAGTGGAGCGGGCTGTCGCGATGCAACTGTGTCCGGCTACCGCCTCCAACTGGCGCGGTGACCCGCGGCTCCCGTCCAAGGCCTGTAAGTTCTCTTCCAGTCTGACTGCGAAGGCTTACAGGTCTTGTGGCCAGGCTGCGTCCGCCTTGCATGCCATGGCGTTGCTCCAGGTGCATCAGGCCCAGGCACTCATGGACATGCACGAGGGTAGGCCGGACCCAGAGCTCCTCCGGGAGCTCCGGACGGCGACGGACCTCGCCCTCCGGGCGACGAAAGTCACCGCCCGTTCTATCGGTCAGGCGATGTCCACCTTAGTGGTCCAGGAACGACATCTCTGGCTCAACCTGGCCGACATGAGGGAGACCGACAAGTATCGGTTCCTGGACTCCCCCGTTTCTTCGGCCGGGTTGTTCGGCGACGCGGTCGAGAGCTTTGCCCAGCAGTTCTCGGCCGCCCAAAAGCAGACGGAGGCGATTAAACACATCCTGCCCCGGCGGCCAGCTGCTGCCTCCACCCTGCCGCCGGTCGCAGCGCCTCCGCCTGCCCGTCGCCGAGGACGTCCACCCGCCGCCGCCCCCGCTCCCGCCCCAGCCCAGCAGCAGCCTCCACCCGGGCGTAGGCGTGGAGCCGGCCGTGGGAAGGACGTCCAGCCCGCTCAGGCCGCTGCCAAGCCAGGTGGCAAGCGCCGTCGTAAGAGACCCTGAGACGGGCCACCCAGAGATGGAGGAGACTGCTCTTCAGGAGATGGTTGCAGCACCACTCCTTCCCCCGGAGGAGGGCCGGGGGAGAATCTTTTGTTTGATTTCTGTTCCGCCGCTGGCCCCAGCGCCAGCGGTACCCAAATTTTCAAAGAAAGAGCAGTTTCCAAAATCTCTGGGTGCCAAGAGAGCGCGCTTGGCGGTGTTCGACGCTCCCATGCCTTGTCACCCTCAGGCGCCTCTCCAATCGCCAGCAGGGGGTGCCGGCTGTGGGGACGCACACAAGCGGCCTTCTCACACTCGCACACCCCCTCAGCGGAAGCAGGTAAGTGTTACGCAGTTCACTCAGACCCCACTTCGGGCCGCTCTCATGCCGTCCGAGTCGGGTCCCTGCATACCGCTTCGCTGCCCCGCTGCGGGTACGTCTGTGGTGCCGATGGTCCCGCTTGTACGGTCGCTGGGAGCCTGGCTAGCGCTCCCCAGCCCGTCTCGCTGGCTCATCCGTACCATCAGACTCGGCTATGCGATTCAGTTCGCCCGGCGTCCCCCCAAGTTCAGGGGCGTTCACTTCACCTCTGTGTCGAAGGAGAATGCCCCTGTGCTTCAGGCGGAGATCGCAGTCCTACTGGCGAAGGACGCGATAGAGCCGGTCCCTCCAGCCGATATGAAGACCGGCTTCTACAGCCCGTACTTCATTGTACCCAAGAAAGGCGGCGGGTTACGGCCGATCTTGGATCTGCGATTCCTGAACCGGTCCCTTCACAGGCTACCGTTCAGAATGCTAACGCAGAAACGCATCTTCAGGTGCATCCGTCCCCAAGATTGGTTTGCAGCAATCGACCTGAAGGACGCGTACTTTCATGTTTCGATTCTCCCTCGACACAGACCGTTTTTACGCTTTGCGTTCGACGGACGAGCATATCAGTACAAAGTCCTACCCTTCGGGCTAGCCCTGTCGCCCCGTGTCTTCACGAAAGTCGCGGAGGCGGCCATTGCTCCCATGAGAGAGCGTGGAGTTCGCATCCTCAACTATCTCGACGACTGGCTGATCCTTGCCCAGTCGCGAGAACAGTTGTGCGAACACAGGGACATGGTGCTCAGTCACCTCAGCCGGTTGGGTCTTCGGGTCAACTGGGAAAAGAGCAAACTCTGCCCCACGCAGAGGATCTCTTTTCTCGGTATGGAGCTGGATTCGGTCGGCCTGACAGCGCGCCTCACCGAGGAGCGCGTCCAGTCGGTGTTGAACTGCTTGAATTCGTTCAAATGCAGGACAGCGGTACCACTGAAACATTTTCAGAGGCTCCTGGGGCATATGGCATCCGCAGCCGCAGTAACGCCGCTCGGGTTGCTTCATATGAGACCGCTTCAACGCTGGCTACACGACCGAGTCCCGAGATGGGCGTGGCACAGCGGATCCCTCCGTGTCCCTGTGACTCCGAGGTGCCGCCAAACCTTCAGCCCGTGGTCGGACCCTTCATTTCTACGGGCAGGAGTTCCCCTAGAACAAGTGTCCAGGCATGCTGTTGTCTCCACGGATGCCTCATCCACCGGCTGGGGTGCCACGTACAACGGGCTTGCAGTTTCGGGTCTGTGGACGGGGCCTCAACTGCAATGGCATATCAATTGCCTCGAGTTGTTAGCAGTTCGTCTTGCGCTGGGCCGCTTCAAAACGCCGCTACTAGGCAAGCACGTTCTGGTCCGTACGGACAACACTGCGGCCGTTGCGTACATCAACAAACAGGGTGGTCTACGCTCCCGTCGCATGTCACAACTCGCCCGCCATCTCCTCCTATGGAGTCAGAAGCATCTGAGGTCGCTTCGTGCCATTCACATTCCGGGCCTGCTCAATCGTGCGGCCGACGAGCTCTCACGACAGCCAGTGCTCCCCGGAGAGTGGAGACTCCATCCCCAGGTGGTCCAGCTGATCTGGAGTCGCTTCGGGACCGCACAGGTAGACCTGTTTGCCGCCCCGGACACGACCCACTGCCAGTTGTTTTATTCCCTGACCGAGGGGACCCTCGGCTCGGATGCGCTGGCACACAGCTGGCCCCGGGGCCTACGCAAGTATGCGTTTCCCCCAGTGAGCCTTCTCGCACAGACTCTGTGCAAGGTCAGGGAGGACGAGGAGCAAGTCCTGTTGGTCGCTCCGTATTGGCCCAACCGGACTTGGTTCCCGGAACTAGTGCTTCTCGCGACAGCACCTCCCTGGCCCATTCCTCTGAGGAAGGACCTCCTGACTCAGAGACGGGGCACCCTTTGGCACCCGCGTCCGGACCTCTGGAAACTCCATGTCTGGTCCCTGGACGGGACGCGGAGGTTCTAGGTGGCCTACCACAGGCTGTGGTAGACACCATCACTTCCGCTAGAGCTCCCTCTACTAGGCGCCTCTATGCGTTGAAGTGGAACCTGTTCGTCGGCTGGTGCTCTTCTCGCCGAGAAGACCCCCGGAGATGTTCGATCGGTTCCGTGCTTTCCTTCCTACAGGATGGGTTGGAGCGAAGGCTGTCTCCCTCCACCCTCAAAGTCTATGTTGCCGCTATCGCCGCTAATCATGACATGGTAGGTGGTAAGTCTCTAGGGAAGCACGATCTGATCGTCAGGTTCCTGAGGGGGGCGAGGAGACTAAAACCGCCTCGCTCTCCCTCTATACCCTCTTGGGACTTAACTCTGGTGCTAACCGCACTGCAGAGGGCGCCCTTTGAGCCTTTGCAGTCAGTCGAGTTAAAAATCCTGTCTCTGAAGACAGTACTCCTGACTGCATTGGCCTCTATCAAGAGGGTAGGGGACCTGCAGGCATTTTCGGTCGACGAATCGTGCCTGGAATTCGGGCCCGGTAACTCTCATGTAATCCTGAGACCCCGGCCCGGATATGTGCCCAAGGTTCCCACCATTCCCTTCCGGGACCAGGTGGTGAGCCTGCAAGCGCTGCCTTCGGAGGAGGCAGACCCAGCCCTAGCTTTTCTCTGTCCAGTCCGCGCTCTCCGGACTTACGTGGACAGAACTCAAAGCTTCAGGACCTCAGAGCAGCTCTTCGTCTGTTATGGAGGCCAGCAGAAGGGAAAGGCTGTCTCCAAGCAGAGGATGGCCCACTGGATAGTGGATGCCATCGTCTTGGCGTACCAAACCCAAGACGTGCCCTGCCCGCTCGGGTTAAGAGCCCACTCCACTAGGGGTGTAGCTTCTTCCTGGGCGCTGGCTCGTGGCGCCTCGCTGACAGATATTTGTAGAGCTGCGGGCTGGGCGACACCTAACACGTTCGCTAGATTTTATAGCCTCCGTGTAGAGCCGGTATCTTCCTGTGTGCTCGCTTCCCATAGTCAGTAACACCGAAGTGCCCGTTCTAAGTGTCGGCTTGCTGCGCCACTCCCTTCCCTGTGGAACGGATACGTGCGCTTATATGCTCCAGTCGAGTTCCCCAGAACGGCGAACCCTGTTGAGTCCTCCGCAACCCGCGGCAGTCGGATGTGGCGGAGCGTCCGACGCCAGGTCTAACACTCGTATGCTTTGGTGGAACTTGTGTTAGGCTGGGTTCCATATGTTGTGACCCCCACGGCGGTCCCATATGTGTATTCTTCCACGGTACGGCTCCCTACGGCGAGCCCGTGTCTTTCCCTCGGCAGAGCTCTCTGCCGTCTCAGTTAGGTGTTGTTCCCCCGCCGGTTTGGCCGGGGCCACCCCTGGGACTCCGTATGTTGCACTGCCCACGGCCAGTCCATACGTGTATTTTCCACATGGTAACTCCCTTCGGGCATGATGTGGCTTCCGCAGCGTCCCTCTGGGCACGCTTTCCCAGCGTTATCCAATAGTCTGCTGTAGTGGGTCTTGCGGAACAGCAGTGTGACTTCCCTGCGTGAATTTCCCGCCCGGAACAGACGGGGTCTGAAGGGCTCTCGCTGGGCGCTGGAAGTGGTAGTAACTGTGGCGTTTTCCAAAGGGATCCCAATTCGTCGGTGACGTCCGACGTACGTCGAACGTGACCGACTGAAAGGGAACGTCTCGGTTACGTATGGTAACCCTCGTTCCCTGAAGGAGGGAACGGAGACGTACGTCCCGTCGCCACAGTTGCTGTACCATCACTGCATGG
The DNA here is from genome assembly GCA_039654625.1 of Rhinogobio ventralis. Classification (NCBI taxonomy): domain Eukaryota; kingdom Metazoa; phylum Chordata; class Actinopteri; order Cypriniformes; family Gobionidae; genus Rhinogobio; species Rhinogobio ventralis. The sequence goes on along the minus strand of CM077193.1, from coordinate 23,075,896 downwards.
CCGAGTCACTAGTTCGGCTCCTCAGTGAAAAACAACAGTGCGCTGCATTCGCTTCCGCTTTATACCCGCGCTGCGGGGCGGAGCGCGAGATGCAAATCTCGCACGCCAATAGTCATTGGCCGGTTCTCTATATCTCGAAGCTGATAGGGGCTCCCTGAAGTGATCCCAATTCGTCGGTGACGTCCGACGTACGTCTCCGTTCCCTCCTTCAGGGAACGAGGGTTACCATACGTAACCGAGACGTTTTTCTTAATATTAGTGTACAAAAAAGATACTTATTTTACTTGCACTGTTGCTGAACATTTAGTGCTCTGGATTTGGTGTGTAATAAATTAAAATGTCAATCACATTAATGTTGCTTGTAAGGTGATCATACACAGATATCTATAAGGCAAAATGCATATCTATAAGGTAAAATCCAAAGTTTATTGACAGGCTGTGATATAATGAGGATATGTGTGTGACTCAGTTGTTGACTTGTACATAATTTGAAATAATATATTTTAAAATGTAATTTATTCCTGTGATGGCAAAGCTGAATTTTCATTGAGAAATCATTCTGATCTGCTGATTTGTTGCTCAAGAAAAATGTCTTATTATCAGTGCTGAATGTACAATTATATATTCATTATATATTCATTAATGATTATATATATATATTAATATTATACTTTTTTTTTCATATGATTAGTAAGTTCAACAGCATTTATTTAAAAATTAACACCTTTTGTAACACCTTTACTGGCACTATTGGCCAATTGAATGTGTCCTTGCTAAATAAAAGTATTAATAAAAAAAAGTGTATATTCTGTATATTTATTTATTTAAGAAAAATAGCAATTTTTCACTCTTAATGCTTTGATGGGTAGACGGTAAACGGTTAATATGACCTGAATGACTTGAGCAATGCTTCATTTAATGCATCTCCTACTAAACTTTTTTCAAAGGTGGATTTTATATATACAAAATTGAATGTGGAGGACAATTCATAATTTCATAATAATAAAAAACAGACCTCCTACTCAAGTCAAACTGTGTGTTTAAGCTTTATTCGGTCTGGTCCATTCATTGTGTACAGATCTATTTTTCAGATGTCTTGTGCAGAAGGTTTTTTTATTTTGTTTATTTCTCTCCCTCACTTTTCTCTTTTGCCCACCAAATTTAAAATCATCCATGGTTCTGTGTTTTTAACTCTCGTTTTAAACAAAGAACAAATCTGCACACTCTCTTTACTCACATCTTGACAACATCCTAATAATACTAGGACTACAGGAATGTGGCAATTAAGTTGAGCTCACCCTCACACTAGAAACCAAAACCACTGACCAGCTCTTAAAAACACCAGCTCATGGTACACTCAATGAAACAAGCACTTCAAAAGCGCTGTCAGTCCTGTACCTGCTCATCTGCTGTACCAGCAGCGCTGTGGTCCAGTTCAGCACTGAAAACACAAACATACAGGACTGAAACTAATGGCCATGTGCCACGCTGTAGAATTAATTCTGCCTTGCCCCAGCCAGACTCAGCATTTGAGTGTTGGAGGTTGGAGGCAGAATCCCTTTGTTAAGCTTTGACCACACAAGTCACAGCATCGGCCCTCCTGCAGCAAGGGAAACGCCAACTTTGGAGTATTAAGAAAACCAATAGCCTTGTTGACATGAACATGGGAGCCTAACCCCCGCAGTCTCCTCATATGAGGCATTGATTTTTCTGTCTGGGTGCAGTGCTAAAGCCATTCATTCTCTATGGGCAGCAAGACTTGCTGGGCCCGGCCGAATTTTCCACCTCCCGCCCTTCTTACCTAAGGGCTAGAGGTTGAGATTTAAGCTCATATATACACATACAATCTCTCACACACACCTCTGAAACATGATTGGTGCTGGGCTTGTTTCACATGGACGAGAGGTGAGGGATGGCCTATCATCTCAGAGTATTTGGAATAGCTTGACCTCGCTGACCACAGGGGTCAAGGGTTCCTCATTCCCACCACAGAAGACTCTGTGGGTTGCACTTTACCCAAAATTGGTTGCACACACTTAGCAAAATAAATTCAATAATCCCCTTAAATGCTTTATCATCCATCTAGGAGCTCACTCAGTCTCTGTCTGTCATTCCTTGCTTTCTCATTTGCTGTTTTTCCTTTCGGATTTAAAGGAATAGTCCTGGTTTAGTACAAGTTAAGCTCTAACAGAATTTGAGGCAAAATGTTGATTGCTACAAAAAATTATTTCCACATGTTTTGTTTGTTTTTCTTTTTAGAAAAAGTAAAAATCTGTGTTACAGTGAGGCACTTACATTGGAAGCGAATGGGGCCAATACGTAAAGTTAAAATAATCATTGCTTCAATATTATAGCCACAAGACGTAAGCAATATTTTCTTCACAGTAGTTCACAGTATCAAATGTAGTCGCAATGACAATGCATCACCATAAACCATAATCATTAACCATAATGATCTCATTTTTTTCATTGTAAGTACCTCATTCTAAGGTAGTTTTTTTTGTTGTTGTTGTTGAGAAAATTAGGGATTAATTAAAATGAATGTTTGTACTTTTTATGCCACAAATGCTGTGGATTAATTATTGAATGCAGAATATTTCTTTAACACCCCCAGAGGCTGTTTGACATACATGGACGGTAGTTCTGTCATCTAGAACTCTCAAAAAAAACAATGTACTCACCCTACCCTACCCTTTAACTGCACAAAAGTACTGTAAAAATTAATGAACCATTTCAGCTGACTAGCGAAATGGATCCTTCTTAAAACACAGCAACAAGATCAGAGCGAACTGGTAAAACATGCACAATGCTTGCAGTTTTTCTAAAGCGCCGAGTAGGAAAGGCTGTTGAATTCAATTGCGAGAATTGTTAACATTCGTCTTCGCTATTCAAGGCCAAACCCTCTTGTTTTAATAACAGAGCTGAAGTAGTTAATATCTCTCGATAAATAATGCATGGCTCGGCTGTAACAGCCTCCCTCGGTTTCTGTCCCCAGCCCAAACAACGCACGGCATATGGTTGAGCCGGGTTTGCTGGCATTAAAGAGATTTGGAGTGAGAGGCGCACATCAAGGCCTTAGGCCACCTATTTAAATACTAAGCTCCTTTCAATCACATCAAATGCTTCCAATTCATTTATTCAAATAAAAGGCCCATAAACTCACACTTATAAGGCCTGAAAATATTGCTTGTCTCTCTCTTTTCTCCGGCACTCGTTTCAATTTCTATGGAGTTCTGCAAACAGACATGTGCTCATTCAGTTCAGAGACGGAAAAGATGGGCGGCATTATCAACACGGCTGCGGAGCTTTGTATTCTAGATTTTGCTGTGAATACATTTAGTTTGATTGCATCAGGAGCCTCTGACTAGAGCTTAATGTATTCGTTTTTCTTATTAGGTTTGAAAATGAGAGGTGAAAACTGGCATGAGGGACTTGAGAGTGAACAGACAGAATTTATATAAACAGCGCAATCATTCATTCAAAGCTTGATTAACCAAGCTCACAAAGAGAATTTAAGGAAATGTGTATAATTATTTGGACTGTCATCCACATGCGATTGTAATTGACAAGATTTGTATGAGATATGATGCAATAAGAGAATATATTAAATAGAATAGAAATAAATAAATAAAACCCAGCTTGATTACCGGGAGAACATTAGGGGGAGGCGTGATATTAGAACAACACAATTATAGCACTTTTCCTCAGGACACGCTGCTAGCATTTCTGATGCATTAGCGAGCCTTGGCTAACGAAGAAAAAAAAATTAGGTGCAGCAGATTTTCAAAGCGGCACTTGTACCCAGCATCATTAAAAATGTATTCAACTTCTCCTTCCACATGACAAGTGTTTGGTCACAGAGTAGATGCATTGCGAACTGAGAAGAAGAAAAAAAGTTTCTCGTTTTCACTGTTTTATTTCTTTGTTTTGTTTTTTTTTTTTCTTTACTGTAACTCCCTCCCACTTTCTCTGTCTCTGTTTGTGTTTCTCTGTCTCTCCCCATCTCCACCTCTTCCTCCCGGTTACTCTCTCCTCCTGTTCTCTTGCCATCAGCTCTGCAGCTGAAAGATGTACCCATTACAGAGTGACAGCTTGACACACAATGACCTGTCAGCGCATTCATCGCTCAATGTTTTATTTTAGCGGAGAGCCAAAACTGAGACGAAAATAAGCAAGTTGTTTCAAGGCCCTGGAATTTGATTTTTTTTTTTTTTTTAAACTGGCACCCACAGTCACCGGCCTTCTGATTTACTCTCGATCTGTCAAAGCGGTGAGTAAACTAGCCTTGCGCTTAAAAACTTATAGATATGCTGTGTTAGCACCACAACATCAATGTAATATGCCAGTGTAATATTTCAGCTATCACTGAACAAATGTGTGTATGTGTGCTGTAAGTGTAATGAAGAACCCAGTGTTTCAAGAGAACTCCTCATGCCCCTTTGGTTTGTATTTATCGAAGAAAAAGGCAATGAGATTGCTAAAAATGTATCTACTTCAGAGCATTATTAGATTAAAGGAAAGCACTTCAATTTATCAGGTGGGTCATTGCTTTTTTGCAGTACATTTTCATGTCTTCGTCATATATGTCTTAATATACTGGATAAAATATACAACTCATAATTGTTAAAGATGTAAACTATATTATTTAGTTCTGTTTATGACAATAATCACAAATAAGTAAATGGATTTCTAAATAATTTCATTATATTGTTTGAATGGATGCTGCCATTTTGCCTTTTAACATGGAAAACTTGCAGTTAAGAATGATTTATCTTTCTTAAGAATTTAAGGAATGTGAATTATTAAATTAAAATATTAACATTAAATGTATTGAAATTATATTGTGGATATTGGCAATAAATTGTACACATTTTTGGTCACACTTTAGATTAGTGTTCAATTCTCACTATTAACTATAAATTACTGCTTAATAATAGTAAGGTAGCTGTTAAGTTTAGGTATTGGGTAGAATTAAGGGATGTAGAATATGACCATGCAGAAAAATGCATTAATATGCGCATTATAAGTATAACAGCCAATATCCAAGTAACATGCATGCTAATAAGCAACTAGTTAATAATGAGAATTGGACCCTAAACTAAAGTGTTACAGAATTTTCTAATAACTCGTTAGAAAAATGTTTCTCTACGTTTTTGCAAAACTGGAGAAATGAAAACTATAGTGGCAGTAAAATACCAGTAACTTTTATTACTTTTCACACAAATTAGGATTACAGCTGTAGATTATCAATTAATAAAGACTCATTTTCTATGTGGTTCCTTGCAAAATACTGTTATGACTTCAAAAGACTTACCACAGTGTATGATTTCTATTGCACATTTTGAGGTTTGCATCAAGCAGCTCCATATGGCTTTTCTGACATAGTGAACTTGCTCGGTAGCTCACCTGGTACAACACTGCACTTGCGACATGGAGCGATCAGGTACAAGTCACTATTAAGAGCTCAATTATGTGTCAAAGCAGTGAGTAAACTAGCCTTGCGCTTAAAAACGTATAGATATACTGTGTTAGCACCACAACATCAATGCTAACAGCTAACATGGTGTGGCTGCATCAGCAAATGTGTTTTTATGTGTTCTTTGTAGGGATGCTCATACTGACCGTTTAACCGTTAACTGAAAGTAAGAATTTTGACCGATTAATACTATCAGTTAAACGGTTTACAAGGTTTTTTTTTTGTTTGTTTGTTTGCTGCATGGTTTAAGAAAAATATGCTATATTTGTTAACTCACAGGGCGCGTCGACACGGGCAACCACACGTGCCTACACAGACAATATTTTGCACGGGTCTAACTGTCAGCAGGCTGCGCTCCAGACTAACCCCACATCATGTAGACATGTTACTTAAAAAAATAATAAAAACCATACAAGGTGTGGATTGCGGTAGGTCTTTTATTTTTATTTGACGAAAAAAAAAATATTCCGGTTCTTCAAAGCTTCAAACGGATTCAGTGTATCATCTTAATTTGTTAATTATTTAAGTGAAAAATATTTAGTGTAGGACTATTTATTTTATGCTTTTATGCTTTATGCTTATTTTATACGGATAATATTTGGATAGTGAGTGGCGGTTGTCGGTCTGGAGAAATAACCGAAATGAGCATCCATAGATCTATGTTTTTGTCAACACTATCGTTTAGGGTTTAGTGTAGGTGGTATGTTATATTCAATTGGGATAGACCATTAACTTTTTAGCGCCACACGCCCAACTTTACATTTCTGAACTGCGGTGATACATACAACAATCAACGTAGAGCAGAGTATATTTCAGATTTTTTTTTAAAAGGCTACCTTTTATTATAAATACTTAACCCTCTGAGCCCAAAGAACGCGCGTGCACGTTTTGCTTGATTTTTCCTCATGACAGTGTAAAACAATTTAAAATACTCAGTCATTTGGCCTCACAGACATGAAAGATATGTCTTTACAAAGCTTAAAGTGTCTACTTTTATTTGTGTACACTCAAAATAAAAACTTAATGTTGTGCATTTCGCTAAATAAAGAAAACAAACAGGATGGGCGTTCTCCCGTCTGTCTCTCCGTGAAGTCCACCCTGAAATGTGTCTGAAAATGAACTGTAACTCAGTGAATACTTGCCACACAGACACAACAGATATATCTTTATAAAACCTGGAATGTCTACTTTTAAATGAAGTAATTTATATAAATATTACAATATTCTCTGTTTATGTAATCCGTATAAAAACAGCGAGAGCTACAGTTCCTTAAGCGGAGCCTCATTATCTTTAATGTGACCACACCCACGTGCGCAAAGCGATTCGAATGCAAATCGCCCACGTGAAGGAACGCAAAATTAAACGCACCCATCACCTCAAAACAAAGAATCAGCTTCATCATTCTTCTGCTTTTCATCGAGTTTGGAAGACACACTGTGAGTTTACCTTGGATTTACCTCAGAATAAGAAGAATGTGATTTTAAGATAAGGAATTTTTAAGGTAAAACAATTATTTTTACTTATATTAGCGTTATTGATGCATAAACTTTACATTGTAGGCTACTAGTTGAACGTCTCGGTTACGTATGTAACCCTCGTTCCCTGAAGGAGGGAACGGAGACGCCACGTCGGAGTACCGACGAATAGGAATCTCGCTAGCGAGAGCCAATCTACTTCGAGTGTAACTAAACGAGCCAATGCACATTGGCATGCAATGATTGCACCAGCTGCTCATGCCACTCCGTGTGGGTATAAATGAGGCACAGGTGCTTGCATCAAATTAGTTTTTTGCTGAGGAGCCGAGTAGGTGAACTGGCACCCCAGCAGGGTACAGAGGACATGGCGACGGGACGTGGCGTCTCCGTTCCCTCCTTCAGGGAATGAGGGTTACATACGTAACCGAGACGTTCCCATTCAGTCGGTCACTCTCGACGCCACGTCGGAGTACCGACGAATAGGAATCCCTACCAAAGCACCATGGCCTCTGCCCCCATCCAGTGCCCTGTGTGAGCCTCCTAAGCTCTCTTACCTGATGAGATGGGGCTCACACAGAGAAGTCCATCACTGCTGTTCTGCATGACCCGCTCAGTGACTTATTGGATAACACTGGGAAGCGTGCCCTAGTGGAAGGGAACGCTGCGGAACCCACATCATACACCGAAGGAGTTATGTGGAGTACAAAGCTGAGCCATAGCCCGCAACTGAGAGGGGGCTCCAGCCCCACCAAGGGGAGGGCTCTCCCAAGGGAAAGACACGGGCTTCCCGTAGGAGCGACCGTGGAAAAATATATGGGATCCCCGCAGGGTCACTCATATATCCCCAGCCCAGTACCGGTTCTCAAGGATTCAGCGGCAAGGGGCCTGATGCCAGACGTTCCGCCACGTCCAGCACCGAGGGAGATGGAGGACTCGACAGAGTTTGCTTCTGGAGAATAAAGCGCCGGGGCGCAGCAAGCCGACAAGAGCCAGGGCCTCTCAGTGCTTCTACCCGTTTGAGGCGAGAACACAGGAGGACACTGGCTCTACACGTAGACTATAGAATCTAGCGAACGTGTTGGGTGTCGCCCAGCCCGCAGCTCTACAGATGTCTGACAGCGAGGCGCCACGTGCCAGCGCCCAGGAGGATGCAACACTACTAGTAGAGTGTGCTCGCATCCTGAGCGGACAGGGCACACCTTGTGCTTGGTAAGCCAAGGTGATGGCATCCACTATCCAGTGGGCCATCCTCTGCTTGGAGACAGCCTTTCCCTTCTGCTGGTCTCTCCGTGACAGACAAAGAGCTGATCTGAGGTCCTGAAGCTTTGAGTTCTATCCACGTAGATCCGCAGAGCGCGGACGGGACAGAGCAAAGCTAGGGCTGGGTCTGCCTCCTCCAGGGGCAGCGCTTGCAGGTTCACCACCTGGTCCCTGAAGGGAGTGGTAGGAACCTTGGGCACATAGCCAGGCCGGGGTCTCAATACCACGTGGGTGTCACCCGGCCCGAACTCTAGGCACGATTCGTCGACCGAAAATGCCTGCAGGTCCCCTACCCTCTTGATGGAGGCCAGTGCGGCCAACAGCAAAGTCTTCATAGACAGAATCTTAAGCTCTGCTGACCGCAAGGGCTCAAATGGGGCATTCTGAAGTGCTCGGAGCACCAGAGCAAGATCCCAAGAGGGTATGGAGGGGGGTCGAGGAGGATTTAACCGTCTCGCCCCCCTGAGGAACCTGACGACCAGGTCGTGCTTCCCAACTGTCTTACCTTCTACGTGGTCATGATAGGCAGATATTGCAGCAACATAGACCTTGAGGGTGGAGGGCGACTGCCTACGCTCCAACCCTCGTTGCAGGAAGGAAAGCACAGACGCGATCGAACATCTTCGGGGGTCTTCTCGGCGAGAAGAACACCACTCGACGAACAGGTTCCACTTCAAAGCATAAGCCTGTCTTGTAGACGGTGCTCGTGCCGAAGTGATGGTGTTAACTACCTCTTGGGGTAAGTCACCTAGAACCTCCGCGTCCTGTCCAGGGGCCAGACATGAAGCTTCCACAGATCTGGACGCGGGTGCCACAGGGTGCCCCGTCTCTGAGTCAGAAGGTCCTTCCTCAGAGGAATCGGCCAAGGAGGGGCTGTCGCCAGGAGCATAAGTTCTGGGAACCAGGACCGGTTGGGCCAGTAAGACGCCACCAACAGGACCTGCTCCTCGTCCTCCCTGACCTTGCACAGTGTCTGTGCAAGTAGGCTCACTGGGGGAAACGCATATTTGCGCAGCCCCTGGGGCCAGCTGTGCGCAAGTGCATCCGTGCCGAGTGTACCCTCGGTCAGCGAATAGAACCACTGGCAGAGGGACGTTTCTGGGGAGGCAAACAGGTCGACCTGTGCCGCCCCGAACTGTCTCCAAATCAGCTGAACCACCTGGGGGTGGAGTCGCCATTCCCCTGGGAGCGCAGCTCGTGAAAGCTCGTCGGCCACACGGTTGTTCACACCAGGGACATGAATGGCCCGAAGCGACCTCAGACACTTCTGACTCCAGAGGAGGAGATGGCGGGCGAGTTGCGACATGCGACGGGAGCGTAGACCACCTTGTCGGTTGATATACGCAACGGTCGCGGTGTTGTCCGTGCGGACCAGTACATCTTTGCCCCGTAGCAGGCTCAGAGCGAGATGCACTGCTAGCAACTCGAGGCAGTTGATGTGCCAATGCAGGTGCGGGCCCGTCCAAACCCCTGACACTGCATGCCCGTTGTACGTGGCTCCCCAGCCCATGGCAGAGGCATCCGTGAAGACCACAGCATGCCTGGACACCTGTTCCAGAGGCACTCCGGCCCGAAGGAACGAGGGGTCTGACCATGGGCTGAAGGATTGGCGGCAGGCCGGTGTGATGCTCACCCGGTGAGTGCCGCGTTGCCACGCCCATCTCGGGACTCGGCCGTGTAGCCAATGCTGAGGCGGTCTCATATGAAGCAAGCCTAGCGGTGTTACTGCCGCTGCGGCTGCCATATGCCCCAGGAGCCTCTGAAATTGTTTCAGTGGAACCGCCATCCTGCCTTGAAACGTGTTCAGGCAGTTCAGCATCGACTGGACGCGCTCCTCTGTGAGGCGCGCTGTCCGTCCGACCGAATCTAACTCCATACCGAGAAAAGAGATCCTCTGCACGGGGGCGAGTTTGCTCTTCTCCCAGTTGACCCGAAGACCCAACTGGCTGAGGTGTCTGAGCACCCGGTCCCTGTGTTCGCACAACTGATCCCTGGACTGTGCTAGAATGAGCCAGTCGTCGAGATAGTTGAGGATGCGAACGCCCTGTTCTCTCATGGGCACAAGGGCCCCCTCCGTGACTTTCGTGAAGACACGGGGGGACAGGGACAGCCCGAAGGGCAGGACTTTGTACTGATATGCTCGACCCTCGAACGCAAAGCGCAGAAACGGCCTGTGTCGAGGAAGAATCGAAACATGAAAGTACGCGTCCTTCAGGTCAATCGCTGCAAACCAATCTTGGGGACGGATGCATTCGAAGATGCGTTTCTGCGTGAGCATCTTGAACGGTAGCTTGTGAAGGCTCCGATTCAAGACTCGCAGGTCCAAGATTGGCCGTAACCCACCGGTCTTCTTGGGTACAATGAAGTACGGGCTGTAGAAGCCTGTCTTCATATCGGCTGGAGGGACCGGCTCTATCGCGTCCTTCGCCAGTAGGACTGCGATCTCCGCACGCAGGACATGGGCGTCTGCGGCGTTCACCGAAGTGAAGCGGACGCCCTTGAACCTGGGGGGGCGCCGGGCGAACTGAATCGCATAGCCGAGCCTGATGGTCCGAATGAGCCAGCGAGACGGACTGGGGAGCGCTAACCAGGCTCGCCGAGACCGTGCAAGCGGGACCAAAGGGACCACCGGCGTACCCACCGTGGGGCAGCGAGGTGGAATGCAGGTACCGGGCTGGGGCGGCTGTCTCGTGGAGGCGGCCCGCAGCGGGGTGTGAGTGTGCATTGCAACACTTACCTGATTCCACGAGTGGGCAGAGGGTACGTGAGAAGGCTTGGTTGCGTCCTCGAACCGTCCACTGCTGCCCGCTGGCGAAGGAGGAGGATGAGTGTGGTCCGGCGTTGGACCGTCCACAGCTCTCCGAACCCCCTTGGGACCCAGAGATAGAGGAACTGCTCTTTTTTTTTTTTTTTTTTTTTGAGAATTGGGGTACCACTGGTTGTGACACCAGCGGCAGAACAGATTTTTGACTCAAAAGATTCTCTGCCCAGCCCTCCTCCGGGGAAGAGCAGCCCCGCCCATCTCCAGGTCACCCGTCTCAGAGGTGATGTTTCACCGACTGCTTAAACAGCAGCAGAGACGGGTGGCGTCGCCTTCCTGCGTCGGACACAGTAGAGCAGGCTGTGCCGAAGTTTTTTTTTTTTTTTTTGCAGGGGACGATGCCTTTGGCGACGAGCAGACTGAGGGGCAACCCACGAGGCACTCTTGTGGTGCGTCGGGGGAAGCTCTTGATTGCCTCAGCCTGCTACCGACTGCAAAGAACTGCTGGGCCCAGTTCTCAACAGTGTCACCGAAAAGGCTACCTTGTGAGATGGGAGCATCGAGAAAGCGCACTTTGACGACCACTCACACCTCAGCAAGGCAAGCCAGGGGGCGTTTCTGGACCACCGAGGTGGACATCGTCTGGCCGAGGGCCTGCGCCGTGACTTTGATCACGGTTAGTCAACATGCGCAGCTCAACCCCGACTCAGAACTACCCTCGTGCATTAAAGTGCAGGGCGGAGGTGGTCTGCGCACAGCCACCCCACCGTTGAGGGTAGTGAGAGAGGAAAACTTATGCAGTTTGGCCCCCCTGGCGTTCCATACTGCCAAGTTTTCCATGCACATCCGGGAAAGATCCCGGGAAAGCATGGCTATTAACTCTGAATCTGATTCAGCAAAGCACACACCATTACAGTGGGCTCAGCATCATCCTCATTTCCAGAGCACAACAGCCCTCTCTCCGATGCAGCGATCTGATCCTCAGCTGGAGCCCCAAATGAAATGCTAGGTTCCTCCATAAGAAGGACCAGCAGTTCCATCCAGAAGCTGCACAGCTTGCAGTGCGCTAGAGGGGGAGGGGCCCTAGGGGGTTGGTTCCCCGAAGGAGAAGCCCTCCACTCCTCAGGTCACCCCAGCGATTTCACTGAAGTAGACCTCTCCTGTTGGCCACCAGGGAGGGCGCTACAACGGGAAATAGGCAAGGGGACAGCGCACCTAGAGTGGCGAGTGAGCGCTGGGTTGCCGTGACAACCCGCGCTGCAGCCCGGCACTCGACGGCACACGACACGTAGAGAAGCGTGAGGTCCCACCGGGTTTCCCCGGCGGGCAGCTCTCGCTGATCTCCGCGGTCTCCCAGAGTGTCGAGCAGACCCGCGGCTGTGCTTTTACACACGAGCGGCGGCTGGCCAACAACAAAGGGGACTCAAGCTTCCCGGAGAAAGAAGAGTCGCGACCGGCGTGCCGACGTGGTCATGTTCTCATTAGAAAACGTGAACCACCCACGAACAGTCTCAGCATGCATACGCCCAGACATGTGAAACAGTGCTCGTGGCCGTCAGTGAGGACAGGAAACAACCGCAACCAGAAACACACAGGTAGAATGTCATCTTTAAAAAGACGCAAGCTCTATCTGTGTAGCTCTTCTAGGGAAACTGCACTCCGCGGTGCTGAAGCACACAGGGGAATAGTCGCGGCGACACAGACAGGGAAAAAGTGCAGCCTGTCATGCGCGCTCTCTCTCTCATAGAAGGCGATCTCTTACCAGCCATGAAAACGGCTTTTCAGCGCTCTTTACAGCGCACCGAACCAGCTGTGAGAACAGCCTTTTGTTTTTGCTCAATAAAACAAAATAGAAAAAGAGAGAAAATCGACCCCGCTGCAGTGCCGTCACTCCAACACCAAACGAGGAGAGATCCATCCGAAGAGCTTGACTCGTTAAAATGTTAACACATGCTTTGTAGAGAGTGATTTCAGGACAAACCATCCACCACTCGGCTCCGAAGCAAAAAGCTAATTTGATGCAAGCACCTGTGCCTCATTTATACCCACACGGAGTGGCATGAGCAGCTGGTGCAATCATTGCATGCCAATGTGCATTGGCTCGTTTAGTTACACTCGAAGTAGATTGGCTCTCGCTAGCGAGATTCCTATTCGTCGGTACTCCGACGTGGCGTCGAGAGTGACCGACTGAATGGGAACTATTGCCTGACTAAAATGTGTGAAATCAACGGAAACATGTTGAAAATGAAATATAGACAGATAGGCAACCTTTCAATGCTAAATAAAGATACACGTATGACATGAGGATATTTTTATGCTCTATAATATTAAACACAGCATGATATAAAAGTAGGACTGCCAACTGTCCCGTATTAGCCTGGATGTCCCATATATTGGGCCTAAATGTCCCATACGTGACCTTCCTTGTCCTGTTTATTGACTGCTATGCTCATCTAAACACTGAGGGGTCGTTCACATATGTTCGTTATTTTAAATGTAGACGCGCGACAAGCATGCACAAGATAGAGAGCAACGGCGTTGTGATGCTCATGCGGTGGGGCGCGTTCGTTTTTCCCAGATGTGTCTATGCCTCAGCAAGATGAAAACGCTTAACGGCAGACACCACGGGAGCGTTTAATTAGGTGTGTTCAAGTAAAACGCTTTTAAACGTGGCAGGGACATCTGTTTGTGTATGCATTTGTAGATTATATTACAAACAAGTCATAATATTTAACTGTGATACTGTAATGGGAGATCCATGTTGAAAAGAAGTTGTGTTAATTTTTTCAGGATTCTTTGATAATAGAAAGTAAAAAAAACAGCATTAATCTGAAATAGAAATCTTTCGTAACATTAAAATGTCTTTACTGTCTCTTTTGACATGTAATGCATTCTTGCTGAACAAAACTATTAATTTCTTAAAAATGATTAATTATTAATAAAACTACTCATTTAAAACCAATTCTTACAGACCCCAAACTTTTGAACGATATAATGTATAATGCTACAAAAGCTCTAGATGGTTTGTGTGTAACAACTGACATGTTTTTCTATGACGTTAACATTATTTTTAGGATTAAATTGTGCATTAATAGGTTAAGCAAAACAAATGTGTTTATATCTGAGAGCCTTTTATACACACACTTAACTGCAGACACTGAAATAACACACTTTGAGTGTCCCTTTTAAAGAACCATGATTATCCCTTATTTTGTCCTTCGTTGTGTATATTTGGATTATGTTGTGTTGTAAATAAATGCAATTCAAAAAGCCATTCTTTTAATCTCTTCACATTCTTTGTTCTAGTTCCCTCACAGTCATTCAGCTGATAGGGCCATTAGGGAAGTGTCTTTGTCTCCCCAGGTGTGAAAAACATCAATATTCATGATGATTCACAAATGAGTGGCCAGAGTGATTTTTACATCGTCTTGAAGCAAAAATTCTAGCCTACGTGATCCAGTTTTCAAAAGTCTTGTGAACAAATATTCAGTATGGGTTTTATAGCCTTATAACAGTGACTTATTTTTTTTTTCTTTCCACAAACCACATATAAACGTCATTTTCTCAAAATTACAAACTTTTACACACATGCTGCTCACATATTATTGCAGCAGAGTTTGTGCTGAATACAGTGTAATCAGACTTTAGCCATGAAAATGTAACAGAATAACAGAAATAAGCTCAAATGTCAGGGCATGTCAAAAAACCTCCAGGGCCCAGAAAACAGCTCAGGGCTCAAAGGGTTAATTAACTTCACTAAACTAACTAAACCACATTCATTTTTTTAAAGTCAGAGCTCAAAAGGGTCCCGCATAACAGACCCAGGCCCTTTTTTTTGTATCCACTAAAATGCTTTCCATCCATTTAGCTTTTTATTTTAACACTCAAGTGCTTATTTACATACTATGCATGCTATGAAAGGTTAAAGCACATATTGAGAGGAACACATTCTGACCCTAAAGTATCTAAACTGCACCAGTGATTACTCGATTCCCCAGCAGGGTTTTAACCTCACATGTTCCAATAGTCGAGCTGCTCTAGGAGCAAAGGTCCTCACCCTCAAAGTGATGAACATGTGTCAGCAGTGTATTATTTATGTGATAAGGGCTTTCGTTCTGCTAGCATGCTCAAACGCACATGCACACACACACACACACTCAAATTGGCACGGGTTCAGGTGGCCTATGCCCCCAAGTCCTCGTGCAGTTTATTGAGTCCCATGGTGAGTTGATACTCTGCTAGTGTTTGGTCATCAGTCACCACCCACATTGTGTCCACTGAGCGTCTGTGTCTCATCTCTAGCTGGACACACACTCCACCCACAGACCATGTGTGTTTTTGTGAACGTGTGAGTTTTTGTATGTCCGTATGTGTTCACACACTGCAAAAAAGGTAGTTTAATCTACAATAATACTTTCTTTGTACCATCAAAAAAAGTGTTGCAAAAGCAACCATTTAGTTTGTCATATTAAGTGTAAAATCAGTTGAGAACCATAATAATAAGTCTTGTTTCTCAGTTAAGCCAACAGTGATTGTGATTTACCTCACCATTTCAAAGCCAAAAGGAAAGTGGTACGGCATATCTTTGAGTTCTCATGGATGAATATCCCAAGGCTGGGCCTATCTGAAATGTGCAGTGGCCAGCATGTTTGAAAAAATAAATGCAGGCGCAGAGCTCAGTTGAAAGTCTCTGTTCTTTCAAATCAACATATGTATCACGTTGCCTAGCGCATTCATGTACAAAAAAAAAAAAAAAAAAAAAGAAAAGGGGGGAAAAAAGTTAAAAAGTAAAGGAGCAAAACTGAGCTGTGGCTTGAAACGCTGATAAAAGTGCACCGTGTGCTAATCCACGACCCACAGAAACAGATACACTACAGGGCATTGTATGCTAATGCAGCCTCACAATGCAAATGAAACTAAACTGAGTGTATACATGTACATGCTCAATGGGGATTATTCACTGTCTGTGGTGATAATGGGCATTTGAATAATAATCACTGAAGGTTCATATATCACGTTGTTATATATCACTTCCTCTATGCCAGTAGTCCGATGAGAACGTGTCCCCTAAGGTTTTTGTTGGCATACATTACCAGTTAGCCTCGGTTTCATTTCGATAAAAGACATTTTTAGGTATGTGTGATTCCGTAAGGTGGAATAAATAATATGAATACGGTATTAGTAAAGGGCACACTGTAGGTTGCTGTTTCTGATCCCTGAGCCTGTGTTTCCCATCAGGCCTACAGGAGAGAAACATACAAGCGGTGATCGAAAGCCCCTGTCAGTCAAGCCATTCCCCAGCACCCTGGAGTTGTGTGTGAGAAATGCCGATTGCATGACTGAAACGCGCACAAGGATTTTATCTGGCCAGCTGTGGAAAAAACTGAGACTAATTCATCTGTGCGCTGTGGTCTGCTTTCCAATGTGGGCCTTTCACTGGAATTCTGCATTCAAACCAATGTATCGGCCTTTATCTCAGATAAGGAAGTATTCAAAGAGATTTTAGTTACTAGATCAGATTCATTCATACAATTTGACTTTGTTATTATATATCAATATTAAAATAATTTCAGTAGAGTATGTATGTATGTATTTAGTCTCTTATGCTCACCAAAGTTGCTGTTTTTTGTATTTTAATATATTTTAAAATGTAATTTATCACTGTCATGGCAAAACTGATAATTAGCAATAGCCTTCTGGGCAGAGCACCAACATATAGCGCAGCTAGGCCTCAGGCGACCTGAATTCAAGTCCCGGCTGGAGGTCCTGTTCCCCTCTCTTTCCTCCCCGTTGTTTCCTACCATCTACACTGTAATGTCTAATAAAGACATAAAATGGCCACTAAAAAAAATTATATGTAACAGAAATCTTTTGAAAATGCTGATTTGCTGCTCAAGAAACAATTCATATCAATAGTGAAAACATATGTGCTGCTTAATATTGTAGTATATCTTATGAATGACATTTTCATTAGACTTGGTCAATCTGTCCATCTTGGTGAAAAAAGGAATATATAAAAAGAAAAATATATATAAATGATACAAAAAAAATATAAAAAGGAATATATATATATATATATATATATATATATATATATATATATATATATATATATATAAATATAAATATAAATATATATAACACTGTATATAAATTTCTGGCTGTTGAACCTTTTCTACTCCCCTGTATGCATCAGCAAACATGCTGATACAACTTAAAGGTCATGTTCTTTTCATGTTGACAGGGCCTTCTGAAACTTTGACGAGGCGGTCCCTCTGTAGGAGCGCTCCGTCTGTCCACATGCTATAAAGGAATTAAGCTTCCTATCAAACCTTTGTCAGCTCACTCATGTGCAGTGATTAGAAAACCAAGTAACTGAATGAAAATACTGGAACCAAGTCAACAGCCAAAGCAGACACACTGTGAATGAAAACAGTACAGACATCGAGAAGAAAGCATGCTGTATACATCCTGGAAACATTGCAATAACCTCATTAAGAGATCAGTGAACTTGTAGACAGACTCCTTAACCTCACTCATCTCATATATTCGCAATTTGAATATCTCTCCACAGCATAATTAATAGACGATATCAAACATAGCAGCAGCACTATTTTTTACAACAATATTTTAACAGTATTTCTGTAGGAATCTAAATAGAAACTATACTATTTGCATTTTTCTTTTTTAAATTATATGTAGGGAAGTAGGTCGCTAGATGGTAACTATTGTTGTGTCAAAAGATTTGCAAGCAAAATTCATACACATACTCCTGCTCACAAGACTAACTCTAACCTTTGCAGCAGCAAATGCAGATCTTCATATGTTTTGTATAGTGGTTAAAAGACATCTAATATAAACTGACCATGCTTTTAACCCTTTTGATCACTAATAATAATGGACTAGTTTATATATTTTAATTAATATATTTGCCTTTGAGTAAATGAGGATAGTGTGTTTGCACTTTACAGCACATGCACTAACGTGTACTTACAGTGTACTTAACTAAAAATACTGGGTAATATAAGGTAACTACATGGGTTAAGGTTAGGTTTAAGGGTAGGTTCAGGGTTAGTACCTAGTTATTACCCAGTTATTGTAATTACTATACATAGTATGTACAGGAGGAAAAGGACTGTAAAATAAAGCGCTACCGTTCATGTTGTCTTCATATGTGCGAGCAATGAAGTGCATATGAATGCAAAACTTGTACACAAACTTGAGAAAATCTGCTATCTGTTCAGTGTGGGAATCAATACAAGAAAACAGGATCTACATAGACGTCATCATTGTAGCCATCTGTACCTAATCTTACACTGCATGATAAACAAAGGAGAGTTACTCTAATTGAAAGTGAAACGCCTGACCCTTTTCAACCCACCTTGTTTAATTTAAGCTCAGTGAAAATCATGAAATCCACTTCCTTTAATAAATTAAATGTGACACTTGTGAGCTTTGCGAAATGCAATGCAGCATGAAGGGAATTTTAACGGCATTGCACCGATGGCATTCAATGTATAATCAGGATCTTCATGCTATTTTCTTTCAGTCAAACGTGTGCCATTGATATGTTGTAATCTGTCAGCCCTGCGGTATTCACCTGTATGTGTGCGTGTCTGTGCGTTTGTGTATATATCTATGTGTGTGTGAGTGTTGTTGGACAGTTCCTCACCTCCCTCTTGTTTTAAAAGGCACGTGTAATAGCCAGTAAAGAATGGCCTTAAGAGACTCTGGCATGTTGATGCCTGATGCACAAAGGTCATTGATTCCAGGGCCCTCAGCTTTCTCTTAACAATTCGTCGGGATTTTGGCATTTGGTGAGCACACACAGGACAGCTTCCCGACAAGCCGACCTTGACAGCGAATTGGATAAATAAACCTTCAATTTAGCCTCTCTCCTCCCAGCTCTGTGCAGCCCGGCAGCACGTCCCACCGGGAGACTTCACCTATCCATATCGCTCAGCCCGCGCATTCTCTCCCTGAGACCGGCACGTCTGCTCAGCCTGCCCTCACTCCAGTGACAAACATCGTCTAGCACATGCACTAACAGCCCTCTCCTGCAGCAGTCAAAGTCAATACAGCTCCCCTCAACAATTTAATGCCAATTCTGTCTTTCGCGCTGTCCGTCCTGGGCTTCGACCACCTCTTCAGCGCTCCTTCAAAATGTACACCCGTGCGAGCTCTCGACAACCCCCTCTCCGCTTTCTCTTGAGACGGCAATAGGGGCATCGCTCCATAACGGGTAATGACATGGCATTTAATGATACTGTCCGAAGTGATCCGCGGCCCGCAGACAGGTAATGCTCCGGCGGTGTAGCGCAGATAAGCATGGCTGCACTGCTGCTTGCTAGTGGTGTTGGGGCGACGGTAGCAATACTGTATCTCTCACAGGCCCTGTGCAGATACCAGGTGACATATGCATTCCTATTCTCTCCTCAGACCTGCCATGGACCGTAGTTAAAGAAAAAGAACGCAGCCTGATGGAAAGAACCCTTAGCAGAAAGTGTGTATGCATTTTGTTATGTAACAGATGGAGTCAGAGACATAATATCCATTTTTTATTTTATTATATTTTATAGAGTAAAAGTTTGTGGCCAGAAAGTTATTTTTATTTCTAGTATTAAATTGGTCAAAAAAGACAATAAAGACATTTATAATGTTATAAATTATTTCCATTTCAAAAATACTGTTTTTAGAACTTTCTATATATCAACGAATCCTGAAAAAAATCCACAAAATTCACAAAAATGTTAAGGAACACAACTATTTTTAACATTGATAATAATAATAAAAAAAAATATGCTTGAGCACCAAATTAGAATGATTGCTGTGAAAAAAAAAAAAAGAGACTGTTGCAATTAGTGATCACAACTTAAAATCTAGCGTTTTTTGGGTGCAGTGACTCAAAAATCCAAGTTGATTTAATTTAGAATTTTAAGGCAGCATGAAAACTTACTTTAAGTTAAAGCAACATATTAGTTATTCTAATGTTGAATTTTAACTTGTGTAAACGAATTGCAGCTGTATTTTTTTATAGTGTGAAGGATCATGGGATACTGAAGTCTGGAGTAATGGCTGTTGAAAATTCAGCTTTATCACCATAGGGGGGAAGAAAAAAAATCACATTTGAAAATACATTTGAAAAGAACAGAAAAGAAAGAGTACTAAAGAAAGGAGAATAATAATCTAAAAAAAATGATGTATACATTTCATACAAAGGGAATACATTATAATTTACATTCACTCCTTGTCATCTGATTGTTAATTGTAGACTGTTTGCAGAAGGAATGGGGTCACGTGGAGGAGACGAGAAGAGAACTTGACTCATTGTGAAGCTAAAGCCTGTCAGCTGAAAGAGAGGAAGGAACAGACAGTGAGATAGAAAGAGAGGCGCACAATGCAGAGTGATGGACAAGGGTAAAAAGAGCTGGAGGTTTTGATCATTTGCTCTTGTCATTCTTTAACCATGGCAAGAGAAGAATTGGGAGGGCAAAGAGAGCAGGGGGTAAAGAGAATAAAAAGTACAATGAAAGAGTGAGATGCAGAACTCTCAATGAGAGTTTGAAAGACAAGAGTACAGGATCAGTCTGACACCTCTCTCTCTCCATCCCCACTCTCTCTCCTTTTCTCTCAATCTCTCTCAGGGGACTTTAAATGCTTTCTGAAATTACAAATGGAATGGAAAAAAGAGATGTGGTAGTGTTAATTCTGCAGTTACAATGGCACACTAGCAAATTACTACTCTATGTACATACCAAGCTACAGGTTTTTAACATTTTTTTGACATTAGTGAAAATGTTGCAATTGATCTTGCTAGTGTCAAGAATAAGTTTACGAGCCCTTTGAAAATATCAGACTTTCTGCATTGATAAAATGTGGTCTGATCTTAATTTACTCACATTTATAGACAAACACAATCTGACGTAACTAATAACACAAACAACTGTACATATTTGGAATTACAAAAACAACATGAAAAAGAAAATGGTTTGTTTGTTTGGAGTATCCACATGCAAACTATAATGCATGTGAACTGCTCTGAAATATTAAAAACTTGGTGCACTTTAGAATACATTCCCAACATTAATGAATAACTACACAGGAAATGAGTAATGCAAAATTTAACATTGTAGTAACTACTATTATCTAACAAGAAACTCTGATAAACAAATTAGTAAGTCATAGCTCTCAGGTGAATAAGGTAGTTCACAACTATCTAATCAATAACTTTTTTTTTCATACCTCCCAGAGGACTACTAAGAACTACAATATACAGGTTCATAATTAATGTGAATAATCATAAATGTATAATTAATTCTAAAATGAAGATCGTGGTAACCCCACTAGTAATGACTCAAGCATTACAAAATCCTTCAGAAGAAATTACTAATTATTTGGAGTTATATTATACAGTATTCTAAAGTGAAGTAATGACTTTTGAGGTTTATGTGAGTGTTACTAGAGTGGTACCATGATCTTCACTTTTATTATACTAAATGCAAAATCCAAATCCAAATGGCCAATAATTCCTTAAGAAGGATGTTGTAGCACTTGAGTCATTTATATTCGAAACCTTACAAAAACCTCAAAAGCTATAACAATGACTTCAGTCATTACTAGGGAGTTATCATGCTTTTCACTTTATAATACTGATCCATATAATTAGTAATTCCTTTTTGAAGGATTTGGTAACACTTGAGTCATTACCATGATCTTTACTTTAAAATTAAAGGCACAATATGAAAGATTTTGGAATTAAAATATCCAAAAAACACTACAACAATGTTATATATTTTGTTGACTTGTGTACTTACATTATTCCATATGTTTACAAGAATGATTAAATCCAGAGAAATAAGCAATTTTAACCAGGACACGGACTGTACTAAACTGAGGTCCAGTCATTTACATATACAGTTCTTTTATATGAGCAATAGTTCATTCGTTGTTATTATTTAGTCAGGCGTCAGTCACTCGCCTATTGTTAGGACCCAGAAGATGCAAAGGACCCGGACGCTGACGCAGTTTAGTTTCAGTTATGATTGCCATTATTATTACTAGCGCGAGACGAACGTGATGATAATGCCCGTTCATCCGCGATGCTGCAATACTAACTAATCACATGTGTGCATGCATCAAAGAGTAAGTTTGTTTCTTGATTATATTGTTTATATCTGATCATAGTTTGTCTTTAAGACGTGCATATCGCGTCTGCCATATCACACGTAGCGAATATAGCTAATCCCATTATCGCTGTATAGACATATTTCTAATGCTGATGTTGCATAGTGATGTTTATCAGTGTGTGTATACTTATAATTTATTATTGTTGTTTCTCTTTTTAGAACCACACTTAATTAAATACTGTTCAACTTTGGAATGAGTGGTCTATGAGTGGTGTGTACATCTAACTCCTACTAAACGGACATCATCTAATTGTTCTGATCAGACAATCTTTGGTGGTTGCCACCGGGTATTTATTAGCACCTAAGAGCTTAATAACAATTCTTTATATGGTCTTTCGAGCCGGATCTGGCAACTTCTGAATTAACAATGTCCATACATAGTGAGGAGAATAGTGATGCTAAAGTTCGCTCCCGTCGCCGAACGCAGATGCCAAGATATCTCGAAGACTATGATGTGGACTATGTGCCAGAGCAGCGATCGGTGCACACACACTCAGACCACTCCAACGAGGAAGAACAGTTAATAGGGGCTACAGGAGGTCCATTACCACCTCACAACACCCTGGTTGCTGGTATTGATCACTTTCCTGCCTATGAGGGGAATCCACACTTCTCTCCTGAAGTACTGCAGATGCGCCTGAAGGATCTGGAGGAGGAGAACCGTCAGCTCAGACATGACCTCAGAGAACACTCTGCAGCTCACTCTCCAAGACCACTGTCTCCATCTCAACCTTTTCTGTCACCCAGACACTCAACGTGTAATAAAGAGGATCAAGTCTCTATCTCACCGTCACACCACAGAGTAACATCAACAAGTGATCAAAGAGATCCACGTTATGAAAGAGAAAGGTCAGTAAAACGCAGTGAGAATAAGTTGCACGCAGAACGTCAACGTGACAGAATAGATGAGATTATCCACGAGCTTCAGAGGATGAAGGCGAGTTCCAGATCAATTTCATCATCGCCAGAGCGTGCAGCAACAACTCAGAGGGCTGAGCAGGCTGATGAACGCTACCAACACCCAAGGCAGCCATCCACACACTATTACGGCCCTACTTCAAGGCAACAAAGATCATTTGTGCCTTATCGTTCCTCATCCCCACCCGGGCAAGAGAACACTTATCGTGGTCCAACCCCTACCATTCCTAACTTCACTGAAGAGGATCCACGTGAGTTCACCAGGTTGAAGGTAGCTCTTGACAACCTCTTGCCGGCCGACGCTACAGAGCGCTTTAAGTTCCAGATATTGATGGATCACTTGAAGCTTGAAGAAGCATTGCTCATTGCTGACTCCTACAGTAACAGCAGGAACCCTATTAGTCATACCATGCAAGCTCTAACAGAACTCTATGGGCAACCCCATCAACTTGCACTTCAACGCATTGCCGTCCTGATGGATGGACCCAGCATAAAAAGTGGTGACACCAGAGCATTCAGGCTTTTCACACTGAAGGTACGGGCCCTGGTCGGAATGCTGGAGCAGCTAGGAAGTCCGGGACAAACAGAACTGATTTGTGGGTCTCACGTCTCCCGACTCCTAGCTAAATTACCTCCGAGCAAACTTTAGGAGGTATGTCAATCCACTTAAGACACCTATCCCTACATTGCTTGAATTTGCAGAATGGCTGGAGTATGAGGTGAGGGTGCAAGAGGACGGTACTCAGTTCGGTATTGACACCAGTAGAGAGAGACAGAGTTTCCGCAAAGACCAGCAAAAAGTGCCTAAAGTGACCCACAAATCTACTGCCATCTTCCATGGAAGCGAGCAAAGACCAGTTTTCAAGGCTGAATCTGTTCACCGAAATGCAGTTTCTGAGGTGAGATCCCTAGAGAAACCAAAGAAATACTGCCCCTTTTGTAATACAACTCAGCACTATCTCAATCAGTGTTCAAACTTCAAGCTGTTGACCAAAGAGCAGATTGTGACCTGGATCAGATCCAATCAGAGATGCTGGAAATGTGGGCGTGATCATCAAACAGGTCAGTGTACTCTTAAGGCGAAATGCAAGAAGTGTCAGAGGAGACATCTAGAAATTCTGCATGAGGCCAATAACGAAATGAGTGTTAATGCTACAAAAGACAGAGGTGAGATCTTCCAGTCTACCAGCACCACAGTAGAAACTTTGTATGTCGACCGACCAACAGGCAGCAGTAGAGTGTTACTGAAATTGTGCAGAGTCATCATACGCAACGGAGACTTTTCACTGGATACATATGCACTGCTAGATGATGGTTTTGAGCGTACTATACTTCTCCATGAGGCAGCTCAGCAACTCAACCTCTATGGTAAGCCAGAAGACCTGTCTCTTCATACCGTGCGCCAAGACATCCGCATCATCCATGGCTCCACAGTATCATTCTTGGTGAGTCCCGCCACACAACCAGATTGTAACTTTGCAATAAAAGTTTCTACTCCTGTGGAAAACCAGTCTTCCACCTCTAGCCGCTCCAAAGGAAGCAGTACTGCCTCAGTTGCGTATAATGGAAAATCAGCTGAAACGGAGCTCTGAAAAATCCCAGGTATACAAGTCTGAGATAAACAACCTGCTAGAATCAGGCTATGTGAAGAAAATTCCCCCATCAACCGCCGTACAGACTCAAGGGTGGTACATTCCACACCACATGGTCCACCACAATGGAAAGAACAGAATTGTATTCAATTGTTCCTTCAACTTCCAAGGGCTGAGCCTGAATGAATATCTTCTTCCTGGGCCAACTCTGGGTGCGACTTTGCTGGGAGTACTTCTCCGTTTCCGAGAGTATGCAGTAGCCATTAGCAGCGACATAAAGGGGATGTTTCATCAAGTGCATCTCCTGCCAGAAGACCAAGCATTCTTGCGGTTCCTGGGGCGAGACCTGAACCCAACCAATCCACCTGATGTCTACCAATGGTCAGTGTTACCCTTTGGCACCACGTGCAGCCCGTGCTGTGCAATCTTTGCTCTTCGGAAACATGTTACCGATCACAGTCAACCAGACAGCGAGGTACGAGCATCTGTAGAATGTTGTTTCTATGTTGACAATTGGTTGCAAAGTGTTCCCTCTCTTGAGACTGCCAGACAATTAGTAGATGACATGTGACATCTGCTGGCAGAGGGTGGATTTGAACTGCGCCAATGGGCTAGTAACACTTTCCAACTTCTGCAACACCTGCCGCAGCAAATCAGGTCAGAGAACCATGAGCTTTGGTTTAGTTCAGAAAGAGCAGATCCCCAGGAGCGCACACTGGGACTTCGGTGGCAGTGCAGAGCCAACACACTTATAAACATGGCCATGTCGTAAAAACTGAGCCCACTATGCGCTACATATATAGCATCCTTTCCAGTCAATATGATCCATTGGGATTCATCACCCCATTTACCACTAGAGCTAAGATCATTGTCCAAAGGCTCTGGGACAAAAAAAGTGAATGGGATGACCCTGAACTGCCCACAGATCTCAGAAATGCCTGGCTCACATGGGAGGATGAGCTTCCACAACTTTCCAGTGTCACACTGCCCAGATGCTACCCTACAAAGGTAGATCCCTTGACCAGCTCAAGAAGTGTGCACACATTCTGTGATGCCTCAGAGCGAGCGTACGGCGCCGTAGCCTATCTCCGCACTGAAGATGACAAAGGACAAATAGAGGTGTCATTCTTGGCAGCTAGATCACGAGCAGCAAACAATCCTCCGACTTGAACTGGCAGCAGTTCTGAAAAGAGAGCTCACACTAGACATCAGCAGTTTCAAATACTGGACTGATTCTACAACCGTTCTCAACTGGCTTCAATCGGACTCATGCCACTTCAAAGTGTTCGTAGGAACTAGAGTTGCGGAGATTCAAAAGCTAACTGATTCACAATCATGGTCCTACCTGCAATCACACGACAACCCTGCAGACGATATTACTCGTGGCCTGTCACTGGCTCAGCTAGCCAAACATTCCAGCTGAAAGAATGGCCCAGAATTTCTGCAGAAACCTCCATCTTATTGGCCCAAATTGCCCAACCTACAGCCAGCTGACACATCAAAAGAACTGCGTGAACCAATATCCTTCCATCTTCTAATAACTCAGGATGACCAGCTTTCAGTTGACATATCTCAATACGATAACTTTCAAGAGCTGGTAGAGGCTACAGCCAGATCCCTTCACGGGGCGGCCAGTCCCACAGACAGCATCACGGCTGACTCATATAAGAAGGCTGAGCTCAGAGTCATCCAACAGTCTCAAATGGAGAGTTTCCCTGACGAATATGCTCAGCTGCAAGCAGGGAAACGCATCTCCCCCAACAGTCGTCTAAAGACGTTAGCTCCTTAATTTGATTCTGACACGCAGCTGATTAGAGTGGGTGGACGACTCCGAAGATGTCACCTGCTAAGCCCTGACATTCTTCACCCAATTGTCCTAGACCCAGTCCATCCAGTGACTAAGCTACTAATTCAGAAGTATGATGCACAGCTCCATCACCCTGGTACTGAAAGGGTCTTTTCTGAAATCAGAAGACGCTTCTGGATCTTGAGAGGTCGTCAAGCTGTTCGATCAATTCAGCATCACTGTACTGAGTGTCAACGGTGGCGTGGCAAGCCCAATATCCCTAAAATGGCTGACTTACCCCCTTCCAGTTTGAGACTCTTCAAACCAGCCTTTTACTCTACAGGCATGTGTACATTGACCTTCTCTCTCAAGCCGACACAGATTCTTTCCTCATGTCTCTACGTCGATTCATCGCCCATAGGGGAAAACCTCATGAGTTGCGCTCTGATCAGGGTAGCAATTTCAAAGGTGGAGATTGTGAGCTTAAGGAAGCCTTCAACAATATTCATCCTCAATTGCAAAGAGAACTTGCCAAGCAACAGATCGACTTTCAGTACAATCCACCAAACTCCCCACATTTCGGAGGATCCTGGGAAAGAGAAATCTGATCTGTAAAAGCTGCACTTTACACCACCATTGGTGCTCAAACTGTCACAGAGGAAGAGCTCAGAACTGTCCTAATTGAAATCGAGGGGATTTTAAATTCAAAGCCATTGGGATATGTATACTCGGATGTAGCTGACCCGGATCCAATAACCCCTAACTCACTCTTAATGGGCCGGCCAGACTCTGCCTTACCTCAGGTAATTTACCCTGCATCTGAACTGCTCAGCCGCAAATGCTGGAGACACAGCCAGATACTGGCAGACCAGTTCTGGAGTTGTTATCTGCGCAAATACCTGCCTGGACTCCAGTCTCGCCAGAAGTGGCAACAAGAGAAAGACAACCTGACAGTAGGAACGGTGGTTATGATTGCTGATCCACAATTCCCCAGAGCACTCTGGCCCATTGGGACAGTGAAAACTATCATGGCCGGAGTTGATAATAAAGTAAGAACCGCAGAAATCCAGGTTAAAGACAGAACCTACATCAGACCCGTTGTCAGACTGATTAAGCTCCCTTCACTCCCTGAATGACTGTGAATACTGGCCTGAGATGCAAATCTGCAAGCATATTTGGGGGCGGCTGTACTAAACTGAGGTCCAGTCATTTACATATACAGTTCTTTTATATGAGCAATAGTTCATTTGTTGTTATTATTTAGTCAGGCGTCAGTAACTCGCCTATTGTTAGGATCCAGAAGATGTAAAGGACCCGGACGCTGATGCAGTTTAGTTTCAGTTATGATTGCCATTATTATTACTAGCGCGAGACGAACGTGATGATAATGCCCGTTCATCCGTGATGCTGCAATACTAACTAATCACATGTGTGCATGCATCAAAGAGTAAGTTTGTTTCTTGATTATATTGTTTATATCTGATCATAGTTTGTCTTTAAGACGTGCATATCGCGTCTGCCATATCACACGTAGCGAATATAGCTAATCCCATTATCGCTGTATAGACATATTTCTAATGCTGATGTTGCATAGTGATGTTTATCAGTGTGTGTATACTTATAATTTATTATTGTTGTTTCTCTTTTTAGAACCACACTTAATTAAATACTGTTCAACTTTGGACTGAGTGGTCTATGAGTGGTACATCTAACTCCTACTAAACGGACATCATCTAATTGTTCTGATCGGACAATCTTTGGTGGTTGCCACCGGGTATTTATTAGCACCTAAGAGCTTAATAACAATTCTTTATATGGACCATTTCTGTGCGTCGCCTATCAATGATATCATACCCACGTTACCCTTGATTTCCGGTTTTATTTTATAGCAACCATGGAAACACCAAAGACGCTTTAAAGGTGCCCTGCCATACAAAACCGTTTTTACTTGTATTTTGTGAAATATGTTAGGTCCATATGTGTTTGTGTTATGTCGTGAATGTGGAAATGAACTGCTACCTCCTCTGTCAGCTCTAGCCACTGAAAAGAAATAAGCGGAAAAATCAGGTCATTTACAAAAGCTGGTCAGTCTGACGTGGTGTTGCCTGAGCTCATTACTATTCATGAGCTCACCCAGTCTAGCTCAGTGACAGTTTTCGTATTACAGCAAGGATGGCTGAACGTCATATATAAATGGCAATATACCTGAAGAAGCCATTTCTGCAGCGATTCCAGACGATAGTAAACAAAGTTACTCTACTTGTTGCGCTGGGTAAAGGATGCTGATAGCCAAGTTCTCATTGGATAGCTGTTAGCCAATCTGAGTCAAGCAGCTTAACTCGTTAAATATGAATGAGAACTGGCGCAAATCGAGTCTTCCTGCAGGCTTTCTATACCACGCTGCAATGGCTTGAAACAAGGTAACCAAGGCATTTTTTCCACAAAAATGTTACAGAGTCCATGGTAGAACTTCAGACATTACCACAAAAGTAATGAAATATGTGTAGCAGGGCACCTTTAATATATTGTGTATTTTATTTGACAGGTGAGCAACTGTTTGGATACATTCATTGACAGAAAACGAATCACTGTTATATAGCTCAACACAGTCTTATTATTTAAATCTTGTTTTCTTTATTTATCGTGAGTACCATATTTTACCATGCCTAAGATCGATCTAGCTTACTGGAGTGTGCAACAAGTGTCTCATAGTAGCCGCAGAGCGAACGCACAGAGTAGAATTATAAGATAATTTTCAACACACTAAAATAATGTATCTAATATGATAAAACGTGTTACCCCACATACACATGACCGGAAGAAGTGGAATCGTATGCGGCATAAAAGCTATTTTCAATATCAATCTATGCCTTTGTTTTGGATGAGCGGCATCTAGCAGTGAACAATTACATATTGTGGCTTTAATTATACTGTACATTATGCATTATTCACAATAATTATGAACCTTTATATAGTAGTTCTTAGTAGTTCCCTTTCAGTCGGTCACGTTCGACATACGTCGGAACTGACCGACGAATTGGGATCTATTTTCAGAGACCAATCTACTTCGAGTGTTTAAAAACGAGCCAATGAGGATTGGCATGCGGTAGACGCGGTCATTTCCCCTGTGTGGTCAAAGAGCAAACTCCTTTCTAAAAGAGCTACACGGTTTGACCCTGCGTCTTTTTCAAGATGTCATTCAAACCGTGTGTTTCTGGATGCCGACGTTACCTGTCCCCAGCTGACGGACACGATCGCTGTCTCACGTGTTTGGGCGTTCAGCACGCTGAGGAGGCTTTCGTGGATGACTCATGTTGAACATGACCATCGCAGTATTACGGTCCAGGCTCGACTACCTTAAAAAAGGTGGAGTCCCATTGCGCATCCCCCGATCTAGTGGCCCTCCTGCCCCGAAGCAGAGGGCTGCTACTTTGACTGATGCCTTTGGTGGGGACCTGAGGGTTACTGTGAGGGCACTCCCGCCGGGCCAACAGGCTCCTCGGGCCCCTCCCCCCTCCGCTGCGCCGGTTGAGCTTCCGGAAGAGCACGCTGGTTCTTCCCGCGGGGGACCAGCTGTTACTTTCGGGGCTCCGGTTGAGGATATGGTTTCGATCGCCGCATCGGGGGACGAGCTAATGGACTCTGGAGATGAAGATTCGGCTGCGCTGCCCCCTTCGGGTGTGGTAGCACTGCCCGAGTCCGATCCAGAGCTCACGGCTATGCTTTCCCGGGCCGCCACGAGTGTCGGGCTCGAGTGGAACCCTCCACCGTGTCCCGAACCCTCGCGGCTGGACGATTGGTATCTCGGGATGGCCCGTGCTGGTTCTCAGCGCCCCGCCCCAGTGCCTTTCTTTCCGGAAGTGCATCAGGAGCTCACGAAGTCGTGGACAGCGCCTTATAGCGCTAGAAAACGATCGACTGACTCCTCCGTCCTCACTACCCTCGACGGTGGCGCGGCAAAGGGTTACGTGGAGATCCCCCCAGTGGAGCGGTCGGTTGCGATGCAACTGTGTCCTAAGACCGCTACCGACTGGCGGGGAAATCCGCGCCTCCCCTCCCGGGCATGTAAGTTCACGTCCGGGCTAACCGGCAAGGCTTACACGGCCTGTGGAGAAGCCGTGTCATCTGTGCATGCCATGGCGCTCCTGCAGGTCTACCAGGCCAAAGCGCTCATGGAATTGCACAAGGGTAGTTCCGACCCAGGCGTTATGCAGGAACTGCGTACCGCGACGGACCTCGCCCTTCGGGCGACGAAAGTCACCGCACGCTCCCTGGGTCGGGCGATGTCCATGTTAGTGGTCCAGGAACACCACCTGTGGCTGAACCTGGCAGATATGCGTGAGACCGACAAGGTTCGGTTCCTCAACGCCCCTGTCTGTCAGGCCGGCCTCTTCGGCGACGCAATCGAGAACAGCAGTTCTCGGTTGCCCAGAAGCAGACGGAGGCGATTAAAAATATCCTGCCCCGGCGACCCGCTGCTGCCTCCACCCAGTCGCCGGCTGCAGCGCCCCCGCCTGCTTGTCGCCGAGGGCGTCCCCCGGCGTCTGCCTCCGTCCCTGCCAAGCCAAAGCAGCAGCCTCCACCGGCAAGGCAGGGTGCCAGGCGCAAGGGGGCCGCCCAACCCGTCCAGGGTCCCGCTGTCTCCGCAGGCAAGCGCAAGGGCAAGCGGCCCTGAGACAGGCAGCCCAGGGAGGAAAGGAGCTGCTCTCGGGGAGGTGGTGTCTGCACCCCTCCTCCCCCCGGAGGAGGACCGGGGGAAGAATGTCAACGCTGGTCAAAACATCCTGCTGGCTCTCCGGAGTCCAGCGGTACCCACATTCTCAATAAAAGAGCAGTTTCCTCCCTCCCTGGGCCGCAAGAGGCCCAGGTTGGCAGTGTGCGACGCCCCCGGGCCTTGTCACTCCTTTCCTCCCCTCTCCCCCTCGCCAGGGGGCAGCAGTGTGGGCACCGAGGACGCCCCCGGGCCTTCTCACCCACACTCTGCCCCACACTGGAGTACTCAAGCAACACTCCGGGCCGCCTCCGGGCCTCCCGAGTCGGGCCTGGGTACTCCATCTCGCTGCCTCACCCCGGGCACGTCTGTGGTGCCGTTGGTCCCACTTGTTCGGTCTCTGGGGGCCTGGTTAGGTCTCCCCAGGCCGTCTCGCTGGCTCATCCGTACCATCAGACTCGGCTATGCGATTCAATTCGCCCGCCGGCCTCCCAAGTTCGCGGGCATCCTCTTCACCTCAGTGCAGAGTTGCGATGCCCATGTCTTGCGGTCCTGCTGGCGAAGGACGCGATCGAGCCGGTTCCTCCGGCCGATATGAAGGGTTTTACAGCCCCTACTTCATTGTGCCCAAGAAAGGGGGTGGGTTAAGACCAATCCTGGACCTGCGTGTCCTGAATCGGGCCCTGCACAAGCTCCCGTTCAGAATGCTAACGCAGAAACGCATTTTCGAATGCATCCGTCCCCAGGATTGGTTCGCAGCGATCGACCTGAAGGACGCGTACTTTCATGTCTCCATTCTCCCTCGACACAGACCGTTCCTGCGCTTTGCGTTCGAGGGGAGGGCATTTCAGTACAGGGTCCTGCCCTTCGGGCTGTCGCCTCGCGTCTTCACGAAAGTCCCAGTCCCGGGAGCAGTTGTGCGAACACAGGGACCTGGTGCTACGTCACCTCAGCCTGTTGGGCGTTCGGGTCAACCGAGAGAAGAGCAAACTCTGTCCCATGCAGAGGATCTCTTATCTCGGTATGGAGCTGGACTCGGTCAACCGGACTGCGCGCCTCACAGAGGAGCAAGTCCGGTCAGTGTTGAACTGCTTGAATACGTTCAAAGGCAGGACAGCGTTCCCACTGAAATTCTTTCAGAGGCTCCTGGGGCATATGGCATCTGCAGCCGCGGTAACGCATCTCGGATTGCTTCATATGAGACCGCTTCAACGCTGGCTTCACGACCGGGTCCCGAGATGGGCGTGGCAGCGCGGCAAGTACCGGGTCTCAGTTACTCCTTACTGTCGCCAAACCTTCAACCCGTGGGCGGACCCTGCCTTTCTACGGGCCGGAGTGTCCCTAGAACAGGTGTCCAGGCATGCTGTGGTCTTCACGGATGCCTCTTCCACGGGTTGGGGGGCCACGTACAATGGGCACTCAGTTGCGGGTCTGTGGACGGGGCCCCAACTGCGTTGGCATATCAATTGCCTAGAGCTTCTGGCAGTACGTCTCGCCCTGGGCCGCTTCAAAAAGCCGCTACAGGGAAAACACGTTCTGGTCCGTACGGACAGCACTGTGGCCGTTGCGTACATCAACCGTCAGGGTGGTCTACGCTCCCGTTGCATGCTCCGGCTCGCCCTCCATCTCCTCCTGTGGAGTCAGAAGCGTCTGAGGTCGCTTCGGGCCATTCACATCCCAGGTGCGCTGAACCAGACAGCCGACGAGCTCTCTCGTCAGCCGACACCTCCGGGAGAGTGGCGACTCCACCCCCGGAGCGTCCAGCTATTATGGGACCTCTTCGGAGCCGCGCAGGTAGACCTGTTCGCCTCTCCGGACTCGACCCATTGCCAGTTGTATTACTCCCTGTCTGGGGGCACCCTCGGTACAGATGCACTGGCGCACAGCTGGCCCCGGGACCTACGCAAGTATGCGTTTCCCCCAGTGAGCCTTCTCGCACAGGTTCTGTGCAAGGTCAGGGAGGACGAGGAGCAGGTCTTGTTAGTTGCACCCTACTGGCCCAACCGGACCTGGTTCTCCGAACTCTCACTCCTCGCGACAGCCCCTCCCTGGCCGATTCCCCTGAGGAAGGACCTTCTTTCTCAGGGACGGGGCACTCTATGGCACCCGCGTCCAGACCTCTGGAGACTCCATGTCTGGTCCCTGGACGGGACGCGGAGGTTCTAGGTGGTCTGCCACAGGCAGTAGCAGACACCATCGCTTCAGCTAGAGCCCCCTCTACGAGGCGCCTCTATGCGCTGAAGTGGAACCTGTTCGTTGAATGGTGCTCTTCCCGCCGGGAAGACCCCCGAAGGTGTTCGATTAATGTCGTGCTTGCTTTCCTACAAGATGGGTTGGAGAGAAGGCTGTCTCCCTCCACCCTCAAAGTGTACGTCGCCGCAATAGCGGCGTATCACGATGTAGTCGAAGGTAAGTCCTTAGGTAAGCACGACTTAATCGTCAGGTTCCTCAGAGGTGCGAGGAGACTAAATCCTCCTCGGCCAACCTCGGTACCCTCTTGGGACCTAGCCCTGGTGCTCAGAGCGCTCCAGGGCCCTCCCTTCGAGCCTTTGCAGTCAGTCGAGCTAAACATCCTGTCCATGAAGACAGTGCTCCTGACTGCATTGGCCTCAATCAAGAGGGTAGGGGACCTGCATGCACTTTCGGTCAACGAATCGTGCCTAGAATTCGGGCCGGCCAACTCTCACGTTGTCCTGAGACCCCGGCCTGGATACGTGCCCAAGGTTCCCACCACTCCCTTCCGGGACCAGGTGGTGAACCTGCAAGCGCTGCCTTCGGAGGAGGCAGACCCAGCCCTAGCTTTGCTCTGTCCCGTCCGCGCTCTTCGCGCCTACATGGACCGAACTCAAAGCTTTAGAACCTCAGAACAGCTCTTCGTCTGTTACGGAGGCCAGCAGAAGGGAAAGGCTGTCTCCAAGCAGAGGTTAGCCCACTGGATAGTGGATGCTATCGTCTTGGCCTACCAGTCCCAAGACGTGCCTTGCCCGCTCGGGGTGCGAACTCACTCCACTAGGAGTGTAGCCTCCTCCTGGGCGCTGGCTCAAGGCGCCTCGCTGACAGACATATGTAGAGCTGCGGGCTGGGCGACACCTAGCTAGATTTTATAGCCTTCGTGTAGAGCCGGTATCTTCCCGCATCCTCGCCCCCAGTGGCCAGTAGCACTAAGTACCCGTTCTAGTGTCGGCTTGCATACGCCACTCCCGCCTCCGGGCCGGATACGTGCGTCTATTGTCTCCAGTTGTGTTCCCCGGAAACGGCTAACCCTGTCGAGCTCCTCCGTCACCCCTTCGGTGTCAGACGTTGCGGCCGTCTGACACCAGGCCTACACCCGTATGCTTGTGGAACGTGTGTGTTAGGCTGGGTTCCATATGTAGCGGTTCCCTAACGGCAACCCCATATGTGTATTCTCCACGGTACCAGCTACCCTACTCGGCTAGCCCCGTGTCTTTCCCTTGACAGAGCCCGCTCTGTCGTCTCAGGTGGTGTTCTTTCCCCCCTGGGACCAGGTTGGATCCACCCCAGAGACTGCCATAGGTAGCACTACCCTGCTAGGTTAGTCCTTATGAGTATTCCACCTCTCCTTCCACTGAAGGACGTGGCTCCGCAGCGTACCATCTCCCTGAGACGGGCACGCTTTCTCAGCGTTATCCAATAGTCATGCTGAGTGGGTCTTGCAGGAACAGCAGTGACTGGCCTCCCTGACTGGAGCCCTGACTTCCGCACCAACCTAGGTGTGGTCCAGCGAGCTCGGTCAGGGCGCTGGAAGGGCCAGCATCTCTGGCGTGTTAGTAGGGATCCCAATTCGTCAGTCAGTTCCGACGTACGTCGAACGTGACCGACTGAAAGGGAACGTCTCGGTTATGTATGTAACCCTCGTTCCCTGAAGGAGGGAACGGAGACGTACGTCCCGTCGCCAGGTGCTGTGCTTCAGCTGTAGGCCGAGCCACTTAGCCGGCTCCTCAGTTGTAAAGCGATATGCGGTACTTCCACTTCCGTATTTATACCCGCGCTGCGGGGCGGAGCGTGGGACGCGTCTACCGCATGCCAATCCTCATTGGCTCGTTTTTAAACACTCGAAGTAGATTGGTCTCTGAAAATAGATCCCAATTCGTCGGTCAGTTCCGACGTACGTCTCCGTTCCCTCCTTCAGGGAACGAGGGTTACATACGTAACCGAGACGTTCTCTGGGATTTATGAAAAAATAGTAGTTGATTAGCTAATTGTGAACTACCTTATTCAACAGTGCTATTATTTACAATTTTTTTACTAGTTTCTTGTTAGATAATAGGGTTTACTAGAATGTTAATAATTTTTCCTGTGTTATTCATTACTGACAGAACAGTATTCTAAAGTGTTACTAGAAACGTTAAGAGCTCAGAGACTCCTGCTGTCCAAACATTAACAGAAACTATCAGCAAATGCACTGTTTTTGTTGTTGCTGTTCATGACAAAGCAACTTTAAATTGTGATCTGTGAGATTTGATTTCTCACCTACAACATCTCAGCTGTATAGTACACAGCTTGCTGTCCCATCACTGACATTGCATCATTTAAATTAGATAAGATTAACAATGGCTTGTAGATCGATAACTTTTCTGGACGACTAGTTGATTAATTAAAAAAAAGTAGTCGTGCAAGCCAGTTCAGAAAGATAAAATTGAATGAAAACCTTATGGTTAAATCTGTGGTTATAGATCTTCTTGTGTCACTGTAGGCTACTATAGAAAACATGTGGTGTGGCATTCTGATAATATGATAACATGATAATATTACCTTGATATATTAATATGTTGCAGCTAAAAAAGTTTTTTAAAGATTACATATCTCCATTTATAGGTTACTTGCATTGTCATGGAGCGAGCTGTGAACAGTGCAAAACCAAAAACGTTTTTAAAACAAAGCTTCTTGTGCTCACCAAGGCTGCATTTATTTGATTAAAATTACAGTACAAAAAGTAGTATTTGTGGTACATAGGGTTGATCATCCTGTGACTGAGGCCCCTGGCATCATTAATGTTAATTAAAAGCAGTTTCACATGCACATCTCAAGCTACGCCCTGCTGACTACGATAAAGTGCACCACAGCGCCCCCTCAGGCTGAATGAACAACACAACCCCATTCTTTAAAACAGATAAATTACTGTTTTCGATGTTAACATATTTCAAAATGTAATTTATTCCTGTGATGATAAAGTTGAATTTTCAGCAGCCGTCACTCCAGTCTTCAGTGTCACATGATCCTTTAGAAATCGTGAAACTGTCATTTATTTTTTTCAGGATTCTTTTAACAGATACATATACACATGCACAGAACACTACACAACAAATACACCTGTAGTATTTATAAGAATGCTTTTGTAATGGTATGTCACCAAATCATACTACCTAGTAAATGTTTCTCTACTGCAAACGAATGAAAGAAAGTGACTAATTAAAAAGGAAATTGATCAAGTAAACATGATGACAGGGTGAATCCTCTCTCTGTGGCCTTAACTGAAGCCTGCTGGCTGGAGAGGAACAAGCTGTTTGTGTGCTGTCTGACAGGAGGAAATGACTGTTATCATAGCAAATGAAATCAAGTCCTGACGCTCTCCTTCAGTTAACAGCAAGAGCAAGGGGTCATGTGGCGGTCTCGAACCCCCTCCGCAAGTGATATTACACTCTTAAAAATAAAGGTTCTTTATCGCTGAATTTTGAATTTTCTCGTTGATGGTTCCATGAAGAACCTTTAACATCCATGGAACCTTTCCATTCCACAAAAGGTTCTTTATAGTGGCAAAAGGTTCTTTAGATTGTTAAAATGTTCTTCACACTAAGAAAAAAAAGGGTCTTTTAAGAACTGTTAACTGGAAGGTTCTTTCGGAAACCAAAAATGGATCTATGGAATTGCTGCAAAAAACACCTTTTGGAACCTTTTAAGGTCTCAGTGTCCTTCTCTTTATTCAATCTACATTACTATAATATGGCCAGGGAAAGTGGCTGAAACTTAGCAGAGTATAAGAAGGATTCATAAAAGTTTATTGACAATGACTGCTTGTGAATTAAGGTAAAAGTTTAATGGCTTAGGTTGAGACGATGGTGAAAAATCTCTGGGGAATGAGAAATGGGGAATAGTGCAGACATTGGCATGAACACATATTAACCTTATGAAGCCTATACTGCATCACTGATACATACATCTATACATACATACAGCATCAACATTGATACATACACACATACAACATAATCAAAACTTCTTAAATATAAGAAACTTGTTAGTAATATTTCAAGATGAACATTTACTAGACTGAAGCAACTTTTAGCTTACATATATGATACACCATGCTTTGAGGAACATGTATATGTACATATCTCAATAATCACTGTATTGCATTGCATTATTAATTGCCACAATTAAAGCTACAAAGCTTTAAAAATAAAACCAAGCATTTAAATATCAGCTTACTAAGACATTATCAGGAGATATAAAGTGACAACTGATCACTGTTATATACTGTTTATGCAAGTAGTCTGATATATTGTTATTAGAATCTCATTGATTTACGTTGCAAGCTATCAGAATTCCATTTTAATTTTTGGCTATATAGATAGAACCACCTGGACCAAATTGCATATTTTTGCATATTTGGCCTCTAAATAAAACTGTGAAGAGTGAAAGACTGAAGTAGTATTTTCTTGTATGTCATACTCCAGTAATATTTGTTTACAACTTTGGAAAAAACATTTTATAGTGTATATGGGACATAAAAGCTTGATGTATCCAATATGATACAAAACATAAAAGGCATATATGCAAACTTAGATTTTTTTTTTTTCACATTTTGTCTAAAGGTTCAATAAACTCCATACAAAAAGATATGTCTATTATTATTTCATGTGTCAGGCTTTACAGGGTTAAAGCAGTGTGTAAGGATGCAGAGAAAGGTTTAGGAAGGATCTCAGACAACTCTAATGACACCTTCAGCCATGAAAGCGGAACCTGGCTTTCCCTCTCCCTGACAGTGATA
This sequence comes from Rhinogobio ventralis, assembly GCA_039654625.1. Classification (NCBI taxonomy): domain Eukaryota; kingdom Metazoa; phylum Chordata; class Actinopteri; order Cypriniformes; family Gobionidae; genus Rhinogobio; species Rhinogobio ventralis. The sequence goes on along the minus strand of CM077193.1, from coordinate 23,037,721 downwards.
ATGACTGGCTTTGCATAAACCTGTGTCACTCACAGCAAAATACACCAGGCCAACTTCATCATATAATTAAACCCTGCCTACTGTATCTCATAATAAATGCATGTTGTACAACTACCTCTCCGCAGCACCTCAACTTTGATTTAGCCATTGCGTTACTGAAGGTATGTTTTTGTCCTGCCTTTCATTCCTTTTTTTAATTATTTAATCTCTGATTGAAGTGATGTTTGAGTGGATACGTGGGAATTAAGTGGTCTCAAAGAGAGAGAGACAAAATCGAGAGGGAGACTAGCCAACTGAAAGGTGGATGAATCAATTTATTCTTACCGTCTCAGATTTGTATACGTGTTGTGCATTCGACTATTTATGTGAGTGTGTGTGTAACAACAGGTGAGTGTCTCTCTGTTGTCTTAAAGGCCCCGAGGGCTGCCTGGGGGCCTGCCTGCAGTATCTGTTCTTACACAGCTCCCAACATCAGGAAGGAGAGCAGACATAGTACACTAGCCTGCAGCAAACAGACACACACATGCATGCACATACACACTAACCTGTTTTTATGAAGCTTTCTTGTGCATATAAACAAGCTCACACCCACCCCTCCTCCCACTTTAATTCACTCAGCTCTTTACGACACTATAACAATACATAAAAACACAAATATACACCTCCATATTTCCCCCTCTCTCTCTCGTTCTAGTGTCACTGTTCTGTCGGTATCTTAGCAGGGGCTGTCCGCACTCTTGATTCTGAGATTTTATTTGCATGGCATAAGTAAATACATCAAGATGGCTTAGTAATGCATACAGCAAGGCCATAGCCCCACAAATCACCTGCAGCGCTGGCCTACGCCATCACTCACTCGCCCCACACTTTACAACACAATTACCCGCCGCCTGACACAAATGAGCTGGGCCCAGCAACCTGCAGCAAGCTAATTACAGCCCAGCATGGCCCGCCTCCCATTAAAACAATGACAGCCTTTGTGCCACTGCCATCACCAACAAACTGCCACTGCCCACAGAGCTGATGCAGATCTCATCTTCTGATCTTCAATCAGAACTGAAATCAGACACATCCTGACCACTTCGTTTTGCACACAACTGTGTCTTATGCTAATGCACGAGAGCACATGTGTGACGCTAACACAAAGCATTTTGGTACGAGTCCGACTGCTACAAAATTGCAAAGGCTGTCACTGTAAAGGCCAATTGCAGCACTGAGATCACACATGATAGTCGACAATCTTGAGACAGTTATACTGTGAAATTTAATTTTGTGTGTGTGTAGCATTCAGAGATTCATTTTGAGCCACAATGTCATTCAAAGCCTGTACAAGAAAAAAGAAAAAAAAAGGTGGTGGTAATTTTCTGCCATGACATTATCCATAAAGTTTATGGACATTTCCTTTTAACTCTAACACAACACAATGCAGGGCGTACTTTAAAATACTGTGGAAAATCAATACAGTAAATTCATATTAACACAGTACTATATATATACTGTGTATATATATATATATATATTTTTTTTTTTATTATTATTTTTTTTTTTATTGTCCATACAGTTAAATTCAATAGGTTCCAAATGTTGTCATTGACTTTCGTTGTACAAAATACAGGTACAGTCACACAGGTTTGGGATGAGTAAATAGGTTTGGAATGGTGAGTAAATGATGTATGAATTTGTTTTTTTGTTTGTTTTTTTTAAGGTGAATTATCCCTATAAGATCACGACAGAATGGGGTTGTGTTGTTCATTCAGCCTGAGGGGGCGCTGTGGTGCACTTTATCGTAGTCAGCAGGGCGTAGCTTGAGATGTGCATGTGAAACTGCTTTTAATTAACATTAATGATGCCAGGGGCCTCAGTCACAGGATGATCAACCCTATGTACCACAACTGTACCACAAGAGTGGCTGACGGTAGAGGGGAAAAAAAGAAAGAGAGAGAGAGAGACAACAGCCCCCTTTACCTCCCTCATTGGCGGAATACAATATGCAATGATAGCGGATATTCTGGGCTCCTGATTATCAAATGTTTACAGTGCACCGCCTCTATCTCTACCCTTAGGCCTCTGTTCCCTGAACCTGAGAATTCAACAAACGAGGTAGAACAAGTGAGAAAGAGAAGAAGAAGAAAAAAAGCATGTCAGGCATTTTACTTTGTTCCACGAGCACAGAGGAGAAGAGCGCAGCTGTGCTGGGTGCCCACAATGGGCTCTTACAAATCCCCAGGGAGACACTGTTCAGACACACAGAACTGGACCTTTGGCTAACTTGTTCCTAATGTGCATAAACTGAATTAATACAACTGTCTTTGCATATATTTTATCTAATTATCACCCTGGCCTTATGTGGATGTTCTGTACTATTGGCATTAATGACTTACAATAAAATGTCCTGTTTATCGCACACAGACACAACTTTTAATTTCTCATTTTAAGAGGTTAAAATGAACAAGCTTGTGTCAAACAATGACTACTGTCAGTCTCAAGCCCCACCTGCATGGGCGGTTGAGCTTGTTTTTGTTCTTTCATGTTGAAGCTAGGATCAGCGAGAAAGAAAAGGTCAAATACTTCCACGTTTGGGTTTGTTTATGTGTCATACATTTCACTGCCATTTGTTTGTTCTTGGCATCCATGGCTGCCAGTAATAATAAAAAAAATGCCTGAAACAAGACCCATCTCAAGTCTTTAGCGTTTTTTAGTGGTAATAAAAATAGCAAACCCTCTTGAGTTTGAACAGAATAAAAGAAGCAGAAATATTTCCTCTCCCTACCCCCTCTTTTGTCTGTAATGGTGAATTAAAGCCATATTTTATGTCACTGCTGACATATATACGTTGTGCCTTAAACAATATGAACTATGTGTTAGGATATAAATTGCTTATACCACTGGATTTCTTATTGTGACACTTCAATCCTGAAATTTTATAGAATTTTTTTTTTTGCTCACATTTTCTCCAGTGCCAGCAAACGTGGCAGACGATTGTCATAAAACATCTATGATCGGAAAGACGAGCTGTGTTCTAGTGAACTAGAGAGCTGTGACATACAGTTGATTAGCACAGATAATGACTTTCATGTTGGACAATTTCATAATTTTAGGCGTTTGTGTTAGAATCCTTCATAAAATTATATTTAACAAGCATGTAAAAAAAATTAAATTGATAATTAAATTGATAAACTGTACATCTGTACAAAACAAAATGCCTGTACATACTGTGAGACGAAAGCCTCTTATGCACACCAAGGCAGCATTTATTTGATCAAAAATACAGTAAAACAGCAATATTGTGAAGGTTAAAATAACCGTTTAATTTTAGTAAATTTTGAAATGTAATTTATTTCTGTGATGCAAAGTTGAAATTTCAGCATTCCCTCTCCCAGTCATTACTCCAGTCTTCAGTATCACATGATCATTCTAAAATTTGTATATGGTGATCAAGAAATATTTCTTATTATCAATGATTTTTTCAAGATTCTTTAATCAACAGAAAGTTCAAAAGAACAGAATTTATTTGAAATAGAAATCTATTTGTAACATTATAAATGATCATTCATCACAATAAGTAAAACCAAAGAATATAGTTCTGATGTGCAGCAAAAAATTGTTGAGCTTCACAAAATAGCTAAAGCATTTAAAATTCCCATTTTCCCCATCAGGGCAATAATTAAGAAGTTCCAATCAAATAAAGATGTTACAAATCTGCCTGAAAGAGGACGTTTGTCTATATTGTCTTAATGCACGGCGAGGAGGAAAATTTGAGTGGACAAAGACTCTCCAAGGATCACAGATGGAGAATCGCAGAGATTAGTTAAGTCATGGGGTCAGAAAGCCTTAAAAAAAAAAAAAAAAAAAAAAAAACCCTACATCACCACATGTTGTTTGGGAAGGATTCAAGAAAAATCCTTCTTGCTCATCCAGAAACAAGCTCCAGCATATTCAGTTGTCAGACACGACTGGAAATTCGAAAGGGACCTGGTTCTGTGGTCAGATGAAACTATAAAAAGAGCTTTTTGGCAGCAAATCCACCAGATGGGTGTCCACGGTTAAAAATACAGCTGGATCTTTAATGTTGTGTGTGCCTATTTTTTTGCTGGAGGTCCTGGACATCTTGTTCAAATACATGGTATAATGGATTCTAGCAAATACCAACAGATAAAAAATCAAAACCTGACGGCCTCTGCTAGAAATCTTATAATGGGCCGTGGTTGGATCTTCCATCAGGACAACGATCCAAAACAAACAAATCAACAAACAAATGTGTCACTGAACACAAAATGAAGCTTCTGCCATGACCATCCCAGTCCCCTGACCTGAATCCTAGAATATGAGCGGGGTGAACTGAAGAGAAGAAGCACCAACATGGAGAGATTCTGTATGGAGGAATGGTCTCTGATCTCTCGTCAGGTGTTGTCCAAACTCATCAGGAATTATAGAAGAAGACTCAGAGCTGTTATCTTGGCAAAAGGAGGTTGCAAAAAGTATTTAATAAAAGGGTGCCATTCTTTTACTTCAATGAAAGGTTAGATTTTTGTGCATGCATGAATGAATGAATAAATGAATGAATGAATGAATGAATGAATGAATTATAAATTAATTAATATATATATATATATATATATATATATATATATATATATATATATACACTCACCTAAAGGATTATTAGGAACATACTTACTAACACCATACTAATACTGTGTTTGACCCCCTTTCGCCTTCAGAACTGCCCTAATTCTACGTCGCATTGATTCAACAAGGTGCTGAAAGCATTCTTTAGAAATGTTGGCCCATATTGATAGGATAGCATCTTGCAGTTGATGGAGATTTGTGGGATGCACATCCAGGGCACGAAGCTCCCGTTCCACCACATCCCAAAGATGCTCTATTGGGTTGAGATCTGGTGACTGTGGGGGCCATTTTAGTACAGTGAACTCATTGTCATGTTCAAGAAACCAATTTGAAATGATTCGAGCTTTGTGACATGGTGCATTATCCTGCTGGAAGTAGCATCAGAGGATGGGTACATGGTGGTCATAAAGGGATGGACATGGTCAGAAACAATGCTCAGGTAGGCCGTGGCATTTAAACGATGCCCAATTGGCACTAAGGGGCCTAAAGTGTGCCAAGAAAACATCCCCCACACCATTACACCACCACCACCAGCCTGCACAGTGGTAACAAGGCATGATGGATCCATGTTCTCATTCTGTTTACGCCAAATTCTGACTCTACCATCTGAATGTCTCAACAGAAATCGAGACTCATCAGACCAGGCAACATTTTTCCAGTCTTCAACTGTCCAATTTTGGTGAGCTCATGCAAATTGTAGCCTCTTTTTCCTATTTGTAGTGGAGATGAGTGGTACCCGGTGGTGTCTTCTGCTGTTGTAGCCCATCCGCCTCAAGGTTGTGCGTGTTGTGGCTTCACAAATGCTTTGCTGCATACCCCGGTTGTAACGAGTGGTTATTTCAGTCAAAGTTGCTCTTCTATCAGCTTGAATCAGTCGGCCCATTCTCCTCTGACCTCTAGCATCAACAAGGTATTTTCGCACACAGGACTGCCGTATACTGGATGTTTTTCCCTTTTCACACTATCCCAGTAACTGAGCAGATTGTGAAATACTCAGACCGGCCCGTCTGGCACCAACAACCATGCCACGCTCAAAATTGCTTAAATCACCTTTCTTTCCCATTCTGACATTCAGTTTGGAGTTCAGGAGATTGTCTTGACCAGGACCACACCCCTAAATGCATGTGATTGGTTGATTAGATAATTGCATTAATGACAAATTGAACAGGTGTTCCTAATAATCCTTTAGGTGAGTGTATATATACACACATACACATACACATACACACACACACGTCTTAATAAAATATTACTGACCATTACGCTTTTAAATGGTAGTTTGTATACATATTAATAGTAATGATTTAAGAAAAAAAATATATATATATATTTTATATCCTTTATAACTTTTTATACGTAAACATAACTTACTTTGTTAGCACCACGTTCTACTGTTTGAGCTACAGGAATTCTATTAGAACAAGTAGACTATGATGTGTGGTCTTTATAGAGTCCAAGACTGGAGGGTCGGTATTCTCAGAACACAGCCGTGATACAGCACAGGCAATGCGATTAGTCACGGGTTAAACCTTAACATATGCTGAATCCTGCATGATCACAGATAACCGCACACACAAACGAAGGAAGACTGAGTGTGAGTAGCAGCTCTCTGTCTCTCTGCAATGTGGCCATCAGTAGCTCGCAATTGTGGAGGAGAACGGCTGCGTGCCATTCCACCATTAATGTGTCTGACACATAAATCAGAATAACGAACAGCTCACCCTTGACAAACACTTTCTCATTACTCTCGCTCACTCTTTCTCTTCTCTGCTTTCTTGCTCACACACTCATACACAACATGTTTCCTCTCGGCCGTGATTGAGAACTTCCTGTCTCCACCACAGCCTCTCTCTCTCTCTTTCTGTCCAAAGACCGCCCCTTTTCTCCCAGGCTCATGAATATTCGAATCCCTGTTACATGATGTCAACATTTACAATATCAAAAATGCCACAGAAGCAGCCTGTTCATTTCCAGTCAGCACCTGATCATAAAGACTGAATCGGTCTCAAATCCCAGAATGCCTCTGTGTCTGCGGCCCCGGCTCCTGCTCCACTGGGGCTGTGTCTCATAGCAACCTGGTGTGTTTCCCTTCAAACAGGAACCCACAGACAGACTGCTGTTGTTTTGCTCTACTCTGTCATTACTTCTCATTGACTAAATGATGGATATAGCAGCCCAGCATGACAGCGGCAGTGAAGGGAGCCAAAGTCTTTAGGGTAAAGTGGATTACACCAGGGCTATACCCACCATAGACTCTAATATTTGACAACTGTTTTACGATAAAAATCTTAGTCGACTAACAATAATATCAAGTGATGCAAGCCACTTGATTTGTCAAATTTCTCCATTTTAAATTGAAAACATTACATGATTCATGTCATTCCAAGCCAAATGTGACGAGAAAACAAACATTAAAAGAGCCCTTTTTTGTCATATTAGGTACACAATTAAGGATACAGCTACATTAATCGGGATACGTTTGAAAACTTTTTTTTAAGTTTTAAAATGCTCACATTAGCATTTTAAAGTGTTTTTCAAATGTTTCTACACTACAACATTGGAAAATGCCTAAATCATTTTACTGTGCAAAACATAATAAAAGCTCACTGAGATGAAACAGAGAAACCAGACAAAGTTCTCACACTATTTGATTTCTAGTGCAATCATTTTATTGGCAAAATTTTCAACCACTTAGTGGTGCATTCAGGTCATTCTCAATCGTCATTCTCAGTCGTAATTTTCTGTCATTTTAGCAGCAATCTAATATGAAGATTTTACAAAGTAACATTTATCTTCCACAACAGAGTGTAAGTGAATGTTACATACCTGGCACAAACTGGCATAAGCATAGATATACTGTATAGACTATAGGTACAATATGCATCACATGACTAAAAACTACAGATACAACAATACAGTTAGTCCACTGTTCAATACATACCTCGTTTTTTTAACCACGGTTTTCAGTTCTATTCGGTTCTGATGGCTTGTCATATTAGTGTTTTTTGTTAATCTATTCTCAGGCGACAGGAACAGCAAGAGGTTAAGGAGAATTTTTTTTTTTTTATTGCAATACTCTTTCTTTATTTTACTTCAAAGAAAAAAACCCTTGTACACATTCCTAGTGTATTGTATAATATAAAATAAATATATATAAAGATTAACACTGGCAGCTCAGAGCTGCACAGCAGCATTCAAGTATGAAATTGAATGAATAAATGTAAAAATAAAACACTACGTAGACTTCACGATAAAATATACATTGATTCTTATTAAAGCTACTATATTAAAGTTTTTCAGTCAAGAGCAGTGAGTGATTTTCTTTTTATTAACATTGAAGGGATAGTTCACTCAAAAATTAAAATTCTGTCATTGATTACTCACACTCAAGTTGTTTTAAACCGGAATAAAAGTTCTTTCTTCTGTTGAACATAAAATATATTTTGAAGAATGTTGGTAACCAAACAGTTGCTGGTCCCCATTGACTTCCATTGCAGAAAAAAATACTATGGAAGTCAATGGCTACCATCAACTGTCTGGTTACCAACATTCATCAAAATATCTTCTTCTGTGTTCAACAGAAGAAATGAATACAGGTTTGGAATAACATTAGAGTGAGTAAATAATGAATAAACATTTCATTTTGAGGTGAACGGTCCCTTTAAGGACAAGTGGCAGCATGTTCACTATTAGGCTGCGCTGCTGTCACTTTAAGACCTGCACGCATCTAATATACAGACACACGCCGATTTTACTTTCACTTTAGACATAACCGACTGTGTTTATGTTAACCTTGTGTGCATTTGACAGTATTAGTCCATTAATCATGTGTTTGGCATGCTTTTAGTGCACGCACGCTCAGAAAAGCGCATGTTAAAACAGTGCATAAGCACGCAAATGAAATGTTTAACCTTTAAATGTTTAACTCTACCACTAACATGTAATGTAAATATACGTCACGTTGTACAGTAGTATATTGGGATGGAGGCAAATTATAGTGTACAGTTGCAGATTTTGGGAGACATTTTAATTGTCCACGATCAAAAATCACGATATCGCACACCACAGATTTGAAAGAGGGTGGTGCGCACTGCAACCTCACTTCACCGCTCTGTTAAAGTGTGAAATCTGACACCAGCATTGCAAGCGTGGCTAAACACCCCCTAACTTTAGTGCATAGTGATTGGATATTTGCTCATATCAACGCGTGGACTCACAGGCAAACTCAAACAGAGTACAGAGTAAATGAAAAATAGCAATTTGCAAACAGTTCAAATGCATTACTTTAAAATAAATTTAAGTTCTTTTAATGTTCGTATTTATATTTCTTTATTCTAAATCCCTTTAAATCCTATAATTATTTAATTCCATTAAACAAAAGCCATTACTACCATCCCCCCTAATGTTTAAGACATGGTTACGGCCTTGGATTACATAGCCCAAGGAAAAGCACTGTAGGCCGATGTTGGGAAGACACACATCTGGAGACTGGTGGTGGGTGTGCATGAGGCGAAAGGTGCTGATGAGACTGGCATTTAAATACAAACATATGTTGACACACACACACACTCACACACAAACTTTCTCCTCGATATTAAACAAGACAATGTAGAGGAGTGAAAAAAAGGGTGACGTACTATAGTTTGTTGTGACATCCTCTCCATAAGCCCCCAGTTCTTCTTTCAAACTGTGCCAAACTTTTGAAGAGACGCTCTCTGCCTTTCTCTCTCTCTTTTTGCCTATATATCTCACTCAGTTTATAAATTCCCCCCTCCCGTCATGGAATACACCCACACACACCCCTCCGCACGGCTCCACAGATCTTGGCACATCCCCTTCTTTCTGACAGGCAAATCAAACCAATGTGAGTGATAGAGAGCAGAGCAGTGTGTGTGCGTGTGTATGAGGGATAACAATCAAAAGAATGAGAGAGTACAGGTGTTTGGGTTTACGAGACAAGCACAGTTGCCTGGGTCTTTGACAGCTGTTGATGTTATCACAGACACTTATTGGCTGCGAGTTTGAAAGGCAGCCGGTGGGGGTGGGGAGATTGGGCGAGAGACACAGGGAGAGAGTGAGAGAGAGAGTCAGAAACTAGAAGTTGGAAGAGGGGGAGCAACGGGCCTCCCCTTTGAAACCTCCCTGTGCTAGATAACATTTGGCTGAACTTTCCGATGTGAACCTCCTCCTGACATGCAGCAATCTGAGAAAGAGAGACAGAGAGAGAGAGAGAGGGATGAAGACGAGTAGAAAAAAAATATTGACTGGAGCGTTTCACGTCTATTAGTAGCAGCAGCAGAGGGGGTCCAGTCTAGAGGGGTCGTGGGGGAACGTCTCACCAAGCTGACAGGCGTCACGTTAATCAGGAGGAAATGCGTTCGGTTGAGTCCTACCACACACTTAACCAGAGGTCGCTGCACAAAACAATGAACGGAACAAAAAACACAAGTGTAAAGCAGTCAAACTAGAGTGGCCATTAGCAGCCTCTGACCAGCTTCATATAAGACCTTCCTGTTCCTTTTCTCCTTCACTTTGACATGCAATCAGACCAAAACAACACAGACGTAATGTGCAGCTATGGAAAGGATGTGCAACAGCCTCATGTGACAGTTCAAGGCCTTTCATTCTACAGCAGTGAGCCTCCCAGTATTTACAGTTACAACTGAAAATTCTCACATGAGTAGACTGTCCCATTGCAACTTTAAAAACTTATCAAAGATCAATGAATTGAGCATAATTTATGATAAGTATATGAACATGATGTCGTACTAAATTTTGTTCATACCCAAATACATACTGTACACTATACCAGAGGTCTTCAACCCCCTGAAGCAGCTAATCAAGCTCTTTAGGATCGCTTGAAAATACACATGCAGGTGTGCTGAAGCAGGCCGGACTTTGCAGGACAGTGGGTCCCCAGGAGCAGGGTTCATGAGCAGCAAATCAGCATATTAGAATGAAGCTGCGTTCAAGCCATGTTGTAATTACTGTAACGATTCTATACTGTAAAAAGCCTTCACGTGATTGTAGAACTTGTAATTACAATGTGTAAACTCGTAATTTTCAGAGAGCTACGAGTTGTTCCACCTGACCACTGCAGATTTAAGATTTGTTCGACTTAAAGTGGCGCTGTGCAGACCATTCGGTGTATGACATCAAAGAACCACAAGAGCAATTTGAAAGCAGACGGAGCTTTATTAACGGTGATACTGAAGACTTGAGTAAGGATGATGAAAATTCAGCTTTGCCATCACAGGAATAAAATGTGTTTTAAATTGTAATTATATTTCACAATATTACTGTTTTTATTTTTGATTAATTAAATTCTGCTTTGGTGAACATAAGACTTCTTTAAAAAAAATATATATATATATATATCTTATCAACCCCAAACTATCAACCCCTGTTTGCATTAAAACATAATAATTATAATTATTGTTTAAATAGCCCCTTTCACACATACAGTCTTTACTGGTATAATACCGGTAAGAGATCATGTGTGAACAGGACCTTTTCAAAAATACCGGTAAATTGGTTTTAGCAATTTACCTGTAAGGAAAGTTATAACATTACCAGTGTGAATGCAGAATGAAGATTACCAGTATGAGCAGGGCCGCTGCTGGCCAAATGGGTGCCCTAAGCAGAATTGTATTGTGGTGCCCCCCTCCCCCCTCCAAATATTATGGAAGAAAAAAAACACCTACTTTAGTGGTCAAAATAAAACTTTAATAAAATAAATTGTAATTACAGTCATTTACAATTATAGCTCTACAGCAAGAAAATACATTAAATACATTAAAATTATACATATTAAAAACATTTTAAAAGAAAAAATATTATTATTTGCTGCAACTAACAGTTATTTTGATAATCGAGTAGTTGTCTGATTATTTTTCCACTTAACTGGATAAAACGTCTTTTGTTTTTATTGACAAAACACACTATTCCACATCCTGCCCAATGCTGTCCTACAAACAAAGTCAGATTAGTGCTATAAAAACATACATAGTGAATATAAAATACAAAACGTGAACCATGGTTTTACAACGAATAAAAAACAAAATAATAATAATAATAATAAATAAATAAATAAAACAGGGTTATTGTAGTTATTTCATGGTAACCACAAATTAACCAAAGTTTTTCTTCAATCCATAGTTTAACTATCATATTTGTCTGGTTATACAAATGATAATCAATAGCCTATGCCAAAAAACATGGTTTTACTATAATAAAACTATGGTTCATTTTCGTAAGGGTATATCTGTGCTATACACTATGTGCAAAAAAGTTACTATTAAAATTATATTAAATAAAAAACACAAAAAACACAAACTCAGTGTTACCAGATAAGAGGAATGTTCTGCAGGGACACACACAATCGCTCCGGACACATACTTTATCCTGTAAATAGGCTATAAGAAACGTCTTACATTTATATTCAATTACACGCTGTTGTCTCTTTACAGTTACTACTCTCATAAAATACTTGAATTACATGTTGAAACTAAAATGTAGCGTCCAACAGTAGATATTTCAGCTAAATGAATGTTTTTTCGCTGAATATTAATGGTCTCCCTCTCGACTGCGTTCTGTCTGTTTGACGCGCGTGCCCGCTGCACATTCAATGAAGTTTGAAGTTCAACACAGACTGTCAGGACACGCTTTCATGCAAAATGGAAATACTAGCATGAATTAGTAACATTTACAGATGAGGATATAACTACTGTTCTCTATATAGATCAGAGGATATAACCTGTAAAACGAACGTTTTGCGCTGAGGACGCACATGCGTCTGTCAAAGCGCATGAGGGGGTATGTTAAACACTAATGCATATAGCTTGAAGCCTTGAAGTCAGCCACAAAGAGTTAGGGCCGGGCACGTATGCGGGAAACCGTAAAATGCATTTTTTATATTATATATATATGTTTATATTTATTTTTATGTTAATATTAATATAGAATACTTTTTTTTTTTTTTTTTTTGAGCAACTGAGATTGTGCCCCCCCGGAAGTTGGTGCCCTAGCCTATGCAAACTGCGTACTCTGCCTATAGGGAGCAGCGGTACTGAGTATGAGCATGTACAAAGTCAGAATGCATAGTTTTTCAGTGTAGCCTAATTATCGCGCCGTCTCGCATCTTTTTAAACGTGTTGTGCTCGAGACCAAGCCTTCTTTTCCATTCATCAGTATTGAGGCTCTGCAGTTGGATACTACTATGCACGTCTATCTGCTATTGTTTGATCATCCCTTATGCCTTTCACTCAGACGTCAAAAAATGTTGTCCTCATGCGGGCGGATGAAGACAATGGCGCAGCGTTTAAAAATCATTTCCGATGACTGACATCACAGAATTTGCTGATATTTTGGTGCTTATGTGTGAATGGTCTCTTACCGGTAAAAAGCCAGAATGCAATTTGTGTATTTACCGGTAAAGTCATTCTGGTAGTTTTACAGTAATTTACTGGGATTGCTGTGTGAAAGGGGCTAATATTGCACTTTGCAAAAAGAAAGAAAGAAAGAAAGGTTTAACAAATATTCCACTGGGGAAAAAAAAAAAAAGAAAGATCAACCACTAATCTGAATATGAATTTATGAATCTATATGAAAGAGCAGAAAGAGCACAAAGTTTAGTGGACTTTCTCACATTTTACTCTTACTATTGTCAGAAGGCTCACTTTCCATTTTTTTTCTGGGGAAGAAGTTTTGATTTCTAAAAGTTATAGTACACTTTCATAATACAATGAATGCTTATCTAAGATCAAGGAAAAAAGCTTCCCCAAGATATGTCCCCTTTAATGGACATATTTAAATTCTTTCTACTGAGCCTGATCCGGATCCCTCTCATTCCTCAGGCAACCATACAGGGAACTCAAAGAAACCAAGATACATGCCAGCCAAAAGCAGGCAGTGAGACCGCAGGATTTCCCTCTAAATCTATTTTCCCTTTCCGTTCGAGACAAAACATAGATCCTGGCTGCGATTTGACAAAACTGGAAAGGATAGTATGTTACACATAATCTTTTTTCCTGTTCCACTTTTTGCTTTAGCCTTTTTCTTTTATTCTGTTCATGTTCATTTTGCTCTGTGTAAGTGTTCTCAATTGATCTGTATGGTAATGGGTCAGACTCATCCCAACACCACATATAAAAATGTCAGACTCCGCAGGAGTTCAAAAAAAGTGTTAGAAAAATATAGAAGTCTAAGAAAATGAGTCCCCATCTTACTCTCGCTCTATTTTCTTCCACAAAATATTAATTTCCACCTCAGATGCTAGTGATTGATACTCAGCATGGTGAACTAAGAGCTGAAATTATATTTGGTAATAATTCATGTTCGGCGGTCTGCTATGAGCTCTGTGTGGCCCCCCTGTCTAATTCAGCTTTAGGAAGCCAATATGAATTTCATGTTTAACCAAGTTCTACTTGATTTCTACAGGGAACACTCTCCTACCATACACTTTTGCTCAGTACAAATTCATATTCTAAGGCCTTTTAAGGTTACTATGTCATTTGTCATAATGACATAAATGATTCATAAACTGAGCACCTCATCTCAGCTTGTTCGTTCATTAGCGCTTTGCTTCCCATAACAACATCCACGTATTTGGGCCTTACACAAATTGTATTGTCTGTGTGTGTTTACGTGGCACTTTTTTTACATATGCATATTTTAAATGAGCGACATATCAAAGCTCCACCAAGGGAAGGAGAATAGGAAGTGGTCATTAAGGAAAAGAGCAATACATGTTTCTCACTTGTTTTTTTTTTTTCCTTTCTTGTTTTTTTCTCTCCTAATACAACAGATGACAAATTGCGTCCCCCAGGTTGCTCTTGTTATTCCACAATTACAGCAGGTACGAGTGTAAGGGGTGTGTTCCCCCACAGGCTTATTTACTGCCGCTGAACAAATGATGTTTGGACTGACATTCTACAAGACAGACTGAAGATGGACATGATACATAAAAAAAATTAAATAAAATTAAAAAATTAAAAAAAACTTACAACATGCACTAAAAGTTTGGGTTTGCTAAGATTTCTCTTATGTCTCTTATGCTCAAATATCTATGCTCTATTTTATTATATTGTAAATGTTTTATATTCTTGTGAATTTCAGCAGACTCCAGTCTTAAAGGGATAGTTCAACCAAAAATGAAAATTATGTCATAATTTACTCGCCCTCAAGTTGTTCCAAACCTGTATAAATTTCTGCCTTCTGCTGAACACAAAATTATATATTTGGAAGAATATGGGTAACCAAACAGGCCCAGGGCCAAACAGACTTCCAATCCAAAGTAAAAAAAAAAAATATATATATATATATATTATGGAAGTCAATGGGGTCCATCAATTGTTTGGTTACCAACATTCATCAAAATATCTTCTTTTGTGTTCAGCAGAAGAAAGAAATTAATTCAGGTTTGGAACAACTTGAGGGTGAGTAATGATGAACTGGATGAACTGTCCCTTTAAGTGTCACATACACAGTGTCAAATCAGTGACTGATATGCTGATTTGATGCTCAAGAAACATTTCATATTTTTATTAATGTGGAACAAAGTTTTTTTCAGATATATATATATATATATATATATATATATATATATATATATATATATATATATATATATATATATATATATATATATATATATATATATATATATTTTTTTTTTTTTTTTTTTTTTTTTTTTTTTTTTTTGATAAAGACAAAGTTCAAAATAATAGTATTTAACTGAAAGAGAAATATTTTGTTTTTGATTTTACTGTCACATTTAATCAATTAAACATATCCTTGCAGAATAAAATGATTACTTACTGACCCAAAACTGTTTTTGCACATCAAACATGGTAAGTGGAAGCTCTAACATACTTGCTTGACATGAGAGAATGTTTCAACTTCTGTTTTCTATATGTATGTGCGTTGATCAATATTTATATGTGAATTTTACTTTGAATTTTGAATGGGAGCTACACGGGTTTGGAACAACATGATGGCAGAATTTTCATTTTTTGGTTGAACTATCCCATAAACACAAATGAAGAGTCACCAAAACAAATCTATTCCCCAAATAATGCTGTCTTTTCCTCATCTCTGATTACGAGATGAAAGTTAATACCACAAAGTGTCGGTGGCCTAAAAGGGAGGGCACTGGAGACAAGGAGGGGCTTATTTTGAGCTTATTGGGTGTCAGTCAAATCTCCTCTTGCGCATCTGCCTCAAATAAAAACAATAAAGTGCAGCCCAGAGGATACACACTCATCAACAAGTGGTTTCAATCACGTTAGCCTGTGATGCTTGAGGAATAGTGGGGGGTTGGAACGGGATGTGTCCCATTGCCCATAAAAAGTGAGCCTGAATTTGGCTCCGTTTGAAACACAGGAAGATTTATCTGCAGATTTGCCGAAACATGAGTTCACACACGGTGTCAGTAACGGCCTGAGAGGATGACCGTCACCCCAGCCGGAGAGGTGTGTTTGGAGCTGGAAGTTTAAACCTGTGTTATTGTTGGCAAGAGTCATGGGATGAGAACATAAGCACCAAAACTATCTGAAATGTATAAAACAAAAAAAAATCCAGTCAACTTTAGTTATTTTGATTGAATGGGTGTCTGTTTTTTCATATGGTTCTGTGTTTCTGTTCACTTGTCTGTCTACATCCATCTAATTTGTTCTCCAAACTTCTCTAGGATCTTTTCCACCTGACTAACTCCAGCAGATGAGCGCATAGCCATCTTATTAACTGAATCTCGAATGAGCTCTGAATGCACTGCATCTGCAAAAATTAATTATGCACTTTATGATTTTAATAATATGTAATGAAAAGAACAGAAGGAAGGATGAGAAGGGGGAAAAAAACAGGTTCTGTCTTTTATCATGAAACCCTTTCCAAATTTAGAAGTGCTGTGTGAGAAGCTTCCCTTTCGCTTTGAGGTAAGGGGGTTTTTTGACTTAAGGAAAGAAAGGGAAAGGACAGGAGGAAAGGAATTAAAAAGGGATGAGCGAGCCCCCAACCACCGGCTCGTTTTGGTAATTAGCTATAGCCACCTCAGCATTTTTTAATGAAACATTTCTGAAGTACGCGATAGGAAGTTTCTCGTCTTACAAACTCTCTCTCTATCGTGGTTCAGGACAACAACTGTCCCATCCAAGCACACACAGCATATGCGTGAAGAAGAAACAGTGTGTGTGTGTGCATATGCACATTAACTTGCGAGTGCGTCTTCCTTCTTAAACAGCCCGCTAATCACACAAATTATTGCATCTAATTACCGCACAGGCTCTAATTAATTCCTCCAGTATCACATCATTTAGTACGCATTCACACTACAGCACCTGTTTTCGGCAAATCCACACCGTTAATTTGCTTATAAAACAAACAGCATTAGCATAAAATGTTTAATAATGGGTTTAACCATTTGGCTGTCCCGTGTCTCGGCAGCACGGAGAGGTCAGCCGATAGCGAGGCTGCCGGATCTCCCACCCCATTGTTCTGGCTCCTACCCCATCGCACTCCAGTTCATATTAATAAAACGAGATCACTCACCACTAATTAATACAAGCATGCACTGCTAATTACTGCTCTGTACAACAAGCCAGTTGATGAACCCCCTTTAGAAAGAAGGAGAGGAGGAAAGAGGACGAAAGAGACAGGAAGGCAAGCACACCGTAAGTAGATTGTAGGAAAGGAAAGAGCAAAATGGGTCACAGACAGGGAGAGAAGGATCAAGATGATAAATGGATAATCACAATGGACAGATAAAATGTGCTGTTGATGTAATGCAGTGGTGACACTTTAAATCTTTGAATTTATAAAACCCTCTCAAACCTGATCTAGGGATATAGATGTTTAAATACCTCTGTGAGTATGGTCCTGGTAAACCCTACTCAACGTTTCAAAGTCCTTATCCTTGTGTGGCCTTTCTTTGGTTCCCATTAGGAAAACAGCTTATAAATCATACTAAGTGATGTTTTACTGGCAAAGAAATATTGTAATATTTTGTCTAAATATGGTTGTCCAAACAAGCTAAACCGATATGGATTGTTGATTGATGGACATGGTTCATTACTAATCGCTTGTAATTCAGATGTGTTTATTTCATGAAATTCACAAACTGACAAAAGCCAAACATCTGCACATAATATTTAGCAAAACCATGGATTGACTTTTTTTTTTTCACCCAAACTGTGTGGTTTAAGTGTGTGGAAAAGATAGTTGTTGATGGTACAGTGGCACTAAAGAGTATTTTGACTTTTAAATTAACAATTAAAACTTAGAACAAATATTACATGTATTAGACAAAACATTAATCCAAATGGCATCAAACTGCTGCTAGAATTTTTATCCAAACTAATCTCACTTTTATATTTATATTTTAAAATATTTTATATTTTAAAATATTTTAAATTCATCATTTATATATACATATGTATATATTTATATGTGTGTGTGCATGTGTGTGTGTGCGTGATACTTTACAAACTTAATTTTGTCAAATGTTGTGAAAAGTGTCTATGTTCTATTTCTTAAAATATAGAATAAATATATATATATATATAGAAAAAATAATATATTTATTAATTTGATTTGATTCTGTATAATGCAAATACATTCATACATGTGTTAATTTTGGCTCAAGTATTCAAAAACTTTTAAGTGCACTTATAAGCATGTTTGAGCATGTGTATTGTGAAGTTGTTCTGAACTGAGAGCTCTTGAATGACTGTAAATATCCCATTACACTAATGCTTGTTTCTTTGTACACTCTTCCCCCTACTGGTGTGAAGATATAATTATGGTGCTGTCATCAGTTTACATGTTACTGCTCAGCTCACACCACTCGGCTCTGTATTAAAATCTGATGAAACCTTAATCATATCTGATGGGTTTCCATTCCAACCAAAAAATTGTAAAGCAAGAATAATAATAAAAAAATGATATGATATGATATTCAGGGAAATTGCAAACACATACTGCTGTGTTCCAGTGTGAATTGAATCAGAGAAATGCCATTGTATCTGATGCCTCTCAAACAAACAAAAAACATGTATATAAACACATAATGCATTATTTCTAATACATAATGTCATGTAAGGGCCTCCATTGAACAAACTAATGTTGTTGTATAGGTGCCTGAGTACAGTAAGAGAAAGGTTGGAGAGACTCTAGCGTGTTCATATACACACACTCAAATATACAAGCCACAAATCAAACAAGCCTATATAAACAGTACTGGGACACTTATGACACAGAACAGACAGATTTCTATCTGAACGTATGTTGGAGCTCCTCATATTTTAGCCAAACGTAGATAGAGATAAACAGATTGATGTGTTACCATCACAAAATACGAGCACGATAAATAGGCCTGGCAAGGATCGGGGCAAGGTGCTGATTTTTTGACATCCGTCATGAAGAATTAATAATGCTAAATTATTCATGAGACCTTCCAAAAGTTGAACATTAATTTTAGATTCTATCCTGGCCCATTATTTGTGTGGAATCAAATGAAATTGTTATTGTGAGCAGGAGAGTAACATGCGAGTTTATGCGCACGTGACAGAGAGAGAAACAATCCATTGTTCCTGGTCGACGCTCTCTAATATGTAAGATAGATCGGGGTGCGTTTACACAACAAGCTACATTAAAAGAGAACACGGATCCGCCTTATCAATTCAACTTGCCTTTTACGCTCCGTATCGCTTGCGCAAGCAAGGTAACATTCAAGACACACATTATTAAAAAAGCTGTCCCCTTTTTTCCCTGTTAGAAACACACACACACACACACACACACACACACACTTCAACCCTACCCAGGGCTAAATAATTACCCCACTTCTCAGGGTGATTGCTCATTCTGGCTTTAAAGTACATGCTATAGGCTCTCTCTCATTAGAAGCCTCCAGTCCACCAGCGTGCAGGCCCATGTGAGAAATTATCAATTAAAAGCCTTGCATCATTTGCATAGGAGGAAGAGGAGATTTATGGGAGCGTGAGGCGCACGCAGGGGCCGCGTCTCCCCTCGCAATCCGGTGCCGCTCAGATTGTTTGTGACCAATCTTAAATTCTGGAGCTCCAACCAAGATGAACGGCCGTGTTACTGTTAACGTCAAGGAGTCGGAGGCCCGCGCTGAGATTTATTAGGAATATTATCACAAACATGTCTCAAGTTTTCCCTTTTAATATGTGCCAAGCTCCTCCGAGGAATGTTTCCAACGCTGCAATTACACTCCTCAGCAGCCACATTCCCATGCCTGGCATATAATATATTAATAAACATCCACCCTGCTTTTTTAATATATGTACGAGTGCGTGCGTTTGAAGGGGTTAGAGAATAAGCACCAGAGGATGTACTTATAAATCATCTTTGTGTTTATTGTTGTTTTTTTTTCTCCTTTATTTTTTGTTTCGTTTCCCCTCGTCCTTCCTGTGTTAGGATGAAAAAGGCTGAGTGATCACAGATGTCTCCTGACAGAGTTGGGGGGAAAAAGTTGCATAAGTAATATGTTTGATTTGGAGAAACAACATTTTCATCATTAAAATTGTTCCCCTTAAGCCATGGCATTGGCCTTTTCTAATGGAGTGTTGCCCTGCTAAATTGCATCGACCTCTGAGTGTTCATGAGCGAGAGCACCTTGCTTTCTGTTGTTGTGTGTTTAGTAATCTTAAATTAGAAACCAAAAGTTGACGGAGGCAGAGAATTACTGCGATCTCCTCTAGTATTCGTACATGGACTTCATCCCTTTGGGTTCTTGTGAGACTTCAGGATATGCCTGGCCTTCATCTCCTCTCTGTCAAAGTCAAGAGTCCTGTACTTCAGTTACAGTATGTTACAGTTACAGTTACTTCAATGAATGTCTTTGATATTTGTGCAATAATTATACTAGATTCGTCTGTCAAACCAATATGTGATGTCCAGGGTGAAGTCCTGTAACGCATCACTGTCATTTGTGTTATATTACAAAATGCTAGTGGCATATCTGTTACTGTTGTGCTTTTCTTTTCTAGAAATTCTACAAAACTAGAATCTATTAAAACATGTTCAGCTAAAATAATTTGAATTTAAATTATTTAAATAAATTGGATATATAATTAATTGAATATAGTGAAATAAAAAAAATAAAAAACATTTACAGAATGAGAAAATATCTATAGAATTTCAAATACAGACGTTCAAATAATTCTGAAAAAATCAATACTGCAAAAAATAGTGCTACCCTATTTTAGAGTGTCAGTTATAGATGTTACATGCACTCTAAAAAAATCTGTAAAAATAGGGCACAGCGTGCTGTATTAATTTGACAGAATTTTCTGTATTTATTTTTACAGGTGTTTTTTGTATTTTGAATTTTTGAATTTTTAACTTCATTGCGTTGTGTTTTAGGGTTAACGGAAATGTCCGTAAAATTACTGGATAATGCGCTAGTAATTTTCTGCCAGTACATTTTAGGTTACACTTTATTTTAATATATTGTAATATTTCATATATTTAATTCATGTGTAATTGTATATTTAAGTACTGAGTAATATTAATTACCCACATGTACTTACTATAGGGTTAGGGTAGGATTAAGGTCTGGTTGAGGGTTAGTTGCATGTAATTACGCATAATTTACTGTTATTACTATGGTACATGTAACATATGTAACAAGGACACTGTAAAATAAAGTGTTACCGATTACTTACTATAGTAATAACAGTAAAATATGCAAAATTACAAGCAAGTAACCCTAACCCGAACTCTATAGTAAGTATATGTTGTTAATTATTATTACTCATTTATTTGTGCAATCACACTGGAACAACATAACCTTAAAATAAAGTGTAAATTTTAATAATGTCGAATGAAAAGCAACAACTCATATTTAACAAATTCCAACATTCATTCAGTGTCAGTAACCTTACTGCTGTTGTTTTCATGTTTGCTAAAAAAAGATGTTATGTAAAAAAAACAATTATCGCAAATGACATACAGTATGTGCACAAAATGCTTTTGCTGCCTTAGTTATGTTGACAGAAAGATGTTTTTATTACACTGACTGGAGTCACACATCTATTACATATATCAGTAGTTTTGAGTAAAGTGTGTTTGTTGTTGATGATTTGTATCCCTTGAGACAACACTAACTGAACGCTATGAAAAACCTCAGATTGCTAAAAGGATTGACATACATTAATAATGAGAGACTTATCATAAACAAGACTTAAAAATGCCGGGAGCAGATTGCGTGATAAAACACATGTCTGTCCGTGTATGCTTGTCTAGCGTGAGAGCGAGAACGATCTATGAATGATCCATATCTACGAACGACATCCATGAGCCAGAACGGCACTTTTTTAGCCCAAGCCGGGCTGCTTGAGGCAGTCTAGATATGAAGAGCAGGCTGAATATGGATCGGCCTCCCAGAGGCTAAGTGGGATGGCTTGTTTAATATCCCCCAATTAGAGTACAATTTGAGAGATCAGCTGCTGACTAGCCCAGGCCGTCCTCACCTCTACAGAGGGGCTGTCACCTACTGTCACATACAGATACTGCAAATGTATGCGCTCAATTACGGTGCTCAGGCAGCCAGGCACAGGGCCGGGCTAAATATAAAATGGCAGCTCTGCGGCCCCCCGGAAAAGGGTCGAGATGGGAAATAGCGTACGAGGGTATGGTAATACCCAGAGTAGCGCCTCAGAGGGGAACGTGTGATCTCTGCCTTTAGATTTATATAGGTTTACAAGACTTAAATAAAGAGTTCTCTCCAGGGGAACGATGAGGAGGAGGAAAGAGAGGAAGTGAGTCTGGGCTGCTCTCCCTCTCTCCTGTGGAACGTGTGGTGATAGGGCCCCGCTGTGACCTGTAGTGGTGTAACGATGTGGTGGCTTCCCTGCATTGGTGATTACAGGGGGATCTGGTGCCTGCGTTCACAGCTCAGCCAAAGGCAAGCAGGTCTAATTGCTCTCAGAGGGGGTGAGGGAGAGAAAGAGTCTGCAGAAGCAAGCCGCAGATGTGCCGGCCCTCCGTACGACATCAAAATCCAGACACGAGCGAGGAGAGAGGAAAGGAGAACAGCGCAAACCTCTTTTCTTCCATCCTACGAGAACAGCCAAAGGAAAGAGGAAAGCAGAATGAGATGGAAGGAGAGGGAAAGAGATAGATTGTGAGAAAGGGCTCCTTTATTAAAGCTAGTGCTAATTGAGATAGGAGCCAAATAATGGAGGATGACACTTTAATGAAGACATGCTATGTGCCGCTACTTCCTCTCACTCCCTCGCTTCCTGCCAAAGAAGAAAAGAGAGAGAGCGCGCGAAAGAGTGGGAGAGGAAACAAGCGTGCACATTTCTGCTGGTATATTACAAGAAAGAAAGACATAATGTGGAGGTATCCTCGCTGAGCAGTAATGCGTTTTTGGAGCCGTGTCAAAAACACTGAGGGTAGATGTTATTGTTCCCCTGTGTTAAAACCCAATTACGCAAACCGGAGTGTGATTGCATTCACCAGCGCCGCATCTACCTACAGCTCCCCTCACTGTGAAAAAAATAAAAAATAAGATGGTGTTCACAGAACTTTGGAAAAAATGAAGCCGACTGTTTGCATGGCCTTATTTGAGTTGGATTCATCGGATTAATGATTTCACGTAAATGTTTTGTTTTTAAGCGGAGAAGGTGTCATTTCAATAACAAATTTGCCATCATTGTATGAATCAACTATTTCGAATAATTTTAAAAGTTATGTCTGAATAAATGTATTAAACTCCCTTATTTTAAGTTAAGTTGTTCAATATTATGCATTCAGTTTCAGGCTTTCGATAAAACTTTACATGGAGAGCTAAGTACTTTTGTTGTAAACTAATGAAACTAAATCAAATAAAAACACCTATCACTACACACCTGTTACATGAATCAACAATGGTAACAATCGACTGATCATTTCAAGTAGAACAACAACCACATTTGACACAACAGGACAGCAAATTACTAAATACATGTATGCAGCTGAACCACAAACCATTTGTTTTCAGTATAAGACAAAAAAAACAAAAAAAACGCACAAGCTATGCTTATTGATTTAACTATATTCTAATAAAAAAGCAGCATACTTGTGTTCTAGAAAACTAGAACGTTTTTACAAATGATGAATAAGTAACAAAAAAACAGAAACGGTAACACTTATTTAAGGTGATGTAGTTACACTTTACTACATGTACTTACTATAGTAATAACAGTAAATTATGCATAATTACAATTAACCCTAAACCAAAGCATAGCGCTACAGTAAGTACATGAAGTAAATTAATATTAATCTGTACTTTTTTGAGTAAGTACACTGTAACTGCATCACCTTAAATTAAAGTGTAACCAAACAGTAATTTCTAAATTATATATATGTCAGTGGGTAAAACAAATAGACATGGCATATTTTACCATTATGAATTGGTTTTAGATTAAAAAAGTTAAAAGACTAATAATTATTATAGTCTCAGATAATAGGTCATGAAAAATGCATGTACAATAATTATCATAAAAATGTTTAAAAACAAAATGCTGTTTAGTTCTGGATTGAGCAAATTTTCATCAGAGCCATTTTATAACTTCAAATCTACCGACATTTGACCTTCAAGTCCCTTGATGTAGGCTAATTATCAACCATTCAAAACACTAAATGGAATCCATCTTTAAAAGAATGTCACAGCTCAGGATAGTAAACATACTTGTAATGATGACTTTTTCTTCAAATAAGTATGACAGATAAAAACATTATTTTTTACTCTGTAGACGTTTAAGGGGCCAATACATTTCTTTCATATTTAGAGAAGTTTCTTGTGTGCTTTTTAACACTGATAATTTTTTTTTTTAAATCACAAAACTCCATGTCTACTTAAGGTAAAATCTTTTTTTCATGAAGGGCCAGTAAAAACATGATGCAAGATTAACTGCCCAAGTGCAAACTGCTGAATTTTATAGTTTCTTTCATGATGTTATTGATTAATCACTTGTAAGTTAATTCGAAAGGTTCAAATTTAAAAG
This sequence comes from Rhinogobio ventralis, assembly GCA_039654625.1. Lineage (NCBI taxonomy): Eukaryota > Metazoa > Chordata > Actinopteri > Cypriniformes > Gobionidae > Rhinogobio > Rhinogobio ventralis. Next base: position 23,013,077 of record CM077193.1, on the reverse strand, counting down.
TGCCAAAAGTTCACTAGTGTTTTGTTTTTTTTCACAAAAGTTGGTCAGTTGTGGCATCTTGCTAAATCTGCAAATCAAATGAGAGGAAAACACTGTTATGATGACATAACGAAATATTAAAATGTATTTTTTTATGAAAATTAATCATTTTATTCTATTATGGTGCAGCATCACGTGGCATCACATGATTACATAAAAAGTTGAAAGCAGTTAATAACATGTTTTATTTTCAGCTTAATAATTTTGATATTTAGCCCTTCTGCACTCAACTTCTCCACTGGTAAGTGCACAGAAGGGTTTGAGACTCATGACAAAAGCCATTACTGATCTCACTCTGTGTCTTTCTCACAGAGATGAATGGCCTTTTACATCCTCTCACACCTACCATCGCGACAACTGTGCTTATCAAGCTAAAAACAACCTGAGTGTATGAGTTTCTATGTGAGGCCACTTCTGAGGTTTTCTAACCCAGGGTCGCTCTGTCATGGATAGGTGCTGAGAGAGCACTTCAACCTGTATAATGAGCCGTTCAAACACACTTCATTATATAACATTCAAATGAGACAACACAGTCAGTTTGGTTATTTGACTATAATAAACCTGCACTTTCAGTTTGTTGTTGCTAGTTTTTTTTTCCTAACTAATCTCTGTTCTTTCTTTTAAAACATAAAAAAAAACAAAAAAAACATAACCTTTTTTTTTTTAATTAACCATATTTGTAAAGTAAAGCACAAATTTGATTGATCAGTATTTTGAAACTTTTTTTCGCAAAACACAGTCTAGCTTTGTTAAACGCTAGCAAAAGAGACAGCACTGCTTCAAGAAATGTGTAATGAATCTAATCATCTTAGTAATCACTGCTTAATATGAACAATACGTCCTTGTTACAAAGTAACAAAGCTTTATTAAGCATTACTTTAGCTGTTGTCCTGGATTTGACCTTTGTTGATTAAAATTAGATTGAACACAATCAGGCATACAAGTGTTACAAAAGCACCGCAGTAATTGGCAATTAAGACTTTCTTGAGGAGCAGGTGTGCGGAGCACAACGAGTAAATCCAGCCGGCGTCGTGTATGATGCTGTTGTTAATTCCCCGAGCTGTGCTGCTGTGTGTTTGAAGCGTACGGGGAGGATCTCTGGTCATTATAGGCTGAGGTGTTGTCTTGGCATTTGGGAATTCTGCTGAAGTAGTCGATTTAGCTCAGAGTGACCCCAGAACATCATCATATCCTGGTCTCTCTCTTCACTTTTGGTTTATTCACAGGTCGTCTTTATTTATACTTGTCTTAGTTTCATTTGAATACGTTTTATGTTATGATCATTTTCATACCACCACCATCATAAATTATCTTTTTGCTGTTCGGTTGTCATTCTTCTTAATTGTTCAGTAGCGCCATCCAGCGGAATATGATCCGTCTGTTTTTCCTGCAACTTCCTTCTCTCTCTCCTCGCTCTTTCACTCTTTCCTCTAAATTTCAGTGTTATAGTCTGTGATAGTAAAAAATGAGCCGTCTTTAACAGGGGGAGCTAAGGTTCTTTTGATTGAAGTGAGTGATTTTCACAAGCGCACCTGCGTAAAATTGATGATGATGCTGTTGAAATCATTTATTACAACTTTACTAAGATGAATATGAGCTGTGTTTTCTCATCATGCAAATGCAGGCGGATAATAAGGCCTCTCTTTCTCTGGAGACAGAAAGCGGGGGAACTTTTCCATCTTTCCCTCCATTTTTCCCCCTCCTCATAGTTTCTGGTTTTGCTCCAATGAAAAAGATATCATTTCTTTCTCTCCGCAAAGTGCGGCGAGCGCTCTGTCATCTTCGACCACTGCATTAGGTGATAGGCAGACAAAAGGAGAATGCATTATCTTCGGCGAGGATCAGATTGGGAGCGCCGCAGCTGAGGCCTATCAATCATCTGTCATGGGGACTCAGGAAAAGCACGCTTCGGATTCCACATCGACTGATCCTGATCGTTGCGAGCAAGCTCGTGTGCTGTACTTTGCATGACCCAACCTGTAAACATCATCCAACAAAAACAGCACCTGTCACTTTCTTCAGGCACCGAGGCACAAAAAAAGCATTCGCTGCGGGAAATGTGCACATTCAACAAAAGCGCAACTTGGTATTTGGATCACTTTAGAGTTCAATTTGTTCTGTATTACAGCTCCAACTCAATGTGTGGTGATTATAGTGTCATTGTCTCTTCGTTTGTTTGTTTGTTTATTCATTTTCTTTATGAGACTTGCTCATTCCTCAGCTTCAAGTTAATTTAGATGCCCTGCTGAGGTGCTCCTATTCCACTTCCAATATTAAAGACACACCTCATCATGTTGAGCTGCCTTTACTGCAAAAAGAAGAAAAACGAACGAAAGAGACAGAGAGAGAGAATGGATACTCGTCAGCTGAGGTTAGCATGAGCGCTTCGGCCAGGAAAACAAATGAATTTGATTACAAATGCACTACAGAAAAAAAATCATTAGTCCATGCGGGTGGAACCGCACAGATTTGGAATACAAAAAGGACATTAAAATGGCCTCAGCAAGACAACCAATCTGAAAATGTAAATGTGTGTGAGAGACAGTTACAGACTGTAAGTAATTACCTGAGAGAAGAGAAGCAAGCAGAAAGGTTTACATTAAAGTACTGAGTAGGTTATTACACCCTAGCGGAGGTTGAAGCTGGGCTTTCTGATAATGTTTTATACTTGGCTCCTTTTTTTGGCAATGAAAACACGTTTTTTTTTAGCAAAATATTCAAATAGGATATTTAGGGCATAAAATGTGCTAATTAAATTTGTGCCATTGTTTTATGTTTGTTTAAAATGTTTTAACCATTTTTTTTTACCTAACTTTGTTACGGAAAAAGATAATGCATAAATTGTTTATATACAGAAATTAATATTATATATAATATGCTCATGTGCCCACAGGGGTCAGCATGGGCACCCTGACTGGTCTGCAGCTATGCAGCCCCATAAGCAACAAATTGTGATGCACTGTGTATTCTGACACCTTTCTATCAGAACCATATATATACACACATATGCACACTACCAGTCAAAAGTTTGGACACACTTTCCCATCAAAGAGAATGGGCAAGCATAAGGATTTCATGGATTTCAAGCATAAGGATTTCAAGCGTAAGGATTTTATGCTTCATCAGTGTATATCCATGGAGGCCTCCATGAATTGGACTTGTTTGTTCAGCACATCTCACAGATGCTCGATTGGATTGAGATCTGGGGAATTTGGAGGCCAAGTCAACACCTCAAACTCATTGTTGTGCTCCTCAAACCATTCCTGAACCGTTTTTGCTTTGTGGCAGGGTACATTTTCCTGCTGAAAGAGGCCACAGCCACCAGGGAATACCGTTTCCATGAAATGTTCTGCAACAATGCTTAGGTAGGTGGTACGTGTCAAAGTAACATCCACATGGATGGCAGGACCCAAGGTTTCCCAGCAGAACATTGCCCAAAGCATCACACTACCTCCGCCGACTTGTCTTCTTCCCATAGTGCATCCTGGTGCCATGTGTTCCCCAGGTAAGCGACGCACACGCACCCAGCCATCCACGTGATGTAAAAAAAAAAACGTGATTCATCAGACCAGGCCACCTCCTTCTGTTGCTCCATGGTCCAGTTCTGATGCCCACTGTTGGTGCTTTCAGCGGTGGACACGTGCATCAATGAGCCTTGGCCGCCCATGACCCTGTCACCAGTTCACCACTGTTCCTTCCTTGGACCACTTTTGATAGATACTGACCACTGCAGACCAAGAACACCCCACAAGAGCTGCAGTTTTGCTGAGGTCACATACTAACTATGCACAAACAATGCTACAGCCTTTTATTTTACTTTGAAATGTGCATTCCGTGTCAGAATGTCTGTTTTTGTTTTGGTCTGTGCGATACCGCACGTTGCCAATTTACCCAATAGTATTTCACCACCACAGGTTGCCTGTTGGCAGAAAACACAACATATTGCAGCCATGGAAGCAACTGGGTCAGAGATCGCAGATTCTACCCGACCTAAAAAGCCTCAGCACCCATCTAAAAATCTCTATGAATGGGAGCATATTAAAATGCAATATCAACTCATCATATCATTTCTTTCTCTCCGCAAAGTGCGGTGGGCGCTCCACCAAGTTACTTTAAAAAAGTAGATTTGCTATTTTGATCGCTACCATAGACACCAATATTTATATCCAAACTATAAATTTTCATCTAGGTACTTCTGTGATAATTTGAATATTTGTGACACAGAAATAACAATACTTTGTGTGGTTTGTGAAGCTATTTCATATCTATACCATGACAGCTGCTCTCTCTGGGTCAGCAGAAGCAACGACAAAGATTTGAATGTTCCGATGTGGTTTTGTCAAAGGTTCAATTGACACAGACGAATTGTTTTCATTTAGGAATAAGACTGCTGTTTTTTAACGAATAGTTGTGCAGCTGTACTAAATGGTTAGGTTTAGGATTAGGGTTTGGTTTAGGGATAATTGCATGTTATTATGCATAATGTATAGTTATTACTATAGTAAATACATGTAACCTGTAAAAAGGACACTTTAAAATAAAGTGTTACCATTTTTCATTATTATTGTCACTGTTTGTCCCATATATATAACAAACATCTAACTATCCAATAAGTTCATTACAGTGCATAAAAGATATGCATCAAGTCACTGAAAAAAATAAAGCCCTTGAATCTATTGTTCCTAAGCTGATGATATACTTTTTAAAATGAACACTAGACTGAGGAGCCATGCAGAGCAGTGGAGCGGTCTACAACATGGAGCAGTAATTCACTGAAAGGGGGTTGAGCACTTGTAATCCTTAATATTACCCGGACAAGATCCTCTTCATCTGTGAGCCAATCACCCTTGTGCTCTGACAGCTTATTGTGCATTTTTCTCTCTCAGTGAAGAGACGCACAGTTTCCAACTCATCCGTCTCCCACAGCATGGGGTTAACACTAATCATACATGGTCTAGTGCTTAGTCACAGTCCGGTATCCTCCCATGAACTGCTTTGTGAGTGCAGAGGAAGTCTATGCATTACAGGCAGCACATGTTATATTACACATAATGACATTTAAAAAAGCACACCAATGCACCATTACATCATCATAAAAGTAGCACATATGACCTGTATGTTCTAAGCCTCCTGAAGTCACGATAATTTTGTGAGAGGAAATGTATTACTGTTTTAGCCAGTTATGTGGGCAAGAGCTCAACATATGATGTTTGCACTTCTACTGTACTCTACATTCTAGAATTTTCAGTGAACCGTCACCTTAAACTAAGGCCCAATATAGTGACACACAGTATGCTTACATTAACAGTGTCACAGACCCGCCAGGCTCCCACGTCACTCAATCACAGCGCACGCCTTCCCCTGAGTACTGATCACGCGCACCTGCAGCTCATCATCACTCCAATCACCCACAGTACAAAAGACACACTCACACGCTCAGTCACTGTCCGGTCTCGTTTGAAATTGGTACTTACCTCTATGCTTACTTCAAGGACTTCTTATATGCTACTTACCGTCTTCCATTGTTCCCTCCAAAGAGTCTCCTGTGTTCCACCCTCGTGTGTGTGTGTCTCCATCCTCTTCTCCATTCCACACCTCTCTCCAGCGATCTCAACAGCAAGTATTCCGAGCAACTTCTCCAAGATTCCTTCGTCCACCTCTCACGATCCTCATCACCATTCACCTGCACTTCTGTCATCATACTGGTCTGCTCAAAATAAACACCACTTCCCATACTTCTTGTCTCCGTACCTTCTGTACCGTAACAGAAGACCGGACCACAACCGATGAGCACCAGCATGAGCACTCCGGATCCGTTCCAAGAACTCGTGGACGCTGTCCGACGAGCACTTCCTTCCATTCCACCAGCGATCACTTCCGCAAACAACACCGCTTCTCCCTCTCCGCCAGTCTACGCAAGTCCCATGGCCAGACCAGCGCCCTACTCTGGCCTGGCGGAGGACTGCAATGGATTTTTGCTACAGTGTTCGCTGGTCCTGGAGATGCAACCGCAATTATACCCTGACGATAGATCCAAGGTGGCATTCATCATTTCCCAACTAAGGGGCAAAGCGCTGCAATGGGCTGAGACCCTGTGGACTCAAGATAATCCTATCGTTCAAACCCTGACGAGCTTCACAGCTCATTTCAAGGACGTCTTCGGGAAACCAGCTTGGGATGCCTCCATAGGTGAGCAATTGTATCACTTAAAACAGAATAAAATGCCGATCAATGAGTATGCCCTCCAGTTCAGGACCCTAGCCGCCGCCAGTGGATGGAACAAGCAATCTCTACTCACCACCTATCGTCAGGGTTTGGATCCCCGTGTGCGGTTGCATCTCGCTGCATACGAGGATACCATCGGGCTCGAACGCTTCATCCAACTATCCATACGCTTCGCCACTCGTATGCAGTCGTGTCTCGAAGAGCACCAGGGCCAGGAACTCGTCCTTTCTTCCCTCCGTCAGCCAGAGTCCGTCAGTCCTCCAGAACCAGCTCCCGAGCCCATGCAGATACAGCAAGCACGCCTCACTCAAGGTGAACGTAGGAGGCGGCTGACCCAGGGTCTATGTCTATACTGTGGGTCTACGGGGCACCACATTAACCAGTGCCCCATTCGTCCTCCTCGTCCTATGGTGAGTGCTATAGTCCCATTTTCACATGATATGCACCCTCTCACCACTATTGTTAACCTAACTGCGGCCGGTGTTACCCTTCCAGTATGTGCCCTCCTCGACTCTGGGTCAGCCGGCAACTTCATCTCTGGTGCCCTCTGCCGTCAGCTTCACCTCAAGACCACTGCTACACCAACAACCTACCAGATCCACTCGGTAACAGGGAAACCCCTCAGCCGACGTCAAGTGCGTTCCGTCACCATTCCCATCCAGCTCCAAGTGGGTATCCTGCACACGGAACAACAACAGTTGCTGGTTCTGGAGGAATCCACCGCTGACGTGATTCTAGGGCGCCCATGGTTAGTGCAGCACAATCCCATCATTTCCTGGAAGACCGGCGAAATCCTGAAATGGGGCGATAGCTGCTTCCCGAGTTGTTTTGAGGCTCTTCCTGTTCCCCCTACTCCATGCTCCAAGAAAATGTCTGTGTGTTCCACCTCCATCGAGAGCCCGGTCGAACAACGTTCGGTTGATATACCATCATGCTATGCCCCCTTCAGTGATGTCTTCTGCCCTCAGCGAGCGTCAAAGCTGCCTCCACATCGGCCATGGGACTGTGCCATCGATCTGCTTCCGGGTGAGTCAGTGCCCCGTGGGAAAATTTACCCTCTGTCACTCCCGGAGGAGAAGGCCATGGAGGAATACATCAAGGAGGCACTCGACCAAGGTTACATCCGCCCGTCTACTTCCCCTGCTGCTTCCAGCTTCTTTTTCGTGGCCAAAAAGGACGGAGGCTTGCGGCCCTGCATCGATTACCGAGCACTCAACAAAATCACAATCAAATTCCGTTATCCCCTTCCTCTCGTCCCAACGGCGCTGGAACACCTCCGTGGTGCCACTGTCTTCACCAAGTTGGACCTCCGCAGCGCCTACAACCTCATCAGAATACGTGAGGGGGACGAGTGGAAGACAGCCTTCGTGACCCCTACTGGCCACTACGAATATCTCGTCATGCCCTATGGACTTTCCAATGCCCCCTCCGTATTCCAGGACTTCATCCACGAGGTGCTCCGGGAGTTTCTCCACAGATTCGTACTGGTCTACATCGACGACATCCTGATATACTCCCGGAGCCTGGCCGAACATCGCCACCACGTTGCGGAGGTCCTGCAACGCCTGAGGGAGTTCCAATTGTATCTCAAGGCCGAGAAATGCTCCTTTCATCAACCCTCAGTGCAGTTCCTTGGATACAACATCGACAGCAGTGGCATCCGGATGGACGAGGGGAAGGTGGAAGCCATCAAGAACTGGCCCACTCCCACAACCATAAAAGAACTCCAGAGATTCTTAGGATTTGCCAACTTCTATCGTCGATTCATTTTCAACTATAGTATTATTTCTTGCCCTCTTACTCAACTACTCCGTAGTAAGCCCAAGTCTCTGTCCTGGAACCCCGCGGCCACGAAAGCCTTCGAGGACCTTAAAGAGGCCTTCACTTCGGCTCCCCTCCTAGTGCATCCAGACCCCACGAAAGCCTTCGTAGTCGAGGTAGACGCATCTACCACAGGAGTGGGAGCCGTACTCTCACAGCAGCAGGGGACTCCAAGTAGACTCCATCCATGTGCCTTCTTCTCCCGCAAGCTCAACCCGGCGGAGGTGAATTATGACATTGGCAACCGGGAGCTTCTCGCCATCAAGATGGCCCTGGAAGAGTGGAGGCATTGGTTGGAGGGTTCCCAACTTCCTTTCCTGGTACTCACGGACCATAAAAACTTAGAGTACCTCAGGGACGCCAAGAGACTCAATCCCCGCCAGGCCCGGTGGGCACTGTTCTTCACTAGATTCAATTTCACTATCTCCTATCGGCCTGGACCCAAGAATGTGAAGGCAGACGCCCTTTCCCGTCTCTTCAACCCCGAAGAGGACTCCAAGAAGTTTGAACCCATTATTTCTGAAAAAACTGTTCGTGAGTCCCATCACCTGGTCAGAGGAGACCTTGCCCTCTTCCAATGTCTCCACCAATGCTCCGCCGGGTTGCCCACCAGGGTTACAATACATCTCACGGACACGACGCACTCCCCTCATTCACACGTCCCACACGTCTTTGGGCACTGGCCACCCGGGGGTCAATGAAACCCTCTCGCTGCTGAAGGAGCGCTTCTGGTGGCCCAACATGGCGACAGACGTCAGAAGGTACGTGAGAGGATGCCAGGAATGCGCCATCTCTAAGAGCCCTAGACATCTTCCCTCCGGCAAACTCCATCCTCTGCCCGTTCCCAACCGTCCATGGTCACACCTAGGAGTAGACTTTATTACTGATCTTCCTGTGTCTGGGGACTGTACCTGTGTATTAGTGGTAGTGGATAGATTTTCCAAATCTTGTCGTCTGATTCCGTTGAAAGGACTGCCTACTGCCATGGAGACGGCAGAACTCATGTTTAATAAGATCTTTAGATACTATGGTATCCCTGAGGACATTGTTTCCGATAGAGGACCTCAATTCATCTCCCGGGTATGGAAAGCGTTCTTCTCACTCCTAGGTGTGACTGTCAGCCTCTCTTCCGGTTATCATCCACAGACCAACGGGCAGACGGAGAGGAAGATTCAGGAGATCGGTCGCTTCCTCCGTACCTTCTGTCACGGCCACCAGGACTCCTGGAACCAGTTCCTGGGTTGGGCCGAGTACGCACAAAACTCCCTACGTCAGTCTACCACCGGTCTAACTCCATTCCAGTGCGTGCTCGGTTACCAACCCCCATTGTTCCCTTGGTCCGGGGAACCGTCGGATGTTCCAGCCATAGACTACTGGTTCCGGGAGAGCGAGAGGGTCTGGGACTCTGCACATCACCAGCTTCAACGGGCCCTGCACAGACGCAAAATGACAGCCGACCTTCGTCGCTCCAACACTCCCTCCTTCCAACCGGGTCAGAAGGTCTGGCTGTCCACCAGGGACACCAGGTTGCGTCTGCAATGCAGGAAGCTCAGTCCCAGGTTCATTGGCCCCTTTCCTATTGTGAAGCAGATCAACCCAGTCACGTATCAACTCCAACTCCCTTCACAATACAGAATTCATCCCACTTTCCATGTCTCATTACTGAAACTTTACTTTCCCTCCGTTTCTATTCCCACAGAGCCTGGCGTAGCCGAAGAAACCCCCCTCCCACTCATCGTGGAGGACGGTACCGCATACCAGGTGAACGACATCTTGGACTCCCGGCGCCGTGGTGGTCTCCTAGAGTATCTAGTGGACTGGGAGGGCTACGGTCCCGAGGAACGCTCATGGGTACCTAGAAACGACATCCTTGACCCGAACCTGCTCGAAACCTTCCATGCTTCTCACCCCAACAGACCTGCACCCAGAGGCAGAGGCCGACCACCACGACGTCGGGGTCCGCGGCCCTCTGGAGCGGGCCGTGGAGGGGGGGGTAATGTCACAGACCCGCCAGGCTCCCGCGTCACTCAATCACAGCGCACGCCTTCCCCTGAGTACTGATCACGTGCACCTGCAGCTCATCATCACTCCAATCACCCACAGTACAAAAGACACACTCACACGCTCAGTCACTGTCCGGTCTCGTTTGAAATTGGTACTTACCTCTATGCTTACTTCAAGGACTTCTTATATGCTACTTACCGTCTTCCATTGTTCCCTCCAAAGAGTCTCCTGTGTTCCACCCTCGTGTGTGTGTGTCTCCATCCTCTTCTCCATTCCACACCTCTCTCCAGCGATCTCAACAGCAAGTATTCCGAGCAACTTCTCCAAGATTCCTTCGTCCACCTCTCACGATCCTCATCACCATTCACCTGCACTTCTGTCATCATACTGGTCTGCTCAAAATAAACACCACTTCCCATACTTCTTGTCTCCGTCCCTTCTGTACCGTAACAAACAGTTTAGAGCAATTAAAATGTACTAACAGACATGAATATTAAAATAAAAAAAAAAAAAATGTTGCATATTTTCCCGTAGCTTAACTCATATAGCATAGTGCTAACAATAACAATGACACTGGTTTGATTACCAGGAAATGGGGGGTTGGGGGGAATATGTATGTGTGTATAAAAGTAGTAAATATGCTACGTTCACCAAGGCTGCAATTATTTGATCAAGGATACAGTAAAAATAGTAATGTTGTGAAATATTTGTCACCGGTTGCTCAGGAACAAACCAGGAGTAAATCAAAATACCATTTATATAAACACAGAAAGAACAACAAGTCGCAAACACACATTAACAGACAATACCGGACAGGGAACTAACTCAAACTGAGGACTTACACAGAGGAAACAAAGGAAACTAGATGACACACAGGTGAAGGTAATTAATAATGAAACAAATCAAATCAGTAACTATGACAACCAATAAGGAGCGAAATTAGTTCAAGCTAAACAGGAACAGGGAAAACAGAACATAACAGAATATAACCATTACAAATATATTACAATTTAATAAAGCTGCTTTCTATTTTAATATATTTAAAAATGTATTCCTGTGATAGCAAAACTGAATTTTCAGCACCATTACTCCAGTCTTCAGTGTCATATGATCCTTCAGAAATCATTCTAATATGGTGATGGTGCTCAAGAAACATTTCTGATTATTATCAGTTTTAAAGGTGCTGTATGTAAGTTTTTGACTGTACTAAAGGATAAAAATCAGTGTATATATATATACACACACACACTGACACCAAACTATTAAATGTGTCAATCTATTATCGATAGGGGCTTGTTAAGTGGATGCAATCTATCTGTGTTGGATTTAGAAAACATTTAAAAAGGAGGAGAAATAGAAAAAGTTCAAGAATTTTCCATCACTTCACCCAACTCTCTCTCTCTCTCTCTCTCTCTCTCTCTCTCTCTCTGTATATCTTTTTATTCCCCATTTCCCCAGTTCTCTCTTTTTTACACTTTTTTTTCCTGTATTCTTATCAGGATAATAAAAGGATCTTAAAAGTGTCTGTACAGGCTACACTTTCATATGCTTCTGGTTATTGCATTGCAAATTTAGGGCCCCTCCGGAGTCCAGTAAATCCTTCAACAAATGTCTTCGAAAAAGTGTGTCTGGAGGTGACGAGACACAGGCCTGGGAGGGATGAGTAGAAAATAGACTGCATCGCTGGAAAATGACTTTTTCTCTTTTCTCGCTCTGCTTCTTTCCTCCTTTCTTTCTTCTCTCTCTCTCATTGGCTCTCATAGATCATTAGAAGGTTTTAATTAAAGGTTGGAGGATTAGGCCAGTTAGCCACAGTCATTTGGATTTCTTTTTTCTTTTTTCTGTACTCTCTATTTCTCTTTTCTTCTTATCTATGCTCCAGGTTGTGCTGCTATTTAAGGACCTGATTGAAGAAGAGGATGTGTGTGAAATTCATATCGGTGCGTGTGTGTGCGCGACTCAGGTAGAGTTCTTGGCACTGTGTGGAGTAAGCGGCCCTCGATATTAAGGCAGAGCTGTGATCAAAGACATCCACCCACGTGGCATCAGATCTAAAGGAGCTGGTTCCCTCTGGGTGAAGCTGCCTGCAGGGGAGACCCTCACTCCGGGAGTTAAGAGCTGAACGAAAGCTGCCGTCAGATCAGCACATGCCAGCAGGTGGTCTCACCTCAATCGCATCCTACTGTGTTCACCTGGAGTCAGGTGAAGTCACAGAACTACCCTTAAAATGCAAATCCAGACCATTCTTGTACCTAGCATACAAATAGTCATACGTTAAATAAACATTTACGTAATATTAGCTTTTTCCATTTTCCATATAACATACAGAACTTTCTAGGATGGGCATGTAACATTAATACACATACAGATATATATATATATACACTCACCTAAAGGATTATTAGGAACACCATACTAATACTGTGTTTGACCCCCTTTCGCCTTCAGAACTGCCTTAATTCTACGTGGCATTGATTCAACAAGGTGCTGAAAGCATTCTTTAGAAATGTTGGCCCATATTGATAGGATAGCATCTTGCAGTTGATGGAGATTTGTGGGATGCACATCCAGGGCACGAAGCTCCCGTTCCACCACATCCCAAAGATGCTCTATTGGGTTGAGATCTGGTGACTGTGGGGGCCATTTTAGTACAGTGAACTCATTGTCATGTTCAAGAAACCAATTTGAAATGATTCGAGCTTTGTGACATGGTGCATTATCCTGCTGGAAGTAGCCATCAGAGGATGGGTACATGGTGGTCATAAAGGGATGGACATGGTCAGAAACAATGCTCAGGTAGGCCGTGGCATTTAAAGGCACTAAGGGGCCTAAAGTGTGCCAAGAAAACATCCCCCACACCATTACACCACCACCACCAGCCTGCACAGTGGTAACAAGGCATGATGGATCCATGTTCTCATTCTTTTGACGCCAAATTCTGACTCTACCATCTGAATGTCTCAACAGAAATCGAGACTCATCAGACCAGGCAACATTTTTCCAGTCTTCAACTGTCCAATTTTGGTGAGCTCGTGCAAATTGTAGCCTCTTTTTCCTATTTGTAGTGGAGATGAGTGGTACCCGGTGGGGTCTTCTGCTGTTGTAGCCCATCCGCCTCAAGGTTGTGCGTGTTGTGGCTTCACAAATGCTTTGCTGCATACCTCGGTTGTAACGAGTGGTTATTTCAGTCAAAGTTGCTCTTCTATCAGCTTGAATCAGTCGGCCCATTCTCCTCTGACCTCTAGCATCAACAAGGCATTTTGGCCCACAGGACTGCCGCATACTGGATGTTTTTCCCTTTTCACACCATTCTTTGTAAACTCTAGAAATGGTTGTGCGTGAAAATCCCAGTAACTGAGCAGATTGTGAAATACTCAGACCGGCCCGCCTGGCACCAACAACCATGCCACGCTCAAAATTGCTTAAATCACCTTTCTTTCCCATTCTGACATTCAGTTTGGAGTTCAGGAGATTGTCTTGACCAGGACCACACCCCTAAATGCATTGAAGCAACTGCCATGTGATTGGTTGATTAGATAATTGCATTAATGAGAAATTGAACAGGTGTTCCTAATAATCCTTTAGGTGAGTGTATATATATATATACACTTTATTATCAGTTTTAAATAAACCCGGTTCGAATCCCGAGCAGGTAGAGTAGGACCGGTTATATTTGGTGCCGTGACCCGGATAGGAGTGAGGTTTAGGGAGTCAGTGTAACGTATATGACTAAATCAACCAGGCTACATTAGGTTACAAGTAATTTTTCAGGGTCGGATCAGGTAGAAATAGCTCTGAGAAAAAAAGCACATCGTTTCTGAGAAAAGTTTCTGAGATTGAGAAAATACACTTTCAAACTTTCAAGAGCTGATTCAAAAACACCTCTTTAGCTCTCCCTCGCTCTCTGTCTCTGTCTCCGTCTCAATGTGCTGTGAGCGTTGTCAGAATGCAGGTGCGAATGACAGTGCAGTATGGCAACGTTTGATGGCCTTGACAGCCTGTCAGAGGGAAATCACTGCCACATGGCTCTCTTTCTCTCTTGTTCTGTCTCTCTTTCTCTTTCTCTTTCTCTTTCTCTCTCTCTCTCTCTCTCTCTCTCTCTCTCTCTCTCTCTCTCGCTCTCTCTTTTTTTCTCCCTCTATCTCTGACTGGTTGAAGGGTTGACCCTTTCAGCTGGCCCCGCTGGTCACGTCATCACTGCCTCTCTCTTGCTCTCACTCTGACAGAAGACATGAGCCACTGGACACGCCAGGGACTGGACAGGTGAGACCCACTGAACATACAAAAACACAAAAAAAGAACACACACAACTCACACAACCTGCTCATACAGACACACATGCAGCCTTTGGCTTTCAAACTTTTAATCCTCATGTTTTGTGGAAAATTTACTTCTTCAATATGTTTGGACTTTAGGAGATGAGAAATGTAAAAATTATAATGTCCCTCTGATTTAAAAAAAAACAAAAAAAAACTATATTATTAAAATATATATAGTATATATTTTTAAACATTATCCCTACCTATCATTATATTGCTTCTGTTTGGATCCAATATAACCCTCAGAATGAAATGCAATAATGAATTGAAATGATGAAATGAAATAATGAAATAAAATTTAAATAAGATAAAATAAAATACATTTTTAAAGAAAAGAAAGTTAAATGAATCCAAATAGCAGAAGAGGTTCTCTGAATTATGCATACCAAACAGACACAAACATGTTAACATTCATGTTTTGTATCTGGGGTGTCTGAGACACTTTGTTAAATTTTGTTTATAACCAATTAAGAAAAGTGATGTAGCATTCAGCCTAAAACTTGTATTCAAGCTATTAAAATAGCCTTGGGGTGAGAACAGAGCAACAGAGCAACACTCTCAAACACACATAGCAACACGTCCTGCCCCCTGTGTCTGTCTGAGCAGCTGGGAGGGATGAGCAGTAAAATGGCAGAGTTGACTGACGTTTGAAGCAGAACATCCTCTGGCTGCATAAAGCTGACAGACAGACAGGTAAAGCACAGAGAGAACCGCAGTCTACAGCACTGACAGACAAAGAAGGGAAAACACAGCGTTTTAGGGAGTTACGTTTGGACATGGAGCAACAGGAGATGAGATGTGTCTGCCTCTGATAGAGATGATGGAATTGCCACTTGCTGTGACAAAATGAGAGGATTAATGTCATGTATTGCTCATGTGTTTAATGTGCATGTGTGCGTGTTCAGAAACAAGACATTCCTCAGAGCAATGCCTTGGGCCTCCCACAGTGAAAGGAACATCCACTGTCAAGGTCTTTTTCACCATGGTAAAAGTACAAGAAAAGGTGCTTGATAGAGCTTATACACCTCTTTCAAATAAATTACACATGCTTTTCTGAGTGCTTAATATCATTCTGTACACAGTTTTGTGCCTTTTAATTTATTTACAGGAGAGGCAACTGTATTTTACAACTGAATTTACTCCAGAAAAATGCAGTTAATGACAACTATATTGAAATTAAATGTGTATACTATGTACAGAACCAAACAGCTGGTTGTTAAGTAAAATATAATTATAAAGTATGAAACACTGCACCTTTTCTGATGATAATGTACTGCTATCACTTTGGTCAAACATAATCTGAAAAAAACAATACAGAAACAAACGTGCTAAATAGTTGCAAATGTGAGACAACATCACCAAGTACATTTATAATTTTACATGCATCAATTCAAATGTATCATACTTTTTTGTTATATTCTAGAAAAGCTGGTAATTACGTAGTTATGATCAGAAACTCCAAGACAGCCATAAATTCATGAAATATTTTGCTGTGAAAAGTATGGCAAAACATTATTTACTGGTTTGTCATTATTACCATTTAAAAAAAAATAATAATAATTTAATTAATTTACTTACCCTCAAGTCGTTTCAAACCATAAAGTCCATAAGTCAATGGTCACCAAAACTGTTTGGTAACCAACATTCTTTAAAATATCTTCTTATATGGTTACACAGAAGAAAGAAAGTCATACATGTTTGGAACAAGAGGGTAAGTAAATGATGATACAATTTTAATTTATGGGTGAACTGTTCCTTTGAATGACAGGAGGATTTGGCAACCATTGGTCATGGAAAACCAAATGTTTGCAAGCCATTAAAATACATGTGCATGATCATCAAATCTAAAATACAGATCAAGTGACTGTTCTGTCAACTGGCCCTAAACACTCTCACACTCGCAAACTATCTTTATTGATCAGCACTGAGCACACTGATATGGTTATGTTTATTTTAATTATTACAAATTCATGTGTGACGTCTGCACTCCATTCACACACAAAACAATATTTTAGAGGATTTACTCCAGCATTTAAATGTTTGACAAAAAAAAAAAAAACACAATCTCCAAAAATAGCTAAAAACACCTGACAAACCCACTTCATTGTCCAGATCACCAAGGCAGTACACAGTTTCTCTCCCTGATAAACAAGCTCATCAAACAACCCTTTTAAAGCATGCAAGGATGAATTATACACCGCTCCCTTAATCTGGAGGTCACAGCGGCATTGAACTTGATTGAAATGAATGAGAGAATTAGCCTGCAGTAACTGTGATTCCTGCCTTTGAAGCACCTCAGTCCTATTGGCAGCTTCACAATCAGAGCTACAGATGTCCGTCTGCCAAAGTGCCTGGAGCTGCTGCGTACTGGCTGAGGGCGGACAGACAGGAGGTTGGATCTGCGCAATATTTCTGAACAGATGACAGAGGTGAATTATTCACATTGTTATGGAGGCCCCCTCTCCTCCTTCATAAATCTCCCTCTCCTGATGGAAACAATGGCAGATCAGGGAGAGGGGGAGTGATACCTGCTTCTCTCCCAGTTTAACAAAGACTATCTAGCATCAGAAAATTCAGAAAGAACTAGGTACCAGGCTGTTGCATGTGGATAGATAATCCCATGATATTAGACATTAACACAGTCTATTGACTTCTTGAGGTAATTTTAGGTGGTATTAATGGAGCTTGACTGCAGAGCAAATGGAACATTTCATTTTTGGAAAACAGGTGAAGCAGCAGAGACAGGGTTAAGTTCCTGCCTCATGTACTCACGGCCAGAGGCTGTTTGTTTCTTTTTAAAATGGGCGACGCGCCATATGTGGAGGTCATTAGTCTTGACAAAAAAAAAAATACTGTCCTTCACTTATTATAAAGGACAATGTGTCAATGAGGAAATTAACTTTTTCCCTGTCACACTTTTTGTGTCCAAAGGACCTTGACTTTTTCCTCTTTTGCAGTTTCCAATAAATAGGACAGCTTTTGTTTGTAATATAGAAGAAACATGTCTCCACTACAGCTGGCCACTAGACTAATCGCTGAGAACAATGCAAAGGGCATGTCTGATAAAGTATATTTGAAAGCCATATAAAAATAAAAATAAAGCATATTTTGTATTCCAAAATATGCATGTTAGATTGTTATATATATATATATATATATTAAAAAATATATCATTATAATTATAAAAAGAATAAAATAAAAATATATAATGCCCGTATATCCCTCGGTCTCTAATTTTTTAAAGAAAAGAAAATAGCTCTGTCATTCATCTCTCTGTCTGGATGGATTGATAGATGGATGGGTGGATGGATGGATGGAGAGGGATAGACAGGTAGATAGAGAGACAGACAAACAGATAGCTAGAGAGATAGACAGACAAATAGCGAGATATACACCGTTCAGGCATAACATTATGACTCACGATGACTTGGTGCTTTTGGCGGTGGACAGGGGTCAGCATGGGCTCCCTGACTAGTCTGTGGCTATGCAGCCCCATACGCAACAAACTGCGATGCACTGTGTATTCCGACACCTTCTTGCGCAATTTGAGCTCCAGTAGCTTGTCTGTTTGATCGGACCACACAGGCCAGCCTTCGCTCCCCATGTGCATCAATGAGCCTTGGCCGCCCATGACCCTGTTGCCAGTTCACCACTGTTCCTTCCTTGGACCACTTTTGATAGATACTGACCACTGCAGACCGGGAACACCCCACAAGAGCTGCAGTTTTGGAGATGCTCTGACCCAGTCATCTAGCCATCACAATTTGGCCCTTGTCAAACTCGCTCAAATCCTTACGCTAGGCCATTTTTCCTGCTTTTAACATCAAATTTGAGAACAAAATGTTCACTTGCTGCCTAATATATCCCACCCATGGGTGCCGTGATGAAGAGATAATCAGTGTTATTCACTTTACCTGTCAGTGGTCATAATGTTATGCCTGATCAGTGTATAGAGACAGACAAACAGAGAGAGACAAACACTGAGGAAAAAAAAAACAATTGTAAAAGCCCAACTTTACATTTCAGAGATCTGTTTACTCGGTTTTAGCTTTTTTATCTTTCAGTAAGGATGTGACTGCTGACAAAACAAACCTACACATTTCCCACACATCTCCCCACAGTAATCTCGCCAACAACTCATCAGCGCATCAAATGTTCCTGAGCTCTCTTTTCTCCACACATTCTTAGCAACAATTACCAGTGGCTGATAGACGCAGGCCCCCTCCACAGAGCGGCCCTCACTGTAGATTGCCAATTTGGACGTTTGTTTCTCGTCTCCTTTTCTTTTACTCATTGTTCTCCTCTCAGGCCAGGCTACTGTCAGGGGGCTCGCAGGAGGCTGTGGTGCTGGGGCCCGGGGCCTACAAGAACGAAAGGGTGTCAAAACACATGGACCAGACCATTTATCATGTAATCTGGAGAGCGAATGGACGGGGCACTATCAGCAATCTGCTATTGATCCGTTGCAGCAGGCCTGCTATTGTTCATCTGAGGAGCAGGACTGGCACACAGCATTAATGAAAGAAACTAAACAATGCATAGCAATCAGAGACACAGATTCACAGGCTTGGCAAGAGATGGGGAGAGAAACAGGAAGAAAAAGACAAGAGGGAAAAGTTTGAAAAGAGAAAGTTTGGGGTTATCTGGGTGACTGTGTGTGAGCGTGTGCGTTATGAGAGAGGCGGTTAGAAATTCGATTGCGTTCTTTCGTCAAGCAGCAGCCATGACTAAGAGTTGACCTGAGGAGCCGACCATGATCCAGCCCAACATTTTTAAAGACCAGCTGCACTTATGTTGGAAACACCCTCATGCACCATTACTTCAAACTGCATCTGTGTTTAGCCTCAATTAAACACTATTATTACACCATGTCCTTGGCACTTTCGGCATCCAAAAAAGAAATGATTCCTTGATTCTGTGCAACTGAAGTTCCTGCATGGTATGTTATGTTGTGTCTTTAACTAGAGCCGACCGATTTATTGGTCTGCCAATTTTATCGGCCGATATGAGCCTGTCACAGATATATCGCTTCAGCGTATATGCCGCCGATATGCCACCGATATGAACGCACACCCACGCATCTCACAGCGCGCGAATATTAACAAAAAATGATGTCAAAATTAATTGTCGAGGTCTTAGAAAAAGAGGTCTTGTCGAGTATCATCGTAAACATATTCGGTTATGTCTTAAGTAAACGTAAACATGAAATTTGCCAGTCACCTGTCATGAGTTAGGTTTGACTCTCTCTTGCTCTTCCCACTCTATTCCTTCCCACCTGTTTGCTATTGCAATCAGCACTCCCTCTGATTGAGACCGCACCTGTTCCTCTTTGTCTTCATCTTTCAGGCTATTTAGTGCCTACCTGTTTTTGGCTTCTTTGCCAGATTATTGTTGTATGCATTTTGCTTATGTTCACATCTCTCGTTTGCTCTACACCCTTTGCTAAGAAGCCGTTTGCCTTGCCTAGTCGGATCTGTATTGTCGTGTTGGTCTCACCTGTTTTCTGTCCAGTCTCCTGCTGTACATGAGTTGACGTTCCGGACGCTGTCTGTGGTGCGGTGTGTTTTTACTGGTGCTGTTCTCCTCGCCTCTGCCTCCCGCTACGAGCACAGGACATCTGCCGGTTTCTAAAGACATTCTTCTTTGTTTGATTCCTGTGTTATGCACCAGATCTGCATCACCTTTTGCTGTGATCGGCAGTCTGCCTTAATTCCTTTGTGACTAATAAACATTACTATTCAGCACCTTTGCATTTGGGTCCTCTTTCCGTTCTGTGACAGAATAATCTGGCCACCATGGACCCAGCAAAGGAGACGCCTTTCCGCTCTGCTGTTGAAATGCAAGGAGCTCTGCTGGGTAAGCATGAAGAGGAGCTCTCTGTCACCAAGCATGCTGTGGAGAGTCTGGCAGCCCAAGTTACCAAACTCATGAGCCAACTTCATCATCTTCGCCTGGAGCAGTTAGCGGTGGGCGCGTCTCGTAGTACAGCGGAGCCTCGGATCAACAATCCCCCCTGTTACTCAGGTGTCGTGCCTTTTTAACACAATGCGAGGTGGTATTCTCTCTTCAGTCTACTACATATGCGGAGGAACGTGCCAAGGTTGCCTTTGTTATCTCTCTCCTCACGGGTCGGGCCCGTGAATGGGGCACGGCTCTCTGGGAGGCTGGTTCTGCGTGTTGTCAGCAATTTGCCACTTTTAAGGAGGAGATGATGAGGGTGTTTGATCGCTCCGTCTTCGGAAAGGAAGCTTCTCGGCAGCTCGCTGCCTTGCGCCAGGGTAAGCGTTCCGCTACTGACTTTGCTATTGAGTTTCAGACTTTGACCGCTACCTGTGAATGGAACGAACCCGCTATTTCTGCACACTTCCTGGACGGGTTGAATGACGAACTGAAGGATGAGATTTTTGCTCGAGAGATTCCTTCTCAGTTTAACCAACTGGCAGAGCTGGCGATCTGCCTGGACAAACGTTTTGATCTACGTCGTCGTGCACGCGGAAGCAACCTCGAACAACTGACATATCCCTCCGCCGCACCCTTTTCTGAATCAAGCGCCGATCCTGAACCTATGCAGCTGGGGAGAAGACGGATTTCTTCCACCGAACGTCAGCGGCGCATTCAAGAGGGTCTTTGCCTGTATTGTGGTGGCTCTGGACATTATGCTGCTACCTGTCCAGTAAAAGCAAGAGCTCGCAAGTAGTCCGGAGAGTTCTGGCGAGCGCAACCCCCATCTCCCCACTTCAAAAGAACCGCACTATGTTAGACGCTGTCGTGCGTTGGCGGGGCTCATCATTTGCCCTTATTGACTCTGGTGCTGAGGGAAACTTCATGGATGAGAACTGGGCTATTGAACATGGAATTCCCTTACATGAACTGTCTGATCCTCCCACAGCCTTTGCCTTAGATGGCCGTGTGCTCTCTAACATTCATCGAGCCACCGTAGAGGTGAGTCTCGCTATTTCTGGTAATCACCGAGACTTTTTTTTTTTTTTTTTTCATTCCCCACTAGCCCCTATTGTTTTGGGTCACCCATGGTTGGTACAGCATAATCCCCAGATTAATTGGGTGGAGGGGTCTATCTTATCTTGGAGTTTACCATGTCATGTCAAGTGTCTTGTGTCTGCAGTCCCTGCTGTCTCTTCTATCCCTGTTTTTCAGGAGGAGTCTATTGATCTCTCTAGGGTTCCTGAGGAGTACCACGATCTGCGGGCGGTGTTCAGTCGTTCACGGGCCACCTCTCTCCCTCCCCATCGACCATACGACTGTAGCATGGAACAACTCCTCCTCGAGGGAGATTATATTCTCTATCCGCACCCGAGCGTGAAGCACTAGAGAAGTATAGAGAGTCATTGACCGCTGGTACCATTGTCCAGTCCTCCTCTCCCGCCGGGGCGGGGTTCTTTTTCATGAAGAAGGACGGCTCGCTGCGTCCCTGCATAGATTATCGAGGGCTGAATGACATCACCATTAAGAACCGGTATCCTTTACCGTTGATGTCGTCAGCCTTTGAGATCTTACAGGGAGCGAGAGTCTTCACGAAACTGGACCTCCGCAATGCGTATCATTTAGTGCGCATTAAGGAGGGAGACGAGTGGAAGACCACATTCAATACCCCTCTAGGCCACTTTGAATACCGGGTCCTACCGGTTGGGCTGGTAAATGCTCCCGCAGTTTTTCAGGCGCTTGTAAATGACGTCTTGAGGGATATGCTTAATGTCTTTGTCTTTGTGTACTTAGACGATATCCTCATATTCTTGTCCTCGCTTCAGGAGCATATCCAACACGTTCGACGTGTGTTACAGCGTCTTTTAGGGAATCATCTCTTCGTCAAGGCAGAGAAATGCGAATTTCATTCTGAGTCTGTGACGTTTCTCGGTTCCGTCGTGTCGGCAGAGGGGGTTAGTATGGATTCCGCTAAGGCACAGGCTGTCATCGATTGGCCCGTTCCCGATTCCCGCACGGCCCTTCAGCGTTTTCTGGGGTTCGCTAATTTTTATCGACGGTTTATCCGTAATTTCAGTCAGATTGCAGCTCCACTAACCGCCCTCACTTCTGTCAAGTCGCGTTTTTCCTGGTCTGACTCCGCCCAGCACTCCTTCGAACGTCTGAAGAAGTTATTCACCTCTGCACCCATCCTGGTCACTCCTGATCCTCAGAAACAGTTCATTGTAGAGGTTGACGCTTCAGACGTGGGGGTGGGAGCAATTTTGACACAACACTCGTCTATTGATAACAAGATCCATCCGTGTGCATTCTATTCTCACCGACTTTCACCCGCGGAAAGAAATTATGATGTGGGAGACCGTGAACTATTGGCCATTCGGCTGGCTCTCGGGGAGTGGCGTCATTGGCTAGAGGGGGCAGCCGTTCCGTTTATCGTCTGGACCGACCACAGAAACCTCGAATACATACGTTCTGCTAAGAGGTTGAATTCGCGCCAAGCCCGATGGTCGTTTTTTTTTGGACGGTTTAACTTCACCATTTCTTTCAGACCTGGCTCTAAGAACCTCAAGCCTGACGCGCTTTCTCATCAGTTCGGCTCCGTATGGGAGGGTTCCACTACCGATTCCATTTTGCCTAAGGACTGTGTGGTTGGTGCGCTCGTCTGGGGGGTCGAACGGTCTGTTAAGAGAGCGCTCGCTCACGTTACAGTTCCTCAAGGTTGTCCGGAGGGTAGATTGTTCATTCCTAAGACTGCTCGATCCACCGTTCTCCGCTGGGGTCACACCTCCAAGTTTTCCCTTTTTTTTTTTTGAGGGGTACCTTGGCCACTGTTTGTCAGCGTTTTTGGTGGCCATCTATGGCTCGAGATGTGCGTCAATTCGTGGTTGCCTGTCCTGTTTGCGCCCAGGCTAAGTCCGGTAATTCTTCTCCGGCGGGTCTGCTCCAACCTCTCTCAATCCCTCCTTGCCCTGGATTTCGTTACGGGACTTCCCCCATCCTGTGGCAATACGGCGATCCTCACGGTTGTTGATCGTTTTTTTCGAAGGCGGTTCACTTTATTCCCCTTCCTAAGCTCCCCTCTGCTAAGGAGACTTCGCGGCTGGTCTTTGACCATGTCTTTAAGATTCATGGGCTCCCGACCGATGTCGTTTCCGATAGGGGGCCTCAATTTGTCTCGCATTTTTGGAGGGAGTTCTGCCGGCAGGTTGGCGCTACGGTCAGCCTGTCGTCAGGATTTCATCCGCAGACGAATGGCCAGGCCGAACGGGCCAACCAAATTCTCGGTCGATTACTTCGTTGCTTGGCAAACCGTAATCCGTCATCTTGGAGTGAGCAGCTTACTTGGGCCGAATATGCCCACAATGCATTACCATCATCATCTACCAGGTTGTCTCCGTTTTTTTGTTGTCTGGGCTATCAGCCGCCTCTGTTCTCTTAAGAACCTGACGCTGCTGTTCCCTCGGTCCAGTCTTTTATCCTGCGCTGTCGCCGCACCTGGAGGAGGGTGCAGACAGCTCTTTGTCGAGCCAGAGAACGCACCCATCGTGCAGCCGATCGCCGCCGCTCGCAAGCTCCTAGGTACGTTTGCGGACAAAAGGTGCTCACCTGTTTTCTGTCCAGTCGCCTGCTGTACATGAGTTGACTTTCTGGACACTGTCTGTGGTGTGGTGTGTTTTTACTGGTGCTGTTCTCCTCGCCTCTGCCTCCCGCTACGAGCACAGGACATCTGCCGGTTTCTAAAGACATTCTTCTTTGTTTGATTCCTGTGTTATGCACCAGATCTGCATCACCTTTTGCTGTGATCGGCAGTCTGCCTTAGTTCCTTTGTGACTAATAAACATTACTATTCAGCACCTTTGCATTTGGGTCCTCTTTCCGTTCTGTGACATCACCGCTAGTGTTTTTGGTCATTTTCACAAGTTTCATGGCCCACAGAATATCTTCTTGTATGGATATCTGAACATCCAATATATCAAAAGAAGAATCTGTTTTATTTTAGCTTCATGCATTCTTTTTTTATCAACACTTGAATGTGTATAATTTTCATGAAGAAAGCAGCATTTTGAGAAAAAAAGATGAGAAAATCGTGACTAACTTACATATAGGTGGGATTCAAAACACAGATAGAGTCCATCAACACCCAAAAGCTTTACAGTCCTATAGCTCGTCCTGGGTCGACATTTCATTCAGTAACTTCAGGCAGTTTTGATTTATATGCTGCTTAATTAGTTTTTTTTTATCACTCACGGCTCTTGACTGAATAACTTTAATAAGGGTTAATCTATATTTATACACTTAAGATTATGAAGTGATATTTTACATTTCATCAGGCGCAACGTTGACACGGGGGACAGGGGGGTCATGACCCCCACACTTTTGATAAGGGAAAATAGCCTGCGCGATTTGCTAACTAAAACTTTCGACAATGAACATCACATTCATTGTAAGTAATTAAATCCATACACTAGGGGTGTGCGATTATTTATATATATATATATATAGTCTGCGATAATATCGTAATTGTGTTTTAACGATGAGCGATCTGACAGAGTATATACCTTACAAACACCCAGAGAGTGCACACATACACTACGTAATGTAATCTAGATTAGTCCTACTGTGGGTGCGCAATTACAGTGCACGCTTTCACTGCGTGATTTGCTCTATTATATAATTTAATATAGTTAACAGATTTCACACGAAGAGTGCCGTTTTTCTTCAGGCATCAGCATAACAAATGTGATATTGATTGTATACAAGTTTACTAAACAAGTTAATAAGTGACTTACATTTTAGACACCATATTGCCTGTTTTTACTCTATTTCGCCAAGGAAAATTGTTCAAAACAAAGCCACTGCACTGTAATTGCGTCTCTGAGCAACACATTTCTTTACTGAATGAATCCGCTTTTTGAACGAATCGACTGAATCAATGATTCAATGACTAAGAAAAATGAAAGGGATACTTCACCGCTGGAAAGATAATTGTGTATTTAAATTTGGTCATTTATGTAGTAGAAATGTGAAATTATTTTAGAATATGGTGCCTTCTAGAGTGGGAAAAGCCAAAAAATGTATTTTTGGCTCATGTGGATGAAAGACAACAACTCCCAGAATGCACTTGCTTCGGTTGAATCTCAATGACAGTGACTTGCTGCTACTACTGCCGGTTTTAAATTCACATTTAAAATATCTTTCCATGTTTTAAATCATTTCAAATTTCAATATTCAACATTTTATGTTTAAAACATCAAAACATTATTTATGCATTTGTAACTGCAGGTTATTCATTTGTCACCTCTGAGCTGCATTAAACAGTCTAAATGCATCTAAATGCCACTTCAGAATTATGCAGCTTCTTTTTCCTCTCCATTGCAAAGATGAATTTTGTTATTTAATTTGATTGGTAACAGCCCTATTGTGTCTTATTATTATAATTAAATTAATTTGTTAATTGATTAAATTATGAAATTGACAAAAAAGATGATGCATGCAAACAATTAGGTTTGCCCATAAAAAAATGCCCATAAAAATCACTTGAAACGTATTGGGAAAAAAATTATTTCTGTCAGTTCTATGAACTGACCACCACACAGAATATGAAAAATATCCAAAACTTTTGAGTCAGCTGTCCACAGCAGTCCTAAACCTGCCAAAGATACCAGCAATATAACACAAAATATTGTTTAATTGTCGTTTTCGATAAAATCTTAGAAAATATTGAGATAATGTCAATATATCGCACACTCCGAATAAAAATTTAGAATTTAGAAAAGTAGAATTGTGCAAGATTGAAAGTTGAGACATCCCACATAAAAGGCTGGTCTACAAGGGACAGATTTGGCATTCTGCAGGCATTTTGCTCATCCCTAAGTTTTGATCATTCAAATGTACTTCTTATTTCACTTGGTTCGTATTGTAATAATAAGCAATATTATTCTATTAATGATGGCAAGTTTAATATATGATGGTGGTCCGAGAGTGAGCCTGAAGTGGTGGTCTGATATCTGGAAATCTGATCTTACAACAGTATCTGGGCTTTTGCTTAGAGTCCAAACTTTCGAGTCCAAACTTTCGACTGGAAATGTACTATACACAAAGAATATCGGCCGATATATCGATATCAGACTTTTTTACTCCCTAACAGGGATGTAACCGGTTGAAAATGTATACAATTGTGTGATGATTCAAGTCGGTTGAGATGTTAAACGAATCGCGATACACGTTTTAAACAGCAGGGACGCTGAAACCATACTGACATGCTGTCACCTTGCTTTACAGGCACGATAGCAAAAAACAAGTTGTAGCTAGCGTTACGGACTGTGCGTGCACACTGGCGCAAAGAAGAGTGA
The DNA here is from genome assembly GCA_039654625.1 of Rhinogobio ventralis. Lineage (NCBI taxonomy): Eukaryota > Metazoa > Chordata > Actinopteri > Cypriniformes > Gobionidae > Rhinogobio > Rhinogobio ventralis. Next base: position 22,986,376 of record CM077193.1, on the reverse strand, counting down.
AATCAGTGAGTTGTTTTCAGCTCATTCATATGGAAGCTGGGTACGAGTGCACCCGTGTGCATGCGCCATCAAGCGCATGGTTTACGTTGACTCATTCAAATCGGAGGTGTGGCAGCATTTTGACTTTCCGAAGACAAATAATCGCCTCAGTGAGAGGCTCCAGTCACCTCCGTCTGCATGAAAAATAGATAATAGGCCAAACCACACGGACTGGCGGATCCAGGGGGCGATTGCCATGGAGATCACAAGGTGCGCATCAGTGTTTTCACAGCGAAAGATACAAGGATGTTTTCTTCCGTAGTAAATGGATTCTAAGCTCTTCTTCAAGAAAAAGACCAGCACAAGGATGTATTCCACAGACTGAAGGAGAAATTTGTGCTGTTGCAGAACCAGGTGTTGTATTTATTTTACTATCTCTTTCTCTAAATGTGTACATGGATTTTTTTCAATAATTTGTTGATTATTATGGCATATTTATCTAAATGTGTTCTGTTTTTCTAACTCTTGCAAGTGTAATGATACAAATTATAATTTAAATCTTGCCTTTATAACAATGTGAAACCCCTGTCACTGTTGTAATAAATTTTTACCTAGTCTTTTTATTTCTGCTATTTCTCAGTGCAGGATGAGGGTGAAGAAGCTGAAACAACCTCCTCCCAAGAAAACACCATTGGAAGATCTCCTTGAAGGGACTTTTTGAGGATTTGTTTTAAAATTTAAATTCAGTTATTATTTGACATAAAATATATATTTTAATTCTACAAAGAAATATGCAGAATTTTGTCTTAGAAATGGGACACTTTCATTTTATAATTTCTTAAATCTGATTTTGAGAAAATCGTATAGTGAAATTAGTAGCGTGAAGCGTATCACATCGTGAGTTGAGTGAATCGTTACATACCTACTCCCTAATATCGGTATCGGCCCCCAAAAAACCCATTATCGGTCAGGCTCTATACACGCTATACTCTATACACACAAAAACTAAAAACGAACTGCTACTAAAAGCGGCTAAACTGTAGCTTGCCAAGATAAAAGCTAATCATGAAAAGGGACCAAATTATTAACCTGCTTTATCCATTGTTTCCACCAATAATGTGAAACTGACAATTTAGACTTTGTCATACCAAGCCCAGACAACACATTTATCTCTTGTATCCATATTCCAGCACCACTGAACCTTGCAGCATTTCAGCAGAGGACAAAGGAGAAGACAGAGGGATTTCTTTTGAATGTTATTCTCCTCTACGAGTGAACTGTGGAATCACAAAGTCCTCTTTATCTCAGCGTGTTGTCCTGTTGTGTTTTAAGGCTGTGGTTTGTCACAAATATGAAGGCAGATATACTGATCAGAGAGAGATGCAGTGGAGGCTGAGGTGTCAGACTAACTGTCTATTGATGATAGAGGAGAGGCATTTTCTTTCTCTCTTCCCTCATAAAGCTGTGCGATTGCCCATAGCATCACCATCTGTTGGTGACTGTAGGGTGAAACAGTAAACACTGCCTTTTGTGTGTGTGTGTGTGTGTGTGTAGGAGGGAGATAAAAATGGGAGTGATTCCAAACTTTTCACCCCTTCTCCTCTGTGATGAGTGACTGAAGCAGAAGCTTGCATGTAATGGACTCAATATTTATCAATTAACCCATCTGCATGTTCAAATCGAGTTCTCTGTGAGCATTCCAACATAGCCCTGTGCCTTAATAAGACTTTTTTTATACAACAGCCGCTGCTGCAGTTTCTCTCTCTCTTGCTCTCTGCCACTCTTCTGTCCTTCTCTTTCTCTAATCCGCTTCATTTTATCGCTGCTATTTGGACAGCACTGGCACAGTGACATTTGAGTGAGTGTGACCCATAGGGTGCCTGGAGGTGTGTTTCTATGTGTGTGTAGTAGAGAAGCAGAAGCCAGTAGATAAAGCACTCGTGTAGCGACCGTGTCATGTAATTCCCCTTTAATACAGTCAAGGCTGATTCCAGCAAGTCTAGATCCACACAGGTCTCCTGAGACCTGATGTCAGTATCCAGCAGGAGCTCAGTACAGACACTGCAACTGAGATACACACCTCTGCAACTCTGACTGTGTGTCATTCTGTGGGTGTGTGAGCAAGAGAGAGAGTGTGTGCACATAAACATGCAGCAAAACAATCATGTATTTCATATGAATTCATACAAATCACTTCAACTTTAGAAGCTGACAACACACACAGATGGCCCACAGTCTGATAAACGCTCCTCACAACAACAGCAAGTACCTGACAAAAATCACAAGCTTCAATCTGATTGGCTAGCTTCAGAAAACTTCCAGGAGTCAAGGTGAGCAGGTTTTTAAAGTCTGCCTGGAAACTTGTCAAGATTACATGATAGCAGGTAGCTACGATGTGCAGTGACTTTTGTTTGAGGCACTTAAGCAAATAACTAAGAAGTCTATGAGCAGAATGTACATATTATATCTTTGTCTTATAGGGCTGCACAATGAATTAAAACAATCAAAAACATGATATGGTCTAGCTCATTCATTTGCTTTAAAGTGAAAGTGCAGCACGTTTTGTCTATTGTTCTACTCCACGCATGCAATATGTACTCCTTTCACACAAACTCAATCTCATGAGGAGGTCTGGTTTGCTCATAGCGTGCATTGTAGAAGTAAACTGCTCCATGATAATGTTGTTTTCACAGTCACATTATTCCAAATATTTGTGTGACGTTACTAGAATACTATAATATTATCTGACACAAGGGTTTTATACAGACCAATACCAATATTGTTTGCACTTTATTTTACAATACATGCAATTAGTGTACTTACTTGCAGTGTACTTCCCTAAGAAAGTACTGGGTAATATAAATAGGTTAAGGTTAGATTTAGGGGTAGGTTCAGGATTAGTACCTAGTTATTGTAATTATTATAATAAGTACATAGCATGTACATAGGGACCAAGATTGTAAAATTAAGGCCAAGCATAACCCCTGAAAAACCACCCCACAACATAATCCCCCCTCCACCAAACTTTGCACTTAACACTAGGGATGTGACGGGGAGGAAATGTTCCCACCGGTTAATTGACGTGTGACAACACCGGTAATATAAATCACTAATTCTAAACCGAAAGTAAAAATGCGCATAGCCGCTCTGGCATACATAACGGAGCAGTGCGGAGCAAAGCGAGTGTTTTCAATTAACTGAAAATGCGCCAGTGGATACGCACCGTGAATGACAGTGCGGCCATAAATGCGTGCGCACTGTGCAGCTGTGAATGAATGCCCATGTGGCCGTGCCCATTTTTCTTTCGGTATAGAATTAGCTCCAATTTGGGGGCGGGTTGCTTGAATTGTGGGTTCATTAGCCTATTATTCTTAATGAAAAACACAACAACAAAACAATACAATGACAAACTCACTTAAATAGACGCTTTTACATTTAGCTTTGAAACCAAATCTTCCGTGATCATCTTGTCATTCAGCTCCTCACTCTCGTGATACATGAAATCTGTCTCCTGTTGCGTTTGTGCTGCGACTCTGGTTCGGCGCTCACTGTATTGAGCAGACACAAAACGTTTTTAATTGTAGTGTCTGTTCTCTAACTGAACTAAATGATTTTATTACTATAAAAATCAAAACGGTGGTGGGGGCGGTGCAGCGGTGGGCAAGTGATGTAACCGGTGTTTCGCCTGAACTGTAACACCGGCAACACTGACTAATCACAGCAAGCGATACTTGGTACAATGCATTCAGGCAAATACCGTTCTCCTGGTAACCACCAAACCCAGACTCGTCCATCGGATTGCCAGACAAAGAAGCGCGATTCTTCACTCCAGAGAACATGTCTCCACTGCTCTAAAGTCCAGTGGTGGTCGGATGCATCACCACTGCATCCGACGCTTTGCATTGCACTTGGTGATGTAAGGCTTGGATGCAGCTACTCGGCCATGGAAACCTATTCCATGAAGCTCTCTATGCACTGTTCTTGAGCTAATCTAAAGGCCACACAAAGTTTGGAGGTCTGTAGCTATTGACTCTGCAGAAAGTTGGCGACTTCTGCACACTGTGCACCTCAGCACGTGCTGACCCCGCTCTGTGATTTTACGTGGCCTACCACTTTGTGGCTGAGTTGCTGTTATTCCCAATGGCTTTCACTTTGTTATAATACCAACAGTTGACCATGGAATATTTAGTAGTGAGGAAATTTCACAAATGGACGTTGTGGCAACCACCTGGCACAGGTGGCAACCTATCACGGTACCACGCTTGAATTCACTGAGCTCCTGAGAGCGACCCATTCATTCACAAATGTTTGTAGAAGCGTCTGCATGCCTAGGTGCTTGATTTTATACACCTGTGGCCATGGAAGTGATTGGTGTGTGTGTGTGTGTGTATGTATGCATGTATGTGTGTGTGTGTGTGTGTGTGTGTGTGTGTGTGTGTGTATGTATGTATGTATGTATGTATGTGTGTGTGTATGTATGTATGTGTGTATGTATGTGTGTATGTATGTGTGTGTGTGTATGTATATCTGTGTATCATGGACTTCTGTTCACATGAGCCTGCTCAAGCCCATAAACAACATATGCACATATGTGTGTGTGTACGAATGTACGTGTGTGTTCATGCTCTTTGCTTTTATGTGCTCATTACAGTGGTGGGGATATCATACATTAATAATCACTACTGACAGTCTTCAACAGTGGGGCAGTCCCATAAGTCCAGAGATATTACATCTGCTGGCCTCATTTATCTTCCTGCAGCCCATACAGTTCCTCTGTGTCCACTTCAATGCCAGCCCAGCACACGCTTAATTATGAGCACATCATAAACAGCGGCGACACACCCGGGGGCTTGGAAGGGATCTGCCCTCACCCCACCCAGGCCCTAAACGGCCTGCATACTGAGGTGCCCTGAGAGAAGATCTGCAATTTGATGGTAAAAGACAATAAGAGTGCTCAGACCCCAAATGCTGTGCATCCATATTTTGAACGAGTGTTTGCTTGGTTTTCATCTCCAATTTCATTCCACAAGCTTGACTTCAAAATACATTTTTTACATTGTTTTAAATAAAAGCTTTAAACTGTAGGTGTCAAACTGCTTGTCACAAGGCTACACACCATGAGAAAAGTAATAAGGCACAACTAGCATCTTTTGAGTAATGGGATTTCTGAAATATTTATGTACACATAGTGTTAGCAGAGATAAAAATTTCATTTAGCCACTGTGGACATTTTAAAATGAGCATTAGACATTTTAAACCTAAATTCAACTACGACTCCAGCAGTAATCGTGAACTTCCTGCTGAGAGTTTGATGGTTTTCAACAGCTTTTTGAACTGACACCAGATCAGGTTCCCCTCATTTGCCAATGTTGATAGAGTAATCTGACACCTGTAGTTAAATTTGACCAGTTGGGTACTAATATCACAGTCCACACTGGGAGGCTTTGTTGGTTGGTGTATCAATCTAAAGCTGTCTATGTGACTTCCTCCCGTCAACCACTTCGAAGGAATAGTTCCCCCAAAAATGAAAATTGCCTTATTTACTAGGCCACCCCAAGGCCATCAAAATGTATGTGACTTTCTTTCCTCAGCCAAAGAGAAATTAAGGATTTCTTCATTCCAGTATTTTTCTTCATCTACTGCAAATTAACTGGGGTCAGCATTGGTCCAAAATCCATATTTAGGTAGCTTTAAAGGGTACCGCACAGCCCCAGCCAATGAAAAGGGGTCGTCACTAGCAATATTATAAGTCATTCTAAGGGGAAAAAAAAAATTACATAAATAATAATAATAATAATAATAATAATAATAATTATTATTATTATTATTAATATAAATATATATATATATATATGGAATGTTGGACACTTTACTGTAATTTTGAATAACGAAATAATTCATACACTACATGGTTACATAAGTACGTAGTGTATAAGTGCAGAGTGTATAGTGCGCCATTTGCGACGCAACTGTTTCATTCATACTCAAAGGGTGCTCTCTCTCTCACATGTGCCAAAAGTCCAAAACAACTCATAGAAAAAATTACTTAAGACGTTCGAGGAAATCCCTTATATGGACAAAAGCATTCAGCTAACACTGTAGCTGAATAAAAAGCATAAACGTTTTGACTGATGAAACACAAAGACAATAAACACACGATTGAGACAATGTATGGCTTATGTGTGTTTTTCATAATAAAGTATATGAATAATGCAGTGATAATTGTCATAGCCTTTATTACAGTAGAGCAGCTATAAAATACATTCTCTCTGGGGCATTTATATTTCTCGGGGTGCAAGCAAACAAAATTGAATCACGCTGCACAAAATGCACAATCGGATTTGGACTGACAGTCTGAACATAGCCTAATTCTAAATTTTGAATACTATTTAGGTATTGGATAGTTTGAAATGATGAAATGAACATTAGTGATAGTAAAACACCAACTTGTATTCCTTTTCAAACTAATTATGATTAAATGGGCAGATTATCAATTAATAGAGACTTATTTTAACATAGTGCCTTGCACAATACTATATCATGACTAGGGTTGGGCCGATAGACGATGCCATCATCCATCGCCGAGGGCTGACAGACATTGTGATGTTGAGCCGGCATAGTGATATTGTTTCCAATGCGACGCGTCATGCTTGTCACGTGACTCACATCGGCCAAAATAGTGCTGTATGACAGATGTATCGTTTTTATTTTGTTTTTCCTTTTTTATTCAAAATATTCACAAACTTGTCATCTATCTTATATTCCGATTTTCAAATATGTGTAAGTGAATGTGTTTTGTCATTTAAAAACCTTTATAAATGACCTTGATCTTGATCTATAATGTGAGAAGGGTGCCATGTTAGTTTGCACCACAGTTCAGAGAGTCCTGTCAGTCGGATTTACACAGCATGTGAATTCAACAGTTTCTCCCGAAATACATGCAAGTAAGTGGCCGGTGAACTGGAAGAAGAATAGAGTACACTTTATAGCGTATCTATGTGTATCTTATATGAATAAAGCACGTCAGAAAATTATATTTGAATGGATTGTTATTGCCACTTCCATAGACACCAGTATGTATTTTACAAACTATAAATGTAGGGCTGAGTATTGATTCAGATGTTCCAATTCCGATTTCGATTTTCGATTCGATTTTCGATTCAACTTAATGAATATAGATTTAATACAAACACTATATTTATAAAAAAAGCTCACCAAAATTGGACAGTTGAAGACTGGAAAAATGTTACCTGGTCTGATGAGTCTCAATTTCTGTTGAGACATTCAGATGGTAGAGTCAGAATTTGGCGTAAACAGAATGAGAACATGGATCCATCATGCCTTGTTACCACTGTGCAGTCTGGTGGTGGTGGTGTAATGGTGTGGGGGATGTTTTCTTGGCACACTTTAGGCCCCTTAGTGCCAATTGGGCATCGTTTAAATGCCACGGCCTACCTGAGCATTGTTTCTGACCATGTCCATCCCTTTATGACCACCATGTACCCATCCTCTGATGGCTACTTCCAGCAGGATAATGCACCATGTCACAAAGCTCCAATCATTTCAAATTGGTTTCTTGAACATGACAATGAGTTCACTGTACTAAAATGGCCCCCACAGTCACCAGATCTCAACCCAATAGAGCATCTTTGGGATGTGGTGGAACGGGAGCTTCGTGCCCTGGATGTGCATCCCACAAATCCCCATCAACTGCAAGATGCTATCCTATCAATATGGGCCAACATTTCTAAAGAATGCTTTCAGCACCTTGTTGAATCAATGCCACGTAGAATTAAGGCAGTTCTGAAGGCGAAAGGGGGTCAAACACAGTATTAGTATGGTGTTCCTAATAATCCTTTAGGTGAGTGTAAGTTTACAAGTGGGTAAATAAAAAGAAATGAAGAGCCACAAAACCTGTATATTAAACTCTTTATTTTAGGTACACTTGGGTACATTAAAACAGAACCCATCTCTATATTTCAAATGCATACAATTATGTTAAATACAATACAATTTTGATGCAACTTTATTCTAAAAAATATATCTGAGAAGTATTTTATACAATTTAGTTTTTATGGATATTTTGATATATTTATTCTAAAACATAAAAAGGATATTTGATGACTTTCAGAAATTTTCAGTACAGGACAAGCTTTTCTTGAAATGTTGCCGCCCGTCATGTGTGCAGTTACTTTTCATACACGAGAAGCGTGTTCATATCTGGACACAAGTAGTTGCCATGGTAACGAACAACAACACCTTAACGTGCTGACTTATGTGGACTAACTTTTATTTGAGGAAATCTGTTTATAATATAAGCTATTAGGTTTGAATTATTGGTCCTGCGCTGTCTATTGACTCGTTGATTTGTATATGACAAGAGCGCGGGGCAGTAGAATATGCGGAAAAACGCAGGTCTCGAGACACATTTTTTAAAAGTTGAACTGATTTTAACTTGAACGCCGCGTTTTTAGAACGCCCTGTCATGTGTAAGATGGTGCGCCCCAACCCCCATCCCCCATCCTCCCCACCCCTGATGTCATCGTCCATCGCCCTAGTCGTGACCTCACAACAATTTTACCACAGTGCATGATTTGTAAACTTTGCATCGCATAATCAGCTCCACATGGCTTTTCTGACATAATAAACTTGCTCTGTAGCTCACCCGGTACAGCACTGCTGGGAACATGTCACGTCACTTTAAGAGCTCAAAGCTAAAATGGCATTGTTGCTTCAACAAAGGCAATTTTACTGCACATTTGCTTATGTTAACACTATCGGTTAGGATAAATAAGTTAGAGCATTAACCTTTTAGCACCACTAACCAGACATTTAAATTCTAAACTGCCGCAATTAGTACAACAACCCAAGTAACAAATTGTTGCCAGATTCTCCTGTTTTGAAGAAAACCCCCTTTTAGGGGCACTCACTGGATATTTCACTTTGAAAATCCAACAAAATTGGCAAGAAGCAATGCAATATCATGATGTAGAAATGTCGCTAGAGGCATGCTTTTCCAGTTTGCCTGGCTTGAAAACAATTCTACGTAAATACATCAGATCATAAAACCTAACTTTTCTACTTCACCTCCATCATGGAACACAAGAACACACACACACACAAAGACACATACATAACGGTACCATCTGCATTTTCTGACCTTCAAAACTTCATTGCGTTTCACTCAAAGGATCACCAAGGTGAACTGGAATTACCTAGAACACCTTGGCCAAAACCTTGGTCTTACACATGCCCTCTGCTGCCTCCATAAGCACAGGTGAATATGTGGGTGTCCTTTAAATGTAATAGCGCATTGGTAAAAATCTGCTACACAAAGCACATTCTAAAACTATAGCTTGTCCATTAAGTATAGATTCAGCCATGCACCCACAGGTCAGGGGATCTTTTTAAAATACATCAGCCCACTGCCTCTTTCTCTTTGTCTGGGGGAGAGAGGCTGAAATGGAGAGGGACATCTGAAGGTTGACCTGGTTGCCATTGCTCCCACTTCTCAGGTTTTCACCAGCGCTAAGGAATAAATGCAGCACTGAGCATTATGGGCATTTGAAGCTGACACAGGTGACATTGGGGGTGAGATGAATAAGTATAGCAATAATTAAAGGCAAAATAAGATGAATCAGCTGTTATTTGTCTTTCTTCCAACCAGTGTGTGTATTAAAAAAAAAAAGACAAGTCGTTCTGCGGTACATTAAAAAGTATTTCTCACTCAATTTCTTTTTTATTGACACATCAGCTGCTGGTACATATGGCAAATGAGTCGTTTTCTCCAAGCATGGCCCACTCCTCTGTGTAACAGAGAGGTTAATCTCAAAAGACTTTCTCTCTCTTTGTTCTTCTCACTTCTGCGAGAACAAGAAACAACGCTTGGCTGATTATCTCCCTCTCTAATAGTCTCTCTCTCTCATAGTCGGTCTCTCTCTCTCTCTCTCTCTCTCTCTTCCTTCCTTTTAGTTGCGCAAGGCACAAACTTAAGCAATGTTTGTTATGTCTACCCCCTCCTTTTTCATTGTCAACAACTTTGTTGTTTGTGTTTTGATGTTGCCTTATCTCTTTTCATCTTCTGAAACCATGCATCAGGTAACAATTTTTAAGTACCATGAGGGCTTTTCACACTGCGCTTAATCGTAGTTCTAAACACTGCTTTTTACCCTGGGTAAAGGAACGTTTCCCACTTGTAATTAAGAAGCAGGATTAGCACTGCTTTTTACACGGGGATATGAAACCCTGCTCTGTGTTAACCCGCATTGTGGTGCCAAACTTACAGTGTGAAAATGCGGCGTTAGGGGCCGTTTACACAGAAAGCGTTTTGATAAGCACAAAAATCGGATTTGGACTGACAGTCTGAACGTAGCCTTAATTTAGCGTTCATGTAAATACAAGCGATGCAAGGCATGTGACAAAAGTCCTGAAATTTCAACTTTATGCAAATGAGAAGCGACAACCAATAGGACTGTCTGTGAAGCTCACATCGCCATCATGTCTGTTGATTATTAGGAACAAGAAAATGTATTATTTGTCAAATTCGAATGATGTTTTAGTCATTTTTGACAGTATGAGTGAGTTTAATTTGTTGATAGATCGATTGCTAATCTAGTTAATGATTTAATGCACTGAACACTGCTGTGGTTTATATAACAACACTCTCCAACAGCAGAATTTTACCTTTAATTCTTTTAAACCTAATTCCTAGTCAAATTAGAATGATATCTTAGTTTTATATATCACTTGTGATTATGATATAATCATAAGTGATGGATGGATGGATGGATGGAATAGACAGACAGACAGATATTATTAAATGACTTTTTAATCGTATTAATCTTATTTTCACTTTAAATAAAATGCTAACATTTTCACTTTTCTACTGTCCAGTGATAATTTAGAAAGAAAACAGAACAGAAGCCTACATGTTAATATAGCAATGAATGCAACTTTAATTGCATGGAAAGGGGCAATTAAATGCAGGATGTTTTTTTTTTTTTTTTTTTTTTTTTTTTTCATTCTGCTACTTTTCTATCGTTTTTAATGTAGACATCACCCTAGACGTGTTTGACTGTTGCGCTCGCATCTCTTCCATACTTTTCATGCAAGGCGCGTCTTTATAAACGCGGCACTCAATTTTAAAAATAATTTTTAATTTTTATTATTTTGTTATTTTTTTTACGCGTCTCTAGACCTGCATATCACGTTTTTAACCACGAAAACGCGCCATGTGTGGTTGGTCCTAAACTGATTAAAAGATAAACAGTGCATTTTTATTTCAGTGCTGTTATTTAAACAGTCAGTTTACCTCGTACATTCAGTTTACAGCATCAACAGCAAGCCAAAGAGGGCAAGGTTTCAACTGAACTATGGATTTGCATTTTAAACACTTAACTACATGATGTTCTAGCTCTGTCCATTCGTTCTTAAACGAGCGAGTTTTTTAGCTAATTTCAACTTGGCATGAATAAAAAAAAATCTAATCAGAGCTGCATATTAATATTTACAAGATACATATTCACGAATACAACTCCACATAATTACCTTAATAGCATGCAAATATATATGCCCGTTTTCGTTGGTGTGACTGCAGCCTTAGCTTTTCTGCTACAGATTGACTCGTAATCCTAATTATCCATTAGCTCTCTTTCAAATGACAAAAAGTGTCGTTATGGCGTCCTATCATCTTGTTTCTTTGTTAAATGCATCACAGATAGCGGTTTAGTCATTTTTGTAGTAACATAAAAAGGGCGCTGCCAGTTGAATCCAGATATTGGCGCGGTTTTGAATTTGATTGTGCACGTAAAAAATGGGTTTGGGCAGGTGGACAAAATTTGGGCTGGTTTGGGGGCAGTTCAGTGGTTTTCAAACATCCACATTTTATAGTCTAATTGGTTAATAAACAAAACTCATGTGTGTATGTACTCCATAAAATCAGTCATTATGACACACAGGCCCGTGTTGACGTCGCCGACAAGCATGCACTTTCAAGCATGATCAGCGATCAGCAGTCATACATGATCATTCATGACTGACGGTGTATTCAAGTGATCGCTATGCCAAACTGGCATAAATATACAATAAATTGCATCTATAGTAAATAGTGGGAGAGTGACTCAACTCTCAAAATGTGGAGTACACCTAGTGGTCGAACTGCGCCAAAGCTCTTGGGGGGTCTCCCCATCCCCCCCAAAAAAACACTACCTAATAATATATTTTTTTTTCATTTACATATTTTTTGTGAGTTGCAGAACATGTTTTTGCAGCTGAGCATTTACTCTTTGCATTAATTAGGTGTACCAAAGATTTCTACCATCAGGGCCGAACGCACTGTTTCATAACTACAGAGGTGGCAGGAAAGTTTCAACCGGCGGTGTGAACGCACATTTATGAGATTGGGAGTGGCAGCGGAACAATTTGTTGAAAAAAAGTTTTATTGTTATATATTACGTTTCATCAGTTTATGAATATGCAGATTTAATTGTTTAACTGTTAAATTATGAGCAGTGTGAAACGTGAAGCAAGATAACCCAGTATTCAGTTTACCCAGGGTTTAGAATGACCCAGGGTTAACTATTTCAAGTGTGAAAAGCCCTTTGGAGTAACATGTAAATATCACAGAATATAGTGAATTAATATGAATATAGCAATCATTCAGAACCATCTCAAACTAAGAACGCACCAATATTAAAATTCTGTATAATACAGATAAGCCAACAATCATATCCATGACTGAAAAACAATAAATGACCGATATTAAAATGTTATACCATTTGTCTAAATTCATTAAAAATAAAACACTAAATTTTGTAAATGCTACAAGTAAATTTAGACTCACAACATTATAATGTACAGCATAGTTATAAAAAAATAATTTTAAACCAGTGTAGATGACAGCAAAGGTAACCTACATTTAAAAATAGAAGAAATTAGCATACAAAATTAAATATCCAATATCAGCTTATGTATATGAATTTATTTTATTTCTATACACCAATAACTGGATGAAAAAAAACAACTCTAATATTGGTCGATAACCAATATGGCGAATATATTGTGCATTTAGCCCTGTGATGGACTGGCCACCTGTACAGGGTGTTCCCCTGCTTTTGACCCAGAACACTGGGATAAGTTCCAACATCCCCACAAACCTACATAGGGCATGCGGTAATTAAAATAACCATGGTATTACAATCAAAATCTATACCATATACTGGTCAAAATATTACAAACCATTGAATGACTCTATACTGTATATAGTAATATTAAAAATTGCTTCAGTTTTCGTTATTTGTTTGAGATAGGGCGATCAGGACTCCCTCTTCTCCTTGTTTTAGGAAAACATCAGTGTCACACTAAGGATAAAGTGTCCTTCTATGCAGGAATAACACATTTCAGCCCTTGTTTCCCCTGAAGACCAGAGACGGCAAAGACAAAGCATACAATAATTAAAAGACCAAGCACAAAGCATAGGATGCAGGCACAGGGGAAGACGATGAGCAACTCCGCATCACGTTGGCAGATAAATTCCACATACAATTATTCATCCACTGCCCATGACATGTAGATTAATGAGTCTGATAACCCAGGGCATTCCGGAGAAGTATACTCAATTCTGTTGTGTCTTGGTCTCTCCGACGCCCTCTCCTATATACCTTTATGACTTACAAAACAAATCCCATGCTTTGGTACGGCAGGAAATCGGGGTTGAATCGATATGGATTTCACTATCGTAGGTTTGCAATGGTGTCACGGTCGTTCCATCTCTCTGCAAGATGCCGGCATGTGGTAGGTGAAGATGTATGAGCGCAACTCTGTGAAAAGAGAGTCTTAGACCTGTGATATGTTGCGTCCCATGGTCCCATGCAAGCAAGGGGGAGAGGGAACAAGACAAGGAGAAGCAGCCCCCAAAAACCCAAGCCTCCCTGGACAGTTGTAATGAATGGAGGGAAATGCTTCACAGATGGTCTTCAGAGGAGAGGATGACCTGAAGAGAAGGCTGCAAGACTGCCACAGGGGAGAGGCTGGGTTAGGGGTGGTCAAAACACTTCTGTCACAGAGGTGGTCTTCCTTTAAAAATACAGTTATTTAAGCATTAGTCATTTTCTGTGTTCCTTTCATGTCAGTTCAAAGGTAAAAGCTTACCCATGGTTGCTTCAGGTGATACTTTTTTCAGCACAAATGTGTGTCCATTCTATTACTGATTTAATGGTTTTCCAGACCGCCAAGTCAAAGTCAGCTACTTAGCTTGATGCTGATTTGAGTGCCCTACATAACTGGGCTGAGGGATTTGCCCCATGATTATGTGCACTTTGTTATCACTCATGATGTGCCAGATTGAAACCTCAAGCTGCAACTATAAAGTTTTCTGTCTTGTCAACACTACGCCATAAATGGATTCCCCATGTTCCACAAGGTCAAAAACTAATGATTTTGTTCTGATAAGAGACATCATTTACAATGCCCAACATCTGTCTCAAACTGCAAAAAAACTATTGGTTTACATTGCATGATATTTTTTTTACTGTAAACATTAGCTTTACCTGCAGCAGACTCGCCATGTTAAGCTGTGATATACAAGTATACAAAGTCCACAAAGATTCAATTGCTCATGTCAATCCCAGTGCTGACTGCCTACACATTACTGAAACAAATACTAACCTTACCCCAGAGGCCTATTACACAAATCTAGTTTAACAAACTCTGAGTTTCAGAGTAGGTTTAGAGTTGCTAACGGCAAACAAATCAAACCTGATTTCGATCGGGTACAAATCATAATAAATGTTCTGTCAACTCAGGGTTTGATCCAGAGTTTATAAATAACCTTGGAGTGTACACACCTAAAAGTGTGACATCTGCAGCAAACAGCCAATCACACAACAGTGGAGAGCATCAGTATGATTCATTCCTTGTGAGTCGGCACTCAAACTCACACTAAACTCAAACTTACTTAGGTATCCACTGAAATTGGCTTGGTGAAATAGGCCACAGGTGTGTCCAATCCTAGCAACAACGAACCCAAACACACTTTAGTGAAAGCTTTGAGTAATCCTGAAGAACTTTATTAGGTGGTTCAGTTGGTTTTAATTAGGATTGGAACAATCCTAGACCAGGAGTAAACCCTAACCTTATAGTATTGATATCACATCCTGATAGATTGGTTACACTTTGTGATTGAGTTGACCAATGAATTTGTTTATGGCAACAGACCATTCATGAACAGATCCAGAACATTTAAACACATTATTTACAGCTGTGGGTTAAAAAGATTTCTGTGATTGGTGCCCCCTGGTGGTGGAGCTGTTCACTGTTCCATGTGTACACTCCTCGTGGTCTCACCTGTCTCCTAAAAGCCACTACCACTGCCATAAGCATGATTTATAGTGAGAAAAAGAGAGTGAGAGCGAGAGAGAGAGAGAGAGAATCACTGTGACCTTAAAACCATCTCTACTGGAAGAGACTCAAAGACTTTCTCTGTTGTCTGTAAAGGTTTCGAGATCTTGCTCCAGCTCCCTTCTTAGAATGAGAAAATGCAATCTGTATTTGACACTGAAATAGTTAACATTTAAAAATATAAATATAAAACTGGATGCTTAATTTATAGTACACAGAATTGCCCAACAATACATATACCACATCCACACCGTGAGAGCAGACCAAATAGATCACTCCTAGTCCTATTATATAAATCAACAAAGCCATACAACACACAGTAGAAGGGGTGTCCTGTGAGAAGCCTTCAGCTGATGGACGCTCCTTTTATAGACTACCATTCAAAAGTTTAAGGTCAGTTTTTTTTAATAAAGAAATTGTTTCTTTTATTCAGTAAAGATGCATTAAATTGATCATCTTGAGCAGCAAATCAGCACATTAGAATGATTTCTGAAGGATCATTTGACACTGAAGACTTAAGTAATGATGCTGAAAATTCAGCTTTGCCATCGCAGGAATAAATTACATTTTAAAATATTTTACATTTCACAATATTAAGTTATGTATTTTTGATCAAATTAATGCAGCCTCAGTGAGCATAAGAGACTTCTTTCAAAAACATTTTTAAAAATCTTACCTACCCCAAACCTTTAAACAGTTTTGTATATTTGTTCCACCAATTAATTTCTCCCTTCCATTAATAATATAATGAATCTGTTTACAATCATATTTCTGAATTGATTCCTTTGAATGTTATTTCTTAGCATTTAGTTAATAATTAGACTACTGCATTCGAATCGTGATGTTACTAATTTCAATATTTTATTTCAAACCCAGATTTACATGCAGTTTTAGCAATACTAAAATTTTTCATGCATATTTGTATAACATTTACTGTATATTAATTTCAATTAAAACATTAGTTTGTTACTTGCAGTCCTAAACCTAGACAACCTCTAGCTGTCGCTGCACAAAGTAACACAATAGCAATCTAGTCACATATTTCCTGAGCAGTCCTGTGGGAAGATGGCAAGGGCAAACCAAAGCATCTAAATCACAATTTACCACGTTTAGTATTTTAGTCTGAGTAAGACACATATATTTTTCTGTATGGTCATGGACAGCTTATTGGATTTCACCTAAAACAAAGTTAGATTTGTAAAGTCCACTTTGCAGAGCACTAACAGGTGATTCTTTTCACATCTCTGCAGTGCTTCACTGGCTCACTGCACATCTCACTGCTCTCTTGATAGCAAAGTCAATGTATCTAAAGCCTGAGATCATCCCTAATCTCTTTGTTTCAGGGCTAAGGTCTGTAAGTAGTTTTGTTCTATCTATATGATGTTCCTTTTCAAAGTATTGGCTGTCTCAGATACTGCACTGAATTGTATACCACACATGATGACATTTCCACCCTCTCCTAACCTCTCGCACAAACACACCCTCACACACAAATACCATTTTAAACAGCTGACTGTGTCCTATCACAGTGAAAGGCCAACATCCTGAATAAAATGGAGTGGCATTAATATTTATGCCCGTAAAGTGCCCACATAATCAGACAGAGAGATGTCAGATGGCATTTTTGTGGGATGGAGAGCGTGAGTGATGTATGTGCACTTACTGTGAGACCCACACACACACACACCCCTACACACACACACACACACACCACCTTACACAAGCACCCATCTACTTCCACTCTAGTTCTTCTTTTTCATGGAGACACCTTTGACATTTTTACCTACACACTCGGCCATCTTCCCACATCCTCTCAGTCTCTTTCTCACTCACACACAGTCAGAAACACGCTGACCCTGAGGGATTGAGCTAGGCTCATGTCCCAGGTTGAGAGCAGCAAATATTGCGATGGAGAGAGCCAGGTGGGAGGCGGTGAGGATAAATAAAGCTCAACAATGTTTCAGAAAGTGCTCCTGCGAAAATATGATGCTTCAAAGTGTGCCTGTCCATAAAAGAGTGGAATATGGGTGAAAGGTTACAAGTAATGATTTGACCACACAGACTTGACCTAAAAGAAGATACAAAACTCAGGGAATCCATCTCCAAGTTTATTCTAGGGTATTTAATACAAGTCTCATAATGTCAGATGGCCAAATCCAACTGCACTTTACACATTTCATAAACATTGGAATTAATGTCTTTGATCATTTATATGTTGTGTCATGAGACTGGAAAGTCCCCTAGTCTGCAAAAGTCATTTTATATTGGACAAGAGGCCAAGTATACTAAGAGTATGAATTCCCTACAATCATATAGTAGGGCTTCAGACTGCTACTAAAATGGTTACAAATGTGACAAAAAAAATACATTGTGACAATTTACCCACTCCGCCCCGCTCTGCGGGTATAAACAGGAGGCGAATGCAGCGCACTATTGTTTTTCACTGAGGAGCCGAACTAGTCACTCACAGCCATGCAGTGATGGTACAGCAACTGTAGCGACGGGACGTACGTCTCCGTTCCCTCCTTCAGGGAACGAGGGTTACCATACGTAAACGAGACGTTCCCTTTCAGTCGGTCATGTTTGACGTATGTCGGACGTCACAGACGAATTGGGATCCCTTTGGAAAACGCCACAGTTACTACCACTTCCAGCACCCAGTGAGAGCCCCTCCGACCCCGTCTGTTCCGGGCGGGGAAATTCACGCAGGGAAGTCACACTGCTGTTCTGCAAGACCCACTTCAGCAGACTATTGGATAACGCTGGGAAAGCGTGCAAAGGGAGTTACCATGTGGAGAATACACGTATGGACTGGCCGTGGGCAGTGCAACATACGGAAGTCCCAGGGGTGGCCCTGGCCAAACAGGGTATACGAGTGTTAGACCTGGCGTCGGACGCTCCGCCACATCCGACTGCCGCGGGTTGCGGAGGACTCAACAGGATTCGCCGTTCTGGGGAACTCGACTGGAGCATATAAGCGCACGTATCCGTTCCATAGGGAAGGGAGTGGCGCAGCAAGCCAACACTTAGAACGGGCACTTCAGTGTTACTGACTATGGGAAGCGAGCACACAGGAAGATACCGGCTCTACACGGAGGCTATAAAATCTAGCGAACGTGTTAGGTGTTGCCCAGCCCGCAGCTCTACAAATATCTGTCAGCGAGGCGCCACGAGCCAACGCCTAGGAAGAAGCTACACCCCTAGTGGAGTGGGCTCTTAACCCGAGCGGGCAGGGCACGTCTTGGGTTTGATACGCCAAGATGATGGCATCCACTATCCAGTGGGCCATGCTCTGCTTGGAGACAGCCTTTCCCTTCTGCTGGCCTCCATAACAGACGAAGAGCTGTTCTGAGGTCCTGAAGCTTTGCGTTCTGTCCACGTAAGTCTGCAGAGCGCGGACTAGACAGAGAAAAGTTAGGGCTGGGTCTGCCTCCTCCGAAGGCAGCGCTTGCAGGCTCACCATCTGGTCCCAGAAGGGAGTCTCGGGGTCTCAGGATTACATGAGAGTTACCGGGCCCAAATTCCAGGCACGATTCGTCGACCAAAAATGCCTGCAGGTCCCCTATCCTCTTGATAGAGGCCAATGCAGTCAGGAGTACTGTCTTCAAAGACAGGATTTTTAACTCAGCTGACTGCAAAGGCTCAAAGGGCGCCCTCTGCAGTGCGGTTAGCACCAGAGTTAAGTCCCAAGAGGGTATAGAGGGAGGGCGAGGCGGATTTAGTCTCCTCGCCCCCCTCAGGAACCTGGCGATCAGATTATGCTTCCCTAGAGACTTACCACCTACCATGTCATGATTAGCGGCAACATAGACTTTGAGGGTGGAGGGAGACAGCCTTCGCTCCAACCCATCCTGTAAGAAGGAAAGCAGAGAACCGACCGAACATCTCCGGGGTTCTTCTCGGCCAGAAGAACACCAGTCGACAAACAGGTTCCACTTCAACGCATAGCTCGTAGAGGGAGCTCTAGCGGAAGTGATGGTGTCTACCACAGCCTGTGGTAGGCCACCTAGAACCTCTGCGTCCCGTCCAGGGATCAGACATGGAGTGTCCAGAGGTCTGGACGCGGGTGCCATAGGGTGCCCCGTCCCTGAGTCAGGAGGTCCTTCCTCAGAGGAATGGGCCAGGGAGGTGCTGTCGCAAGAAGCACTAGTTCCGGGAACCAAGTCCAGTTGGGCCAATACAGAGCAACCAACAGGACTTGCTCCTCGTCCTCCCTGACCTTGCACAGAGTCTGTGCAAGAAGGCTCACTGGGGGAAACGTATACTTGCGTAGGCCCCGGGGCCAGCTGAAGGTTGAAGGTTTGGCGGCACCTCTGAGTCACGGGGACACGGAGGGATCCGCTGTGCCACGCCCATCTCGGGACTCGGTCGTGTAGCCAGCGTTGAAGCGGTCTCATATGAAGCAATCCGAGCGGCGTTACAGCGGCTGCGGATGCCATATGCCCCAGGAGCCTCTGAAAATGTTTCAGTGGTACCGCTGTCCTGCATTTGAACAAATTCAAGCAGTTCAACACCAACTGGACACGCTGTGAGACTCTGTGAGACGTGCTGTCAGATTGACCAAGTCCAGCTCCATACCGAGAAAAGAAATCCTCTGCACGGGGCAGAGTTTGCTCTTTCCCCAGTTGACCCGAAGTCCCAACAGGCTGAGGTGACTTATCACCGTGTCTCTGTATTCACACAATAGGGACAATCCTGAAGGGAAGGACCTTCAGGTCGATCGCTGCAAACCAATCTTGGGGACGGATGTACTCGAAAGTGCGCTTCTGCGTCAACATCTGAACGGGCGGTTTGTGAAGGGCCCGGTTCAGGACTCACAGGTCCAAGATTGGTCATAACCCACTGCTTTTCTTGGGCACAATGAAGTGGGAGTTATAGAACCCCAACTTCATGTCGGCTGGAGGGACCGGCTCCAATCGCGTCCTTCGCCAGTAGGACTTCGATCTCTTTCCACAAGATGGGCGTTGCAGCTCCACACAACAGTGAAGTGGAGAACTTGGGAGGATGCCGTGCGAACTGAATCGCATAGACGAGCCTGGTGGTGCAGGTGAGTCAGCGGGACCGTCCCGGAAGTGCTAGCTAGGCTTCCAGAAACCGTACCATGAACACACCCGCCCCTCAGACGTACCCACAGTAGGGCAGCGAAGTGGAGGGCAGGGACCCGACCCAAGAGGCACAGCGTCCTAAAGTGGGGTCTGAGTGCGCACGCAGCACCTACCTGCCCCCACGGTTGGACAGAGGGTATGAGAGAAGGCATGGTAGCATTCTCAAGCCATACGCTGCGGTCCGCTGGCGACTGAAGGAGGGGCAGAGAGTGGAAAGGCTTTGTGGCGTCACACACTGCCTACCTCACCTCCTTCCTCAGCGGGGAACAAGAGTGGCATAGCGTCGCGCACTGCCGTCCTCACACCGCTGAGAAGAGGGGAATGAGAGTGGCGAGGCTCCCCGGCGTCGCACACTGCCATTCTCGCCCTCTTGTGGGGAGGGGAATGAGAGTGGCGAGGCTTCATAGTGTCACACGCTGCCATTCCTGAACTCCCAAGACCCAGAGGTATTGGAACTGCTCTTAAGAATTTGGGTACCACTGGCTGTAACACCAGTGGCGGAACAGAATTTAGCAATGATTCTCCACCTGGCCCTCCTCCGGGGAAGAGCAGCTTCAACCACTGGCAGCCGAGACGGGTGGCACTGTGGGATGCCCATGGCGAGCAGACTGAGGGGTTCCATCTGCTTTTCGGTGCACAGTCACCGACAGTGTCGCCAAAAAGGGTCACCTTGTGAAATGTGAGCATCGAGAAAGCGTACTTTGGCGATGTCTCACACCCCTGCAAGGTAGCCCAAGGGTGTTTCTGGACCAGGGTGGACATCGTCTGGCCAAGGGCCAGCGCTGTGACTTTAAATGTAAATCAGTCACTGTGCGCAGCTCAACCTCGGTTCAGAACTACCCTCGTGCACTAAGAGCGCAGGGCGGAGGTGGCCTGCCAATGGCACTGCCACCTCACCGATGAGGGTAGTGAGAGAGAGGAAAACTTTATCCAGATTATGGCCCTATTGGCACCCCATATTTTGGCACCAAATAGTTCCACACTGCCAAAGCTTTCCAATGCACATCCGGGAAAAAGGCAAGGGGGCAGGCAAGGCAATTTACGCGTTGCACTACGCCTCAGCCACCCGGGAAAGCATGGCTGTCAAGTCTGAATCTGATTCAGCATGAGCACACACCATTATAGTGGGAAACTCAGCATCATCTTCATTTCCAGCTTATAACAGCCCTCTCTCCGATGCAGCGATTGACATCTGTCCTCTGCTAGAGCCCAAGATGAAACGCTAGGTCCAGCAATCCCACCTGTAAGCTGCCAGCAGGCATGTAAGACCGTGAGCGTGGGCGTCAAGGCGGCACACGGCGCGCTGAACACTCAAGCCCCTATGAAGAAGGCAAGACGAACAACGCGCCGACGTGGTCATGCTCTCATGAGAGAACCACCCTCGAACACAGTCTCAGCATGCTTGCGATGCGATAGAGGAGTGAGGGCCCACGGAGATGTACTTGGCAGGGAAGCCCCACTGTAATCCTCAGGTCACCAAGGCTTATTAGCCGAAGTAGCCCCTTTCTGGTGCACCAGAAAAGAAACTAGATCGGGGAATAGGCGAAGGGACTCAACCCCGTTTAAGGTTTAAGTCTCGACCGCGCATCTAAAGCGCCGAGTGACGCGCTGGGTTGCCGTGACAACCCGCGCTGTCAGCCGGCAGCTAGACGGCACATGGCGCGCTGAACACTCAAACCCTCACGAGGAAGGCGAGACGAACAACGCGCCGACGTGATCCCGTTCTCCTGAGAGAACATGGATCACCCACGAACGCAATCTCAACATGCTTATGCGAGAGGGATCGTGGCCATCAAAGGACAGAAAACAACCGCATCCAGAAACGCACGGGTGGAATGACGTCTTGAAAAAGATGCAGTGTCACACCCGCGCTGCTCTTTTAGAAGAAAGCTCTTTTAAAGAAAGCTCTTTTAAATGTGCTGAAGCACCCGGGAACGACCGCGGCAAAACTCAGGAGAGTAGTGCAGCCTGTGTATGCACTCACCGTTGGGAACGGCAGTTTATCACTGTATTAGTGAGCACGCGGCCGCCGCTGATCGTGCCTTCTCTCCCAGCACTCAAAGAAGCGTCTTCTCTCATTCTCTCTCTTTCTCTCTCTGCTGAAGCAGGAACAGTCTCCTTCGTCAACACCGTGTTCGGCTTCGAAGTGAATGACAATAGTGCGCTGCATTCGCCTCTCGAAGCTGATAGGGGCTCCCAGAAGTGATCCCAATTCATCGGTGATGTCCGACGTACGTCGAACGTGACCGACTGAAAGGGAATTATTTTGAAAACACTTAAGAACAGGTTCTTTTTTCAGTCACCAGAAACCTTAAACTCACGACTCATGACTCAGTTTTGAATCAGATACTCATTTAGTGAATGGTTCACAGGCATTACTTAAGTTACAATTGACTCTGTCACGTACTCATGTACTTGTATAACATATACTTTAGGGTCGTGAAACTGGATCAGTCTATTTACTTCTTGTTCATATGACAACATACAATTAAATATACATATGATAAATATGACAACATAGTTTTCTTTTAATAAATGGCATGCTAAAAATCATTCTACAAAAACTATTCATTGCTCAGCATAGGCCCTGTTTACACCTGGTCTGATTACACTTAATCTTTGATGACTGAATAAGGGCAATTCACCTTTATTAGGAGCAAGTACTAAATGCAATCAAATATCCGTGTCACTGTCACTTGATGGTGGATCTGGTGAAGAAGCTGTGAAGAAGTGATTTTGAAGATGTTGAAAATGATAGTTTTAAGAATATGTTTGAGATCATGAATATAAGTCAGATGCTGGATGTATTGGGAAATGAGCTCTGACGAGGACAGCAATGATGGTATAAAACATCTGCTCAAACTGAACCCTTTCAAGCTCCAAAAGGTAACAAAATATGCTTTATTTTATTCTTCTGGAATTGTTACTCTAATATCAGGAGAGTTTTATATTATCGCAACAGGTAGAGATCCATCCGCATTAGATATACATCTGGGTCGCTAATGACTCGAATATGTAATAATGATTGGTGAAACATTCATGCATTTAAGGGTTAATACCAGGTGTAAACAGGGCCTTTAGTAAGGTCTGAATTAAAAGGTTGAATCTACTGTAAGAGAAACTTTGTTTGGGACTGTAGTCAACAACACAACATTTACCTTGTTTTTCAAAAGGCAGACACATTCCTACAAAACAGAGTGATATTTATATTGCATGAATACAAACAACATATTGATTGTTATTAAAAGTTAAACATGCTATGCTATGAATCATTTTTTTATAATCTTTATCAAGTGATTAAGTGATTTGGCAACTACAAAGTTAATTTGGCTCCTAATGTTGCTTCTAGTCATTTTTTTATTTTATTTTTTTAGACCTGTTGTGGATAAGGTGGGCTTACATCTAAACTTTTACAAAACTTCACTGCAATTTTGTATAGGGAAAACAAAAAAGACACTAAACTTGTACATCTTTCCCCAAAAAAAAAAGAAAAAAAAAGAAATCATGGTCACAGGGAGAAAAAAAAATGCCTTTACAAAGTATCTTTCCAGTCAGTAGCTGAGTTATAAGAGAACAAGCAGGCAGAGGAAGCAGGTGCCCTTCAGAAGTAATGCTGGGGCTAAATAGCCACCGAAAAAAAGCCTCCCGTAAATATTCTATCGCCTGGGCTGTCATTACAAAAAGCGGCCGATGATAATGAAGCATGAAGGAAATATCATTCCATATTCATGTGACAACCTTCTCTCCCTTTCATAAGAAAACTGAAATATTTATCGGAGGAAAATGTTCAATATCATCACTTGTATTATAGAAAAAAAAGAAACATAAGGGAACAAAAATGTCTAATATTAGCACGGCAAGGAGATTGAATAGCGAACTGGTAAAATGTGGTTGGTTGGTTTTTATTGCTTGTTATTAAATCTGAACCAAACTATTATTATTTTTCTTTCTCTTTTGTTAGTAGGGCTTGAGAAGAGAGGAAGAATTAAAAACGTGCCCCTGGGCTGTAAGCTTTAGCAGTAGTGATTAAAAACAGGAAACGCTGATACACAAGCTATTAGACAAAGCTATAATCAAATTCATTAATTTTACTCATTCGGAGCCTGACAAGCTTTCTTAAAGTGACATTAGCCTCATTCATGCACAAAAACAGCAGGTGTGCAGAGAAATAAAGGGAATGCGAGACACCCCCTCCCTTTCCCTTTGAAAAGCTTTTGCTATTTAAAGTCATTCTGTATGTAATTTATTGTACCTGTTTTCATTAAACATTTATGACCGGTCAGTTTTTGGCACAACACAAACAAAAAAAATCTGCATATAATTAGATATCTCAGAGACATTTACAGATTTAAATGCCATGTATAGCAGCTTGGAGGGTTCACGTTAAACGCACAGATACATGCAAAAGACCCAATCTAGCAACACACACGAGTGTGTCTGATTCATGCTAACACATGTGTACAGCACACGCATGACCATTACTCTTAAGAGCTGGGCAGAGGGAGGGGGCTGAATGAAACGGATGACAAATTAGAAACAGCAATGACCACAATCCATTCTCAAACACAGCACAAAATTAATTAGAGTTCTGCATGGGAAGGCCTGGGCCGGCTTCTGGCCCCTCTGTCCCCATTTGTCTCTTTCCGCAGCTCTCTCCACTCCAGAGAGCCCGAGAACATGCTGGAACAAGTCCTGGTCCTGCCCGGCTTCCAATTGCTCGCCCCAACCCCCAACTTAAGACTCTGCAGAAGCACATGATTACCTCCAAATTATTTAAACGATCAAACTGATATGAACAAGAGATGGTGACTAGGTCAAGAGAGGGAGTTTGACTGCGTGTGAAATGTGTGTTCCACAAGCCTTCAACCGACAGCGACCAGCACACTGTAACTCAAACAAGCAGTCGCAAGTTATTAATATTCCTTCTATCAGCGGAACAAAAGCGCAGTGGATAAGACCAAGATACCCAGCACAGAAGAACCTGGTCCGGCCTCACCGATCCAGTGAGCTCACGAGCTGACTGCGCTTTTCCTCCTGCTTCTGTCACTGGAAATCTGCACTTCTTTTCACAACGCACAGCCTCCACTCACAAAAATATTTGAAAGCACTGTCAAGTCTTCTCGTTAGGGCTGGGATAATGGGACATATGCAATTAAATCAAAGCTTTTTCTTTCTTTGCCGGCCTTGGAAACTTCAATGCGTTGGAACTTTAGGACAAAAGGGATCATCTAGCTTTGGACGGCTCAGTTCAACTCTTGCTGTCAGTAAGCAAGGGTTAATGCATCACGATTAGCACTCGTGGGTCTTTATCTGATATATTTTTAATTAACGGTATCCCACTCAAGCTCTTGAAGCCATCCCCCCTCCTGAAAAAAGGGGGCAGGGGGGAGTTTTGACAGGGCTAATTAATGAGCGTTTGGAAAAACGTGGAGGCAAGACGTTGGGTTCATTAGACAAGTCAGTCTGCCACACATCAAACAGGCCATAGTGGTCTGTCTGATCCCTCTTTTTATTTCCCATCTTAGAGTGGTGGATGCTGGGAAGGGACAGAGGGAGTGGGAATGAGAACAGAGAGTAAAAGAGAGAGACAGAGAGAGGGACAAAGAGTAGTGCTGGCACTTTGCAACAGGAGAGATGAATGACTTTTTACCTCAGAACACCAAGGCCTTAATGAAACCTCCAGAGGCTAAACAATGGCATCTCTGAGACAGAGAGATTCACAGAGCACTGCACACATACTCACATAGATGCATGGGCATGCATGGGCTGCAAAGTCCACCACGCAATTATCCAGCACTGTGCGCTACAAAAATTATGACCACACAGCGAGTGCATATGTACACAGCATATTCATCTCGAACAGAAACTGGCAGAGATGCACGCCATCTCACTCTTGGAACAGAAATGTTTTTTTTTGTGCATACAAACGCACTTTTATAGGCAAACACAAACACACACCTTAAAGGAGGGCAGAAATTCTTCTCTTGGATCCTATGAAGAGGCCACCTATGAAAAAACAGGTCACACAAACTTCCCTAATTATTTGGCATCTCAAAATAGCTTGCATGCTCTCTACCACCCAAAACCAAGTACAGACTCCTTCTCACTGCCTCAATACGTCACAGTAAAGATGGAAAGATTCATCCAAAAGATGCATGCATTTTATATTCAGAAATACGCATTTCTCACATTCAGTTAAGGGGTTAGTCCACTATGGCCACCCTCATTTCTTTCCAATCTCACATGACTTTCTTCTGTTGGACACAAAGAAGATATTTTGAGAATGTTTTTTTCATATATCCATTTCCATATGACTCAACTGGCACATTAAAATGTTATTACTTTGAATAAAGGCTTAGATTTCAATCTGTTCATCATACACTCTTAAATCGAATAATTGAAAATGCAAACATATAAAGACTACATCAAACATTGCGAAACAAACTATTTAAATTGTAAATATAAAGATAACTTTAACAATAACTATATTAGCGTCCACACCTACACACAATTATATATATTGTTTATTATAAGTATGCTGTCTGCAGCTTTAAATGCCGAGCTCTTTAAACCAGGATGGATTCTGATTGACTGGCAATGTTTTTATCCTTCATCAGCTTGAAAAAATCATTCCAAGTGATTCCAATGATATCGTTCCCCTGTGTCCTTATTATTGGAGTTGTAGTGTGGACTTATTTCTCATAGAATTAGAACAATTATTAAAACTTTATAGTATTGTTATCATGAACAAGTCATTAATGCAAGCAAATGTTAAACCTCACTGGCTTTCGCAAATCAAATGTCATGGCATATGAGGTTTGCGTTATGTAATACTGGACAAAAACAGCTGGAACACCTTTAATTTGTGCTCCACAGAAGAAACAGCCATGCATCAAAAGATTTGAATGACATGTGGGTAAGTAAACGATGACAATTTTAATTTCTGTGTGAACTATCCCTTTAAGAGACCACTTATTTACAGAAATATAGCCACCACTATATTCCAAACAAAAAAAGAAAAGAGCACTGTTTTGATACAACAAACACTTCTACCTTCACTTCCATGAAAGAGAACACTCTGTAAAGTTGCCTGGCGGCCATCTTGCTGCCAATATTTCATTTTGTGCCCATTTTCTCCACATTTTTGTCTTGATTTCTTTGTTTTTGGCGGAGGCTAAGGGTGGGTGAAAACCCATTGGCTCGGCCTGCTTCAGCCATCTGGGGACATAACTCAAATGGGCCTCCACTATCGTCTGGCCAGCCGACTCATAAGGCCGTTATAAAGAAAGAGCCGGGGACACAAACAGAGACATCAATCTTCCCTGATCAGCAGAAGATAGAAAGAGAAAGAGAGCTCCCAAAAATGGAGAAACAAACTGAATGACAATATAGAGGGTCTGGATCAAGTGCAGGACCAGCCAAAGTCCAGGTGTGTCGACTGTACTTTGCTGTACTTTTGTTAAACTTGTTTTTAGGTGTGAGAATGTGTGATATGTTTATTCTATTTAGAGTATAGATCAATGTGTTCCAGTGTGATGTACAGCCAGTTGTGTAAAGGATAAATAATTGTATATGATAAAATGATTGATAGATAGATAGATAGATAGATAGATAGATAGATAGATAGATAGATAGATAGATAGATAGATAGATAGATAATCTATTATTGATCACATCATGAAGCCCTAAGCTTGAAGAAACTGCATAAAGCAAAATGATTGCTTGCTTATGTGTTTTACCAAAAGAATTAGGAAGAGATCTTTGCACCAGCAGTAGAACAGAAGCAATCTAAGCAAGGCAGTCAATCACAGTCAATGACTTATCGACATGAGCGGCATTTCAGCAGAGACGCCACATTCCTGCTGCTCCTTTCTCTTCTCTGTCCCTCTCCCTAATTCTCTCAATGAATGCATGAAGGCAAGTCCAGGTTTTCATTCCTTGTCTATCTCCCTTCATTCTTTTCCCCGTTTCTCCATCATTCTCAATTAATGTGGGGGATGCACTCAGCTTATCCGTTCTCTCCTGCATCTGTGAATATGGAAACCCTGTTCCCTGAGACACTTGAGCGAGATGTCACACGTAGGCCTATAGTATCACATCCACAAATGAGTTGTTTCAGATAAGAAGAGGCTCTACAGTACCTAAATGCTGCATGTTTTTTTATATATTTAGGTGAATATTTACCATAAAAAAAACAGTGCAATTAAGACTAGAATGGTTAAAACATATTAAAGAATGTTTAGTGTATCTGTATAAGAAAAAAACAGGTCTTCAGTTGTTTCTCAAAGTCAGCATTGAGATTTAACCCTCCTAAGCTTTTTAAAAAAAGATCACATCTTGGCAGTTTGTGGTAATTTTTGTTTGGGAACAGTTTATGTAACTTTTTTTAAATGTATAGAACAACTTCCCTGAAGAAACAATACAATGATGTACTTTTTTTTTATTTAGATTAGCGACTTTAATTAACATTAATTTACTTGTGGCTGGTCTATTTCACAATGAACTTAAATTTCCTAAACTCTTTAAAAACCAAATTGTCTGTGTTCCATTATTTTACAGCTCTATATACTCATGTCTTCGATGGTTATGTGTGTCTATTTTTAGGAGAAATATCTAAGATGAAGATGATACACAACTGAGAATTACATTAAGTCTCCATGAGCTATGAAAGAGCAACGTTTGAGCATGTCACTTTCACAGTAAATGAAAGAAAAGGCTGCTATGGCATAAACAAGCACATCAATTCGAAAGCATATGGGAGAAAATTGCAGTTAGCCACTAGCTGCCTAGACGTTTCAAGATCAGTTCCCTTTATATTTGCAGATGTAAACTCTAAGCCTTAATCAGAGAAAGTTTCTCACTGCGTGCCATGTGCCTGCCACAACAAAGTGCTATTAGCTGGCATTCTTGGTGAGGTGAAGGTGTAGTACGAGATGATTGACAAACGGTGGTCTACAAGGCAATGGAGAGCGCGACGCGACTTCAACCATTTATGATCCGCCAGCAGACATCAAACAGCATGCCTGGCTTTTATTGACAACCAAGATGCAGGATGTCAAATGTTTACCATTACTTTCAAGTGCTACATCAGAAGCTTTTCTTCTAGCTGTTTTTCAACCACTGAAGCCATTTTCCCCTCTCTTACTCTTTTTCTCTCACCCACTCCCCCTTTCCTCTGATTAAGAGGCTGATTAAAGTTATGTAAGTGTCACCTGCCTGCCAGGTCTCTGTTTTTACTAGAGCAAGGACGCCAAATTAAGCACATCTAAATGCTAATATTTGAATGACTGAAGAAATCGAAAGAGAAAAGGGGGCGACTGAGGAAGACGAAGAAAATCACATTTTCTTCACAACAAATTCTTCTTTCCCCTCCTTTTGGTTAAATTGAGCATTCCCTGATGATTTTAATAGATTCTGATTAACTGCCATCACAAAACCTAAAAAGCATCGATCCAAATAATCCTCTAAGCAGGGACAAATGCTATGAAATGTCTTACAGGCCTTTCATTTGAATACGAATAATGGTACAAGTGTTATTCTTTGTTGGAACTTGATCAATGGTGTGAGAGGGAAATGTGGATATATTTGAGTGTCTGTGTAAAAAGTTGGAGCACATGCTTCTCACACACTATGCTGACAAAGTCAAAGCAGTGGATATCCGCTGATATAGTACGTTTTAAAAGCCTGTATGCAAATGTGAGTTTACACATCAACACATGAAATGTCGTTTGTCCTGTAATGTGTCACTTCTATGTGGTAACGCTGCTGATCTGGTTTGATTTTGGTGGGCAACGGGAGGGAAAGACTGGAAACAAAGACTTACATTCTGCGAATCAAACATCGGAGTACTGAGACGCTCTCAGGCAGCATGGAGGAACGAGGCCGAGAGAGATGATACAGAGCGCCATCTGTTGGTACTTTGTGATACTGCCTGGAAAAAGGTACTGTGGCTTTATTTTACACATGAAGCCGGCCATGACATGAATACTTGTTATTGTGTATTTCTTCATATTGACATCACAAACAATAATTATAAGCAGCTAAATATACACACTCACAAATACATTATTCTTTTTAGCCTATACGGTTTATTCTGGTAATGTTTCTGGGCATGGATCAAGAACAGCACTCTGTAGGGTTAAAGAATGAAATATGTGTGTCAGCATTAAATGTTATCAAATCATATATCAGTAATGTAAACTAAAAAGCAATGCATAAACCTCTCGTAAAGTTATTTTTATTATAGATTTTTTTTTTTTTACTGGAAAAGATAATGATCCTGATTTGTTTGCACTGCAGTACAAGTTGAATAGGGTAGGTGAGAGCAGGGAGTGTTGTAACACCTTTTGGTTTAAAATGTACTGGAATTCATGATTTTTTTTTTTTTTATCAAATGTTTTCTATCAACATCCTAAACTCGATCCTCATTTAATTTTAAACATGTTAAACGATGAAAAAAAAGAAAGAAAGGTAAACTATTTGACAAAAACATAAACATAAGACAGTGTATATGTGTGCGTGTATTATAGGCAAATTAGATTTTACGCTGTATTCAATGTGTACTTTCTAAAAGTAAATCCACACACACACACACATGCAGTCCATATGATGGCATATCAACCCTACAAACGTATGTACAATGCAGAGAGAAAAATGGAAATTAAAACTACATTTATATTTGTCATATTTACATATCAGGATACATATTTTACTTTCATGCATAAAATAAAACAATGCAATTAAAAACTATCTGCATGTGATATCTGATGATCTTGTTTGCAAGTTGTTGTTTTTTTTTACTAAATGACCTATACAATTCTCATTCTCAGAAAAAAATATATACAAAAGCAGCATCAGTACAAATCCAACAATGCTACAAGCCTGTCCACTCATCCCAATTAAAACCAAGGTTTAGGTGCCCTTTAAAAAAAAAAATATATATATATATATATATATATATATACACACACACACACATTTTTCATGACAAATTAAGTCTCACCAAAAAGATAAAAAAATTAAATGGTGAAACTGCCTTTTTTCAGAATCCAGTCATTACTAATCTGGAACCTAATTACTAGCAGGGCAGATTTTCCTCTCTGATTTTCTCCAGCCAATTAATTTATATTATTTTCAGGATGACATTCAGTCCTCTGCCCCTTTTGTCTTTCTTTTGCCGCTCACACCCACACACTCCTATCATTCAGCCTCCAGTATATAACACACACACACACTTCTCATATGCTGGTGTTAGGCACTGACCAACACCTTAGAATAATACCTCATAGTTATGCCTCCACAAAATGATTTTTTTTCCCTATAAATCTGTACGGCTCACCCACACATAACAAATTCATTAAAATGCTGCACAGACAATCGTACTGTTTCTCCAGAGCTCCAGCATTAATGGTAGGACCGCAGCCTTGCGTCACCATATTTTCTCCATATCTTATCATCTCTGCACTGCTAATGCCTGCTAGTCCTCCTGGATAACCAGTTAAGCAATGTCGGTAATTAAGTGCTAATTAAACTTAAAGCCTGTAGTTAGGCAGTGCCCTACATATTGCCTTTGCTATAGTGTAATTACACACAGTGCTATTTTAAAGCCCGCTAGAGACTGGCTGAATTGAAGTGGTATATACACCACAGTGGCGGTAAGGAGTGAGGGTCAGGATGTGTGGTCAGGAATGCAGCCTCAAGGGTCAAAGGTTAGAATAAGGCTGGCCTCAAATAAGCCTCTGAGGTTTATAGTCCTTTAAGGCCCTGCATGGATTCATCTGTCTATGATATATCGGCTTTCATCAGTGCTTTGTCAGACTAACAGTGATCAATGTAATCACGCTGAAATAGTGCTCATTTTAAAAGGCAAAGAATGTAGTCCCTATGATGCTGTCCTTCATATTAAATGATAATTAATGAAATTTAATGCACTAATTATTCATTTTAACTTGTAAATGCATTCTACAATCACGCCTATAGACTAGTGCATGAAAAAAAAATATTTACCTCAAAATGTACTTCATTTGTTTACCCCCTCTACTATATCAAATTTGTTGCTAACATTACTGAAACAACATAAACAGGTTAAATCACACTAACAAAACTAAATTTAGTTAGATCAGGTAAATAGTTCCTTAAAGGGATAGTTCACCCAAAAATTAAACTTCTGTCATCATTTACTCACTCTCATGTTCTTCCAAACCTGTATGACCTATATTTTATTTGATCTTACATTACACAAAGTATCTTTAATAACACTTTACAACAAGGTTGCATTTGTTAGCATTAGTAAACTACAGTAGTTAACATGAACTAACACTGAAAAATTCTTCCAAAGCATTTTTTATTGATGTTAATGATAGTTCATGTTATTTTCAACATATTAAAATGAAAAGTTTTATCTGTTAGTGTAAAGTGTATCTTGTATCTGTTATTGTAAAGTGTTACCATATCAGAAGAAAGTCATACAGGTTTGGAACGATATAAATTGTCAAGATGTTCATTTTTGGGTAAGCTGTCCCTTGTTAAAGGTAATGATTGCAGTTCACCGCTTTTTACGGTAGGACTCTGTGAGATCTATTAATGCTAGTATTGTTGATAATGTTTGTAATTTTAGAGAGGTGATGTCAAATTAAGGTAATCACAGCATCTGAAAACCCTGGACAGAGGGGTCATTGGTTCAGTTAGAGGTCATGTTGGCCCAGTCCAGCTCTTAATGTAATCATGTTGCACTCTTTTACTATGTGCATTAAAGGTTTAGGGTTACAGTGAATGGCAGTTGTGTGGTGACTCGGGCTAATGGACTTTAACACAAAAAGCAGAGAAACAAGGTCACCGCTACATGTACACCACAAAGATCCAGCGGCCTCAAAATTTGCAATTTCCTCCTGACATTTACTGGCAGCACTTATAGCAAAATCCTGAATTAATGTGTTCAAACCTGCTCCTAAAGATCAACCTTTCTGCTCAGTTTGATTCCAGTTTTGCATCTTCATTTGCTCTTATGTGCTACAGAAATATTATGCATTGTGCAATATTTGTCATATAGTTGTGCACCTGGGATTTTCAAAGTAAAATATGCTTTGTGAAGTTTAAATATTTACAGACTACACGGGTATGTTCAACACATTTTTTGTCACATCAGAGATTGATGCAGGGCAGGTCTGTGCTTCATGATGTTATATGGAGGACTAGTTCCTGATCATTTGACAAACATCAAAGATGCATTTGCTGATGAATCTCCTCTCCGCTGGACACCCAAAATAACTTCGGTTCATGTAGCGATGATACTTATGGTTTGTTTGATTCCTTCCGCCAGAGAGACGTTAAGCAAAGGACGAAGTAGCACTGAAAATATTTACGGCAAATCATGAGCGACAGTCAGCGTTACTCATTAAGACGTATTAACGGTGATTTCAGCCAAGCTGACGCACGTGTCGCCTCCTCCAGCCCAAATGAGAGCAGAAGCTCTGACAGCAACATCGGTGCCTCTTCAAGACATTCAAGCACTGAGCAAAAATTCAATATGAGAGGGAAAAAATAACAGCAGAGAGGGGGATTGTGTTTTTCTCCTTCATTCCCAGATAACAGAATTTCAGGGTGACAAACTTCAAGTGCAACACTCTGCCTCAGGGTGAGTTAATTACATTAATTTTCCCTGACACTCTCACAAAATAAAGAAATAGAGAAAATAACCAAACAAGATAGACACTGGAAAACAACATTTTATGTGGCCTTTTTTTCTTTTATTTATTTATTTTGTCAGCAATGATGAAATTAGTACAGAGGGCTCTCTCTGCCCATAATCAATCATTACTTTCAGTAGGTGCCAGAAAGCACCAACTGAAACCATATTTTCTTCACTTGTGGACAAAGGCTTCGAGATTGTGTGCTGCCCTTGTCCATAAATATATCTGGCCTTGACAACCCGCAGGATTGGCTTTGAGATTTTACAGAGTAAACATCTGTTTGTGTGGGCCATGAGACACGCTGTGCTCCTTACCCAAAACAGCAGAGCCTGTTTAAAGTGAATACAGCAGCAGGACTCTATACAAGATCCACTTGAAGAGCAGACACTAAGAGAGTAAAGAGCATATTATGTCTGACTGTATATGTATATATTATGTATATGTTAAAAAATTAAATAAATATTTTTATTCAGCAAGGACACATTAAATTAAAGGTACACAAAAAAAGTGACTATATGAACATTAGCATTTTTAAACAGCATTTTGATGTTCATAATAAACAACAAAAGTGCATCTAACGGCTGCATATCTGTTATGAAGTACAAAGGCCGCATCGTTTTGGATGTCCAGGCATCAATTTAACCGACAGATTTATCACAGAGAAAACACTGACACCTTGACTTGTGTCATAATTCCCATTTTACAAGCCAATATCTTCACACATTATTTTGTTACATTAGGTGAATATTGCACTTAAAACTCCACCATTTAATTACATCCACCAGTCTAATAAACACATTTTATAGAGACCATAAATCACAAAAACAAAAACACACAGAATGTTGTTAATGTAACATATTTTATCATAAAGTGTAATCTATAAAAAAATCAGGTTTGTACAAAAAAGTGCTCAGCTTTGTGAATAGCTTAAGTAAATGTAATAAATGTCAGGAGTGTTGCGTATAAATCTTAGTTGCTGCATGTTGTTAGCTTGATACATTATAGGCCATAATTTGCTATAAATAAATGTTTATTAGCCAGCCAGACTTGTTTTGATGTGTTAATGATGTGTCTTTAAGGAGATTCACAAGAAATGTTCAACTAACGCACAACTTTTTGCAGCATTGTCCCGGTCAGAGTCCCCGTTACACACCTGCATTGATTATAAGAAAAGCTGTGCTTATTTGTGAGTATTGCATGTAAAAGTGAGACATAATTGAGTTAATTTATATTCAGATTTGTCACACCTGGCATGCAGATTCAAAATGTTTTTCACTGTACAGAGGATACAGAACCATTCAAAATGTCTTAGGCTAAACATCCCTCCAAGACCTTTGGGGGTCTAAAAAACCAATGAGCACTTTGTGTTCATGTCAGCAGATCCCTGGTAAGTTTAAGTGCTTTTCTCCCATATTGATTAAGATTACAGGAGTCCCTACACCAAAACCTGGTCCAAGATCGGTCATTAGAGGCCAACTGTGGCCAGAGCCCTGTGGCTGTATGGCATATGGTTACAATTTGTCACTAACACGCTTTCGGTTGAACCCAGCCTTGGGTCAGCCAGCAAACCCGCTGGCTACACACTCCCTTAAGCTCCATATTAATGACTGCTGAGGAATAGAAAGTGCTAAGCATAATGCAATGAATGCAAGTATTATTACAGACACCTGTGCAGAGACTCAGCGCTATTTATTCCTTCATTTATTCCTTTGTTTATTTCATTTCGTCCAACACAGTACTGATCAATAAGTAATTAATTTTACCACCTAAAGAAATATATGGCGTTTTATGCCTGAACAATCAAATCAAACTGTAACATGGCTGTGTAACTATGAGAGTGAGGCACTTAAATAGGAAATAAATAAAAAGCTGAGAATTTATTTGTTTTTGTTTTTTTTTATCATGCGCTGAAAGGAATGTGATGTCGTTCTTTGTCTTAAAGGGTATTTGAATGAAAATCTAGGAATATATATATAGAATACATTTACATTCTTAGAAAGAAAAAACATATCATCCTCATGGTTCTTGACTCAAAAAGGTTCTATAATGTCTTAAATGACTGCATAATAATTTCATGTTTAATGTATCTCATATTTTTCTAGTGATAAGTTTCTAGTGATATGTTTATGAGCTGTTTAATTTATAAAATGTAATTAAAATTAAAACAAAATTATATACTTATACTTATACTTTACTTGTTAGTATTTATAATTTACAGTAATAATATAGAATGTAGTGTGTTACCTATATAGCAAAAAATAAAGTCGTTTTCTATATACCTTATAGGAGACAGAGCGTGAAAGCCAAGTAGAGGCAATCCAAACACACTTGTTATGGCCACCATAGAAAAGGAAATCTTACAAGGGGGCTGAATAATGGAGTCGGAAGGACCAGCAGCAAGCTGCAAATGTTTTCTCAACCAAGACCAGTACGCAAACTGACATTTCCCCAACTGACTAGGACATATTTTAGAGTGCAGGTATGGGAGAGGAAAAAAATGAGAAAGGGAGGGGGTATAGTTTGATGTTTTGTTTGTTCTAGGCAAAATGGAAGACATACATTGTCCCTTATTGCCTAAAGACCCACAATGCAATTCTAGCCCTCAGTGGTCACACGGGGAGTGTGCTCCAGGAGTCACATGGTCAGATGGATCACATCAATTTACCACGGGAAAAACAAAATAAGAGAACCCCCCAAAAAGAGAAAACAATATAGCTTTGTCTTCTTTTGACCTCTTGTGGCACACAAATACTATGTGTTATTGTGCGAGTAACGCACAGCTAAATACAGAGGTGTTCTTGTGTTTGGACCAAAGGGGAGATAAATGAATCCCCATCTAGGCTTGTCATGGCTGGACAGAGAGGAAAATCATGTACTCGTAGACCTATATCGCCACCCACTGGATACTTTTAAACTTACAGCTTCAGTCAGTGAAGTGTTTTTTTTATTTTTTTATTTAGAGATGCTCAAATCACTCCTACTCTGCTTCATTTATTTATTTATTAACAATCTTGCCCTCTTGACTAAAAGATTGTTATTTCTCTCGGTTGAATCTGAAGGATTCGGGTGGAATGAATGGAGATCAACCTGAAATGAACCTGCCGTCTGTCTGTGGCGGTGAGTGGCAGAGAGAGCAGCCCTCAGCAAGAAGACAGTGCCACTGTGGATTTGTGGAGATGTGATGATGGTGGCAGGGTGACAGAAGAGGAGACGGGCACTACTGTTGTTGTAGTTTTGAACATGACGTGAACAGCAGTTGAGTGATGCGATGTTTGTGTCAGTTGGGATGGAGAGTGAGTGATACGTTGAGACAGAGTTTGGATCATTTTCTCCTCAGGGGACACAAATAACAGATTCACACATTATTTCACAAACTGACATATTTATTCATCTTAAGCATTTCTCTCACATGTATATATAGATAAGTAAATAAAGGCAATATTTTAAAATCTCTAGTGAGAGTTATCACTTTATTATAAGTGTGTAGATGGACTTGAGGGACTTTCTTAGTACAACTAAACAAATAATAAAATACTCACCAGCAATAGTTTTCATTAATATGTATTCTGAAATGCTGCATTTTTGGGGGGTAGAATACACATTTTCCATACAAGTGAAATGTTCATACTAACTGTAATTTTTGTTGTGTTAATTTTTGAGTACAAGATGCTCCCAAAATAGGCCTACATGCTATTTTCTGAACTTCTATGTTGACTTAATGTTTTTAGGTAAATTAAGATGATGTGTGAGATAATGAAATGGTTTTCATTCACACGTATTTGAGGGATGCTTTATAAAAGAAAATAAATAGGATTATAAGACTTTCAGAACATTTTATAAGATTATAAGAACATTAAAGTGTTAAGATGCACAAATGCTAATTTCCCACCCAATATGATAAATGCATTCTGTATTTAAAATAAGATATTTTATTATTTGAATAAAAGTTGTTAAACTGACAAATCAAATTAAATTAAATTACATAAATGTTGTTTGTAAAATTAAGTTGTGACATGATTTTGTTTGTGTTAAGTAGACATCAAGTAACCTGGTAAATGTATGCCCTATAAAATAATATATTTCTCTGTTTATATGTGACCCTTGACCACAAAACCAGTCATAAGGGTCATTTTTTTTAAATTGAGATTTATACATCATGATGTATGGTTTGTTAGGATAGGACAATATTTGGCCGAGATACAACTATTTGAAAATCTGGAATCTGAGAAAATTGCCTTTAAAGTTGTCCAAATGAAGTCCTTAGCAATGCATATTGCTACTAATATTTTATATATATATATATATATATATATATATATATATATATATATATATATATATATATATATATATATATATATTTACGGTAGGAGTTTTACTAAATATCTTTATGGAAAATGATCTTT
Source organism: Rhinogobio ventralis (assembly GCA_039654625.1). NCBI lineage: Eukaryota > Metazoa > Chordata > Actinopteri > Cypriniformes > Gobionidae > Rhinogobio > Rhinogobio ventralis. The sequence goes on along the minus strand of CM077193.1, from coordinate 22,947,802 downwards.
ACTTAATATCCTAATGATTTTTGGCATAAAAGAAAAATCAGTCATTTTGACCTATACAGTGTATTGTTGGCTATTGTACTGGACTAAACTAGATGGACTAAACTGTCAAAAGATATTGTATATTTTTAGTATTTTATTTTGATTGTTGTTACTTTAAAATAATTTATTTTAGTTTGACATTTTACGAATTTTTTTTTTTTATCATAGAATTGATCAGTTTCATCAACTCACAATCCCCCTGCAGGTCCCACACAAAACCCTATCTACATATATAACTGCCTTCAAGGTGAATGGAAATGTTAACGGATAGATTTCTCGAGGTAATGTATATACCTCAGTGGACATAGCTCATACCATTGTAATGAATGATTCATACTCTGTTTTATGATATTTATTGAGATGGTGCATGTACTTTAAAGAATAGCATGGTATTATTATGGAATTAGCATGGGCAAAAAAAATTACTTGAAAATGATAGTTTATTTGTAAGTATACACCAATGAGAATAAACTGTCCATCACCTTCACTACATTATGAAAAGGACAACATCACAGCACAAAATCTCTTGCCTTCGGACTGGTGTTGTTGAGATATTAGAGTAATGAAACAGATTGTTGTGTTATAATCATGTCATCCTCACACAGTACATCAGTCTCAGAGCTCTGTTTGGGCAGAGAGGATAATAAGGAGGTTATGGGAACCCTAATCGCTGTTTCCCTCTCAATCACACTCTCAGCCTGGAAAAAATCACACAGGAATAGAGAGAAAAAAGTTATGAAATAATAGCTTAAACTGAAGAATTGCTTTAATACTTCAATAGAAATAACCTAATTCCAACATTTTCAAAGAAGCAGGCGGCCTTGCTTCAGGCTAACGCGTAATGTGTGAGTGAAAGTATATCGCGTGTCACTCTGCATTAGAGAAGCGGGCCTGTGTGCCTTTGAATGAGAGGCAGCTGGGGTAATAGGAAGTGCAGATATTAGAGCTAATGAAATCACAAAGAACAAGACAGATGTGCCATTTGACCAAGTGCTGCGGTGCCGGTGTGGGGCGGGGCGTTACATTTACCCACAACACTCAGACAAGAAGGCTCAAGCCCTGATAGCAACCCTTATGCCGCTCCATTTAAATGCATAATGCACAGCGAATGACCTGTGTGTTTATTTACTCTAGCTCAGTCTGGATAGATTGTGTCGCTCCATATATCTCTTACACCCCACTCCAGCCCCCCCTACACGCCATTTCAAAACATTTAATCATACATCAATGCAATTTCTTTACTCCATCTCAGCTCTTTGGTGAATTTGGCCAGGAGCTGCACGAACAACTTGTATTTCCTCGCACGTCATCCAGCAAACACAACTGTCACATTTAGGCTGCCGTCAATATCTACTCCCCAGCATGCATGTCATCTGGAAAACATACAGAGGAGTCAGACAAATAAACACAACAACCTGGAGTCATTCGAAAGGATTTGTGGTTGGAGGATTGTGGGGGGCTGCGCAGTGCCACATCTGACCTGTGGCAATAAGTGCGTTAGTCATCTATGATTCATGTCAAAACATACTTAATGTATCAAAGATATGAAACACTTTGACAGCTGCTACGGAAAACAGAGCACTGAAATGGTTTTCAAACAAAACAAGCTGTTTTCCTCCCCCCTTCCACCCCTCACACAATAGCTTGCACCGGTGGACTTATGTCCATAAACAGTTTATGATGAAATGCCGTAGCACTTAATTAAAACAATAAATCCAAAGTGTGCATTAGTGGCCCCCTCCTCTCGCCTCACTGACCTCAGCTGTGTCCATTCTGGAACCGTGCATCACCGGGGCCGGGTGAGTCTGGAGACCAAATCTTATTCCGTGTGCCCTGAAATGATGCCACAAATGTGTTCTTATTACTCTCTTGCTTTCTCTCTCTTTTGGAGATAATTTAATTCATATTTCACTTGTAGCACAAGGGATATGTGGCAGAGGCCTAATCACACACACACACAATAGAACAAAGGGGTTGCTGTTTGGAAAGCAGACTAAATTCTCTTTGGATGTGATGCACTGGCTATTTATCCATTTAGCACTGCATTACGAAAAGCTATTTTAGATTGCATAAAAGGGCGCATACTCTTTTTTTTATGATTTTGCTCACAGAATTACTTTTAAAGTGAGTCACTAACTGTTAACTGTAAATTACAAAGTTTACCTGAACTTCCTGGCAAATTATGTAAAAGTGCTTATCTGCTTACAGGCAGAATGAGAATCTGATCTGTGTGCATCACACCTGTTCAAATTCACACTTAATTTATAAAGCTGAGAAATTAACCTGTGAACCAATGCATGTGATTTATTTTTATTTTTTATGCTTCCCTTTTTCTAAACCCATTTGTTGGGTTCAGTAATTTTGCTTCAATGCATTTGGTGTATATGAAGTGGATGTGTTTGCATCTTAATCTGTTATCCTGATCTATTGTCCTATTGTCCCATTTTTTTTCTTTTTTTATATATATCTTTTAAATGTTCTGCACTGTGGCTAAATGCATTTCATTTAATATTCTTCCAAGCATATAATAAAGCAACTTTTGGCTTTGAATTCTGTCTGTGAAAATGTCACGTCTGTTGGATGTTTTGCCACAACACAAGCCAATTAAATAGGTCGTGAATATCACATCTTTTTCCAAGTCTACAGTATATTGTCTATTATGACAAACAGCAAATCTGTCATTTATTTTGTCATACAAAGAACAGTAAAAATCCTCCATGCATTCTTTTTCTTTTGATTCACCAGACAGTCAGAAGTAATTTTCTTAACAACATGAATCATTACTTTTCCCCTGCATACTTTAATCCACTATATTTTTATCACTTGTTATTATTTCCAACAGGTGAATGCCTTTTCCCTCGCAAAGAAAAAAGAACTGTACATCTTGTTGTCATTATATACTGTATATATATATATATATATATATATACACACACACACACACCGAACAGGCATAACAATATGACCACCTTCCTAACATTGTGTTGGTCCCCCTTTTGCTGCCAAAACAGCCCTGACCAGTCGAGGCATCCACTAGACTCCACTAGACCCCTGAAGGTGTGCTGTGGTATCTGGCACTAAGATGTTAGCAGCAGATCCTTTAAGTCCTGTAAGTTGCGAGGTGGGGCCTCCATAAATCGTACTTGTTTGTTCAGCACATCCCACAGATGCTCGATTGGATTGAGATCTGGGGAATTTGGAGGCCATGTCAACACCTCAAACTCATTGTTGTGCTCCTCAAACCATTCCTGAACCATTTTTGCTTTGTGGCAGGGCACATTATCCTGCTGAAAGAGGCCACAGCCACCAGGGAATACCGTTTTCATGAAGGGTGTACACTCACCTAAAGGATTATTAGGAACACCGTACTAATACTGTGTTTGACCCCCTTTCACCTTCAGAACTGCCTTAATTCTACGTGGCATTGATTCAACAAGGTGCTGAAAGCATTCTTTCGAAATGTTGGCCCATATTGATAGGATAGCATCTTGCAGTTGATGGAGATTTGTGGGATGCACATCCAGGGCACGAAGCTCCCGTTCCACCACATCCCAAAGATGCTCTATTGGGTTGAGATCTGGTGACTGTGGGGGCCATTTTAGTACAGTGAACTCATTGTCATGTTCAAGAAACCAATTTGAAATGATTGGAGCTTTGTGACATGGTGCATTATCCTGCTGGAAGTAGGGATGGACATGGTCAGAAACGTGGCATTTAAACGATGCCCAATTGGCACTAAGGGGCCTAAAGTGTGCCAAGAAAACATCCCCCACACCATTACACCACCACCACCAGCCTGCACAGTGGTAACAAGGCATGATGGATCCATGTTCTCATTCTGTTTACGCCAAATTCTGACTCTACCATCTGAATGTCTCAACAGAAATCGAGACTCATCAGACCAGGCAACATTTTTCCAGTCTTCAACTGTCCAATTTTGGTGAGCTTGTGCAAATTGTAGCCTCTTTTTCCTATTTGTAGTGGAGTGGTACCCGGTGGGGTCTTCTGCTGTTGTAGCCCATCCGCCTCAAGGTTGTGCGTGTTGTGGCTTCACAAATGCTTTGCTGCATACCTCGGTTGTAACGAGTGGTTATTTCAGTCAAAGTTGCTCTTCTATCAGCTTGAATCAGTCGGCCCATTCTCCTCTGACCTCTAGCATCAACAAGGCATTTTCGCCCACAGGACTGCCGCATACTGGATGTTTTTCCCTTTTCACACCATTCTTTGTAAACTCTAGAAATGGTTGTGCATGAAAATCCCAGTAACTGAGCAGATTGTGAAATACTCAGACCGGCCCATCTGGCACCAACAACCATGCCACGCTCAAAATTGCTTAAATCACCTTTCTTTCCCATTCTGACATTCAGTTTGGAGTTCAGGAGATTGTCTTGACCAGGACCACACCCCTAAATGCATTGAAGCAACTGCCATGTGATTGGTTGATTAGATAATTGCATTAATGACAAATTGAACAGGTGTTCCTAATAATCCTTTAGGTGAGTGTACATGGTCTGCAACAATGCTTAGGTAGGTGGTATGTGTCAAAGTAACATCCACATGGATGGCAGGACCCAAGGTTTCCCAGCAGAACATTGCCCAAAGCATCACATTGCCTCTGCCGGCTTGCCTTCTTCCCATAGTGCATCCTGGTGCCTTGTGTTCCCCAGGTAAGTGCACACGCACCCGGCCATCCACGTGATGTAAATGAAAACGTGATTCATCAGACCAGGCCACCTCCTTCCATTGCTCCGTGATTCAGTTCTGATGCCCACTGCTGCCGCTTTCGGCAGTGGACAGGGGTCAGCATGGGCACCCTGACTGGTCTGCGGCTATGCAGCCCCATTCGCAACAAACTGCGATGCACTGTGTATTCTGACACCTTTCTATCAGAACCAGCATTAACTTCTTAAGCAATTTGAGCTACAGTAGCTCGTCTGTTTGATCGGACAACACGGGCCAGCCTTCGCTCCCCACGTGCATCAATGAGCCTTGGCCGCCCATGACCCTGTTGCCGGTCCACCACTGTTCCTTCCTTGGACCACTTTTGATAGATACTGACCACTGCAGACCGGGAACACCCCACAAGAGCTGCAGTTTTGGAGATGCTCTGACCCAGTCGTCTAGCCATCACAATTTGGCCCTTTTCAAACTCGCACAAATCCTTATGCTTGCCCATTTTTCCTGCTTCTAACACATCAAGTTTGAGGACAAAATATTCACTTGCTGCCTAATATATCCCACCCACTAACAGGTGCCGTGATGAAGAGATAATCAGTGTTATTCCTATTACCTGTGATAATGTTATGCCTGATCAGTGTATTTATTTACACGAAAAAATTGTTGACACACACACACAAGTCCCACATTACTTAGCACACATAAATTGAATAAATATGACTAATACTGAATGAATAAACAGGCCTATAATGTAAGGCTATTAAATAGTAGTAGTTTTTGTTAATACAATAAAGTAGCCACCACACTAATTTAAAAATATACAAAATAACATAAATTGAAAATAAAGTGGCATTTTGGGGTTATGGAAACAACAGTTACCATGGTGAATACATAATACCAACTGTTAATAAAACATGAAACATGCTCCTGATGAATAGAATGAACTTCATACCTGCATGCAAATCCTTCCCAGCTAACACGTGATTTATTGGTACTTTACTTTTATTTTATGACCTACTATTTGCATGCTTGTAGTTTCTCTTGCGCTTTATATATGAAGTGCAGCGCGCAAAGCCGCGTTTGCGTGTGCATTTGTGCATTATAAAGTTATATCATTTTAATTAGTGTTTTCTTAGCTTCTAAAATACATAGCTTACATGTGTCAAGGCTATTGTGTCAAGCTAGCATAGCAAGTTTTATCATGGCTGTCATGCTGTTGCAACTGTCCCCTATGACAACAATTAATGTAGCTATATAACCAGTATTGTTTAAGTTACTCTAAAAAGTAATTAATTACTAACTACTAATTACATATTTCAATATCCAGCAGGTATATCCCCTTTTTTATACTGTCAGACTAGGCCACAATGTAGGTAATTAAAAAAATATATGGTTGTTACTTGTTACTTGGAAATAGTTTTTTAACTACTGTACAGTTACTTTAATTTAGTGAAGACCCTGTCTGTGTACAAATAAAATAAAGAAATTGCAAAATTATGTTAAAGGAATTATTTTGATTACATTTTAATGAATGTTGCAACCGTCCCCTCTAATGGGGTCAGTTGCAACATTTGACTTTGTCTATTCAAGTATAAATTGTATGTATATTATCATATGTACGCATGTTACAGCGGTGTGGGTGGGGGCAACATACATTTTCAAGGTGGAGGGGGACAGCCTCCGCTTCAGCCTTTCTTGCAGAAAGGAAAGCACAGAACTGATCAGGCATCTCCGGGAGTCTTCCCGGCGGAAGGAGCACCACTCAGCAAAGCGACTCTACTTAAAAGCATAAGCTCGCCTAGTAGAGGGAGCTCTGGCTTGAGTGATAGCGTCTACCTCTGCCAGTGGTAGGCCACTTAAGGCCCACACGTGGAGAATCTAGAGGTCCAGACGCAGGTGCCATATGGTGCCCTGTCTCTGAGAAAGAAGGTCCTTCCTCAGGGGAATCTGCCAGGGAGGGGCTGTCACGAGGAGCATCAGGTCCAAGAACCAGGTCCGGTGCAAGCAGACTCACTGGGGAAAACGCATATTTGTGTAGGCCCTGGGGCCAGCTGTGTGACAGCACATCTGTGCCGAGGGGTGCCTCAGTCAGGGAGTAAAAAAGCGGACAGTGGGAGGATTCCTGGGAAGCAAACAGATTTACCTCAGTGTCCCCTGAATCGACTCCGGAGCAACCTGGCCACTGTTGACCCCAGAGGAAGAGATGGCGGGCGAGTTGTGACATGCGACGTGAACGCACACTGCCTTGGTGGTTGATGTACACAACCGTCACAGTGTTGTCCATCCGGTCCAACACGTGCTTGCCCTGAAGCAATGGCCAAAACCGCCAAAGGGTACGGATGCGTCCTTAACAGGCTGGGGTGCCACCCAAGAAGGGAGAACTGTGAACGGTTTGTGGCCGAGGAAACTACGTTCAGAGCACATAAATTATTTAGAGCTTCTGACCATTTGGAAGGCTCTGAATCATTTTCTGCCTCGTCTGCAGGGACATCATGTGCTCGTACGCTGTGACAATACCACTGCAGTGGCTTATATCAATCATCAAGGTGGCGTGCGCTCGTCGAAACTTCATGCTCTAGCTTACAAGCTTATGGTATGGAGCAGGCGATTTTTCCTGTCGTTACGCGCGACTCATGTTCCAGGGATTCTGAACAGAGGCGCGGATCTTCTATCGTGGGGAAACCCGCTCTTCGGAGATTGGCCTCCATCCTCGGATAGTAGACATGATATGGATGAGATTCAGACAGGCGTCCGTAGATCTATTCGCCTCGCGTGAAAACAGCAATTGTCCTATGTTCTTCTGGCTAAAGGACTTGGACGCACCCCTCGGGGTAGACGCACTGGCCCACCCGTGGCCCAGAGTGCTGCTGTATGCCTTTCCTCCCCTGTGCCTGATAATTCCCACACTGGCCAGGGTGAAAGAGGGGCGCCTGTCTCTCATTCTGATAGCGCCCAGGTGGCCCAAAGCACCCTGGCTGGCGGAGATAATCCCTCTGTTACATGCCCAACCGTGGCGCCTCCCCCTCGGCACAGACCTATTGTCTCAAGCGAACGGGGAGATTTATCACCCACACCCGGACAAGGTAGCTCTCTGGGCTTGGCCCGTGAGAGGACGAACCTGAGCGCGTTAGGGCTTCCCCCGTGCGTGGTGGCTACTATACAGAATGCCAGGGCCGTTTCTACACGGTCCTTATATGGCTGTAAGTGGCAAGTGTTCAATGGGTGGTGTGATGGGCGGGGGTGCACTTCATATCAGTGTTCAGTTTCTGATATTTTGTGTTTCCTCCAAGACCTTATGGATAAGGGAAGTTCCTTTTCCACCATTAAGGTCTATCTGGCAGCTATCTCTGCTTGTCGTGTGGGTTTTGGGGGCTCAACGGTTGGGCAGCATCCTCTAATCCGCAGATTTATGAAGGGTGCCCGTCGCTCGTTGCCAGTCATTAGGAGAACGATCCCTGAGTGGGACCTCTCCATGGTGCTGGAAGCTCTGTCTCAATTCCCTTTTGAGCCTCTGGGAAATATTTCCTTAAAATTGCTGTCCTTCAAGACAGCCTTGCTCTTGGCCTTGGCGTCAGCCAAACGTGTCAGTGAGTTACATGCATTCTCGGTTCACCCCTCGTGCATTAAATTCTCTCTGGGTGGAGATAAGGTTTTTCTTAAACCTAATCTAGCCTTCATGCCAAAATGTTTCACTGCGTTCACATCGGAGGTGTTGGAGCTGTCCGCCTTTCACCCTCCGCCCTTTACTCCGCGGAGGATCAAAGGTTGAATGCCCTGTGTCCAGTCCGTGCGTTACAGACGTATTTGGCTAGGACCAGTGCGTTCCGTAAGAGTGACCAACTCTTTGTTTCATGGGCTCCTCCCCACAAAGGGGATCCCCTGTCTAAGCAACGCCTTTCAAATTGGCTTGTAGACGCTATAGTTTTGGCTTATGAATTGAAGGGAGTGCAACCCCCAGGGGACATCAGAGCTCATTCCACGAGGGGCTTAGCCGCCTCTTGGGCTCTGTTCAGGGGAGTATCATTGCAGGATATCTGTTCTTCTGCCAGTTGGGCTTCTCCTCATACGTTTGTGCGTTACTATAGGCTGGATGTCACCAGAACCTCGGTAGCACATTCGGTTTTGGGGGTGGGGTCTTCATAACCCTGCCTTCTTTTGTGTGAGCCACACACGTTTCATGCCCTGCTTGTACACCGCAGTTACGAGTGTGCGTCGGTGTGGCGGGTTCATGATTATGAGATGTGTCATGCACCGCCCCTTGGGGCACCGTCTCGTTCTGGCTAACAGGACCTCACTGTGAGTGTATTGGGCAATCGGGGAGCTGTCCATGTCTCTCCCATAGGTGGATCTCGAACACGAGATGATGAAAGAGAACAATAGGTTACTGTCGTAACCCCGGTTCTCTGAAACATCGAGTGGAGACAGATCCACCCCGCTTGCCGCACGAGAAGCGAATATACTTACTGATGTACAGTAGCGCATGCAAGCTATATATGCCCGCAGGTAAGGGGTGGGGCCTTACTGGGCATTGGTTGTGCGCTCCTGCCTGTCTTGTCAGACTTGGTGAAATTGGATGCTTCTGCAGAGGTCAGGTACGGATGCCCTTCCCATAGGTGGATCTCTCCACTCTATGTTTCAGAGAACCAGGGTTACGGCAGTAACCTATTGTTAGCTTCAGTAATCTGGAATGTAAATTCAGAGTCACTCTCACCTAGTGGTTGGGTTAAATATGCTGAGGATCCAGCTTCTGAAGTTCTGAAGGAGGATTTATTAACTAATGGTCCAAAAAGAAGGTTGCTATTAAAATAGACAGCAGTTAATTAAAAAAAGAGGAAAGTTTAAAAGTGCATAAACTATGACATATATCAAATAACATTTTAGTCAAATTTGTATATATTTAGGCCTGTATTTGTAATTGAAGAGATGACATAATAATAGCAACAGATGTATCCACATTGAATAATTGTTCTCAGGTTAAGATGAATAATGAAGATGTTTGAAATGTACATCTAATATTCATTAAATATTTATTTAAAAAACGAAATAATTAAAACACAAGCATCAATTTCAAGCATCTTACTGGGTCTTTTTACTTGAAAATCTACAAAATCTTCAGATTCCCCAAAATAAAATGTATTCATAGATCACTATAATCTTGTGTTGTACAGTTTTGGTAGAATAAATTGCGATCAATGCTCAAAATTCTTACATTAGTACTTCAGCACAAACATACAGAACATAAAGTAAAGGAATAAATAATTACAAAAAGGATGTCATTAGCACTTCTTTCTCAATGTCGTCTTCAAGCGGTGGCAGGTGTTTCTGGCTGATGTCACTCTCCACGGTCACATGACCTACAGTGAGTCACGTGATCGGGCGCTCCATTCTCGCCATTTTGAGTCCAGAGTGAAGCACTTTTACACCCCAGGAATAAAAGCAGCGCATCACGGGCACCGAGGCCAAAGATCAGACACAACTGCCGCATCAGTAAGTAGCGCTCGGATGGTTGTGACAGTCGCATGACTCTGAGTTGTTTATTAAACGGCACAGTTGCTTTTTTACAGCTCATGTTGAAGTGTAAAGTGTGCATGTGTGTGCTGCTGTTGTCAGAAACGTCCTGCCCCTTTCTCACGTTGCGTCTCCACGGTTATCACGGACACCATGTTCTCAAAAACACACACACACTCTTTGCTAAACTTAAGCTCAACTATCTCACATCGATTGACTGAGATTGATTTGCACGTGTCGAGTATCTGTCAGTAGGTCCGTGTCTCTAAACATCCGTCAAATCGTCATATCTCTATATACTATCGCACAGAGACACACAGCATGTGTTTATTTTTAATAATTTTAAGATTTTGGCCTTTGATTGTTACTTCTTGTTACTTTGTAGCAAACCTATAATATAGTAGAATCTGAATACTTCACTTTTAAAACATGTAGGCCTAATTGATCTTAAAGGGACACAACCCCCCCCCCCCCCCCCCCCTCCAAAAAAAAATATAATTCTGCACTTTTAAGTTTAACACCCACATGCACACAAAGACAATGAAAAATGTGTCTTTGAAAGTCATTTGGGTCCAATATTGGACCCATTTAACTTTTATTGTGCAGAAGAAAAAAAGGTTAATTTGGAGAGGAAAATGCACACAAAGCACAATTACTATGGAATAATTACATGTGTTTACTTGTTCACATGTGTTCATACTCCACGTGTATTTGTTTTGATTCAGAGTAATTCTCTATAACTTCCTTTTAACTGTAGGTCAAAAATGCAGAAGTGCTATGAGGAAATGTCTTACAAGTTGAGGAAAGTGAAAAATTCACTCTCAGATTAGGTGTTTTAGAAGTCGCTCCGGTATTATAAAAATTATCCCTAAGGGATGTCCGTCATTATTGCAAACAATATTAATTGTGTAAATACCGTAATACAAAAAAACCAAAACAATACATTGATCTCTTATTTAACATAATATCAATGTACTTACCAAAGAAATGGCTGTAAAATTGCAGAAATATGTTGATTTGTGAAGGGTCCCCAAACACCAAAGTTTTTGGGTGTCTTTGTGTGAGGTCCCCTGAGACAGCATGCACATGAGTGGGGTTAAATGTGATTGGTATGCAATAAACAATGTCAGGGAAGTAACAAATAACTGGATTGGGTAAAATAATGAGCAGCATAAAATATGATTTTCTTGACTTCAGAGTTGAAAGTGGACTTAAAAGGTACATGGGCTTAATGGGTACACTTACCCTAGTATTAGCGTAATAATGGCTCATTTGTGAAACCTGTTTCCTATATAGCTGCGCTTGTGTTCAATTTAGTTGAGTTTTTACAATTAAACTAATACATTTATTTATTTATTTATTTATTTTGTACATTTTTTTTTTTTTAGGGGTAAGACTGTAATAAGCATGATATCGTATGCCAGCCATTATCACTAAACTTTGACAGGCAGTGCTTGGTGGAATGACCAAAAATCTGTATCTCAGTATTTTCACTTTCACTGTACATCACTGTATTTTTTTATTTTCATGACTAGACCTTTATATAAGTTTAGAGTGCCATATTTTACTGTCATGAGTACATAGAATATAAAATTGTAATGTCAAATTTACTTAAAAAAATTGAGGTATTCAAATCTATTTATAAAACTAACAATTTAGTTAAACTTTTAAAATGTAATCAAATGAAATGTATTATTTTCTTTTTCTTTTTGGCAAGTTTATTTAAATTAAAACAAAGTATGAAAACGTGTGTGATATTTCTTAAAATATTTTAATAAATTGTATTATTATTTTAAGAAGTACATTTTACTGTTCAATAGGAATATATTTAATTCATAATTTCAAGTTAGACTGAACTTTTATTTTTGCAGGTTGTAATGAAGACCCTTGAATTTCTGTGTTTTAATAAACACAATATCATTATTATTGTTATTATTAGTTCTACTACTTGAAGTACACTACAGTGCAATGGTAAATATTTCTGTTATAATTTTAAGTTAAACAAACTGTTTTCTGCTTCAGATTCAGAAACCACTTAATCTGCCATGAAAAAAAAGAAACGGCTGATTTACTATGCAGTAACTAGTGCGTGATATTTATAGGTATGTGAAGTAATGGCTATTCTTATAAATACATAAGGAGGACTTCTGCCATTGTACACACAAAAAGCTAATCATCTTAAAATCAGTGGTGGACAAAGTACACAAATCAAGTACTTGAGTAAAAGTACAGATACCCTAATATAAAATTACTCCAATAAAATTATTAATTACAAAAGTTTTAAATTTTTACTTAAAAGTAAAACAATACTGATTGATGAATGTTTATTTATTTTGCAGTTCTATATACTCCATCCTACTGGTTATAATGTAGACACACAAATAGAGCTTAAATAGGCTACAGCTTAGTCTGATGTCATTATAAATTATGACTTGTCAAGTAGCCAGCACTAGTCAATAAGGAAGATTATGCAGACACTTTGATCTTCAAATAAGAAAACGTTATATTTCACTACCAAAACTTGTCATACACTGATAACTACTATACTGATATTTACTGATAATTCAAGTGTGCAAACAAGTGAAATAATATACCATACAGAATATAAAAATGAAGAAAAACAAAATGTGTAAATGTGTGTTGACAAATATACAATATAAAAACAGACGTTGCATAGGGCAAAATGTGTTAAAGGTGTAGTGTGTAATATTTATGAGGATATAGAATTGCCATATGATATACATAACTATGTTTTCAGTGGTGTATATTAAAGACCTTACATAATGAACCGTTATGTTTTTAATTACCTTAGAATGAGTTAGTAGTTGATTCAACAACAGCTGCTGTCGGAATGAACGTGAACATGACAACCGCCAGTCAATGTCAGCTCAGGCGGCGCGAGAATCAAGAAGCGGGTGACAAAACAGGATTAGCTCCATATGTTTTAGTAAAATTAAAATAATGTCTATCATTAAAGTAAAAGAGTCCTGTGCTCACATCGTCAAGCAAACCACCAAAATAACCGAGTCATCGTGTGTAATCAATTGGCGTTCGCCATTTGTAATCTTCCTTTGAAGACACTGGCAGATCGCGCTGCAACATTTCCTTCAGATACGGTAAATGCTTGACCCAGTCGGCGTCAATGTGATTGTGCATTGTTATATTATATTCCAAAAATAATCTCTTTGAGAACGATATTTGCTGATATATCTACTGTCCTACCTGAAACGCTAACGTTAGTATCCTATCATTGTTAATTTGTTGCGCCTGCTGCAAAGTGACTTCTGGCTCTTTGAAAAAACTATCGACCACTTTTAATCCTGCTGTGATCTACCTGTAATAATTCATAACTTCATTATATACTTTTTTCCAGCTGGCACAAAGGTAAACGGCTCTCTAGCCTACTGCTCAATAAGTGACAAAATAGCGGCAACATTTTCCTATATATATGTTTTGATTGTGTATAGTTACATCGTGTACTAAGACCGACGGAAAATTAAAAGTTGCAGTTTTCTAGACCGATATGGCTAGGGACTATACTCTCATTCAGGCGTAATAATCAAGGAACTTTGCTGCCGTACCATGGGTGCAGCGGCGCAATGATATTACACAGCGCCTGAAAATAGGCTAACTTCCGTCAACATAACCAATGTGACAACCTGCTTTCACAGAGAGCGTGCTGGGGACTATTTTCAGGCGCTGCGTAATATTGTGCCTGCGGCACCCATGGTACGGCAGCAAAGTTCCTGGATTATTACGCAGAAATGAGAGTATAGTCCCTAGCCATATCGGTCTAGAAAATTTTAACTTTTCATTTTCCGTCGGTCATAGTACGATGTAACTATACACACAAGTCCCAAAAAGTCGCCGTGTTCCTTTTAATCCTATCCAATTCCTAACCTTAACAACTACCTTACTAACTATTAATAATCAATAATTAGGGGTTTATTGAGGCAAAATTCATAGTTAATAGTGAGAACTAATCTAAATTGTGACCAAAGTACTATATTATGCTTTGAAATGCAGTGAAATAAATGTTTCCCAAAATAAAAATACTAATAATAATTTTTTAAACTTTTAGTGAGCTGAAAGTTGCTGTTTCAATCATGTTGGGTTTTTTTTACGTTTCAGGAATGGATGACAGCAGTGGTGTTGCTGTCCTAGTGCCTCACTCTAGAGGCCAGCAGGATGCAGTCTTCATTCCCGACAGACGTCTTCATGATGGTGAGGACCAGCAACGGCAGCAGCAAAAGCAGGCTGCTGACTCTCTTATTCAGGTCATTGAGAAGCTCAGCAAGATTGTAGAGAAGAGGCCTAGAAGATGCACCGTCTCTGGGAAAAAGAGACCCTTGATGACCTGTGCATCGGTACCGGTTCCAGACAGCAGGGACTGCACTAAAGGGGCCACACCTTGTAAGAGACTCAGAGAGCAACAGGAAAAGCACCCAGCACTCAGCAGCATGCCTGGGCACATGTTCGAACAGGAGCCTTCAAGTCAAGGCACTCGGACAGTTACATGTTACCAGTGCAGTATGTGCCGATTTATCTCTCCTACATTGGAGCTGTTGAAAGAACATCTGCTGCAGCATGACGAGCAGCACAGTGAGCTCATCCTCATGTGCTCAGAATGCCAGTTCACTTCAAACCTTCAAGAGGAGCTGGTGGCACACGTAAGACTCCACCTGGACGAGGGCGACCATGCCAGACGCATCCTAGACAAGCAAGGCACAACGTTGGCAAGGGGCGTTCACCAAGGGATGGCAGTTTTAAAGGCAAGCAACTTGGAATCAGAGAAGACGTCTACGTCGAAGAAGTGGTACAGCTTTGAGCAGGGTAGGTACCGTTGTCTTATCTGCAGCTATGAATGTAGACAGCAGCGCAATTTGAAGACGCATGCATGGAAACACGCTGGCCTGGTTGACTGCTCATACCCAATATTTGAAGACGAGACAGACTGTCCTGATACTTTACAAAGCTCCAGTCCTCCTTCAGTTCCAGCAGATAAAGAGGATACCATTGTAGTGCTTGCAGCAGTTGGAGGAAAACCTCAGGCAATGCATGGCTCCTCCAGCCTCCAGCTAGATCTGTGTGCCTCACCAAAAGTGAAGTGTCATGGGGAGACGGCAGCTTTGAAAACAGTGGAGAGCAAAATGCCAGTGATTAGTCATATTTTTTCTATTAAAGACCCCGAGGAGCCCTTGGTGGAGGTCCAGGTGACACCAGAGGCACAAATGGAGCTGGAGTTGGAGACTGAGAGTCAACAGGCAAGCTCCGACAGCCTCCTGTCCTCTGCGCAGAAGATTATCAGTTGCAGCGGCAACAGTGCTGGCCACGTCAACGTCATTGTGGAACGCCTTCCCTGTGCTGAGGAACCGGTGTCAAGCAAACCTCTGCTCCTCAGCCCAGAAGTAGGAGGAGACAAAACCCTTCTTGCCTCTGAGGAGGCAGAGTTAGAGAGCCAGCACCACCCTGTATACTACAAACAAAATGAGGAGGTTGTGATCACCTGGAATGGAGAAGATCAACAACAGGAGGAGGAGACGGTGTCTTCGGGATCTCCCTCAGATGAAAACGTGCCACCAGTTCGGAGAAGGACTTACTCAGAGTCACTTCGGCTGCATTCATTAGCAGCCGAGGTACTGGTGGCCATGCCCATGAGGGCCCCGGAGCTTAGCAAAACTACTGCGAAAGGTATTCATGAACTGAGTACGCAAAGCCCTGACACAGGCCAGAAAATTATAGAGATTGCTGACACTGCCAACCCTAAGGTGTCCTCAGGAGAGCTCACTGGTGCCATTGGAGAGCCAGCTGCTCTACTAAACCTTGGCCTCCAGAGTTCAAAAGATTCTCGAGATGTGCTGGTCGAGGGACCCTCCAAAGCCGGGATCAGCATGTCTCTTTTGACAGTCATCGAGCGGCTGCAAGAGCGGTCTGACCAAAACACTTCAGATGAGGACATTCTGAAGGAGTTGCAGGACAATGCCCAAAGCCAACATTCTGGTGGAGTTCCTGGGGGTGTTTCTGTGCCTGGCGAAGTTTCCTCTACAGAGGGTCTGGTGGAATATATAGCTGGGAGTGAGAGGCCATACCGCTGTCGACTGTGCCTGTACAGCAGCGGAAACAAGGGCTACATCAAGCAGCACCTACGTGTGCATAGACAGAGAGAGCCTTACCAGTGCCCCATCTGTGAGCATATAGCCTGTGACAGCAAGGACCTGGAGCGTCACATGATCCACCACTTCAAGCCCCGCATGTACAGCTGCAAACAATGCACAGAGAGGTTCTACTACAAGGTGAGGAGAGAAAAAAACTGTATGGTGAAAATGAGCAATTAAAGTGATTTTATTCTGACGTGCCTGTTGAAGCAAAGAACAGTGTTGGACGTATTTTATCATTATTAAAACATTTGATTCACTTAATTTTCCCAAAAATGGTTCTGTAATAATTTATTCTCATGCTTGTCTGTATGTCTTTCTTTGTTCTGTGCAACACAAAAGATGATGTTTTGAAGATTGTTTCAACAATTTTTGTTCATACAATGAAAGTCAATGAGGTCCAAAACAGAATTAGAATTGACCAATAAAAAAAAAAGCGTGTTGTAGCGTGTTTTGTGTTTAGAGAAGAAAGAAAAACATACAGGTTTGGAACAACATGCGACCTTGATCATTCTTTAACTGAATGCAATTTTTAATGAAACAGGACTGAATGCTTGAAGCACTATGCTTTATAAGTGGAATTCTTTGAGAATCAAAATTCCTTGATTATAGCAATAGATCAAATACAAATACCCATTTACTGTTTATTTGTTTCTATTTTGAATTGACATCTTAAAATGGACTACATAATCGTCTTGTTTTCAGCTTGTATTGAATTATCTTTGCATTTCCTGGTAGGCAATACATATTTAAGCAGGTCTCAACTGTTCTGAGTGGGGAGCAAGTATTAATTTTAGTCCATGTAGATTGGCATAACGACTTTCTAATATTGGAGTGCACTGCTCTCCCTTCCGCTGCTTTATTAATAAACTTCCTCCTTATGAAGCACTGATGATGGTTTTATTAATACCTCATTCAGAGTCAGCTGAGGAACCACGAGCGAGATGGGCATGGGATAGACGACATCAGCAACACACTGACCCACGTCACTGAAAGCACAGCAATCGTTGAAGAATCAACCAAGATGACTGATGAACGTGAGAATGAAATGACCTTCAGCCCCACACAACGGAACAAACAGTTCACAACTAACCAAAAGCACACAAAACTAAAATAAAAATTAACACTTTCTCCTTATAGTCCTTATAACAGTACAGATGTTTTTTTGTTTTTTTCTTTCTATATTATGACATACTGAGTTAAAATGATGTGAATGTTGCACTCAAAAATGAATGCAAACTTGCAGTGGGTGGGAATTAAATAGTCTAATGATTGGAGAATTATGCCATACGTCCTTTTTTTTTTACTAGTAGCTTGTTGACATTTTAATTTAAAAAAACATACAATATAATATATGTAACATATAACATGCATTTGCAAAATAGGGTGAATTTTCATTTCATGCCAACTGTAACATTACAAATAATGTGATTATCCCCTTTTCCATCAACATTGTTCTTGTGGGTTTTGAACAACTTAGAGACTTGTTTTTTATATTTGTGTGTATTTCTCTTTCTTGCTCAGATTCGGTCGGCGAGCAGAGCGTTTTCAAATGCGATGTGTGCGACTACACCAGCTCCACGTATGTTGGGGTGCGCAACCATCGGCGAATCCACAACTCTGATAAACCATACAGGTTTGTGTTTTTTTTTTTTTTTATTGTCATTGACTATAAGGATAAATGTTTAGAAATGTATTTTTTTTAACATAGTTTGTTGTGAATGATACATGACACAAAGCACATCAGAAAGCATCAGATGTCTTTGGCTGGAAATAAAAGCATTACCAGTTATCACCACAAGGGTGCAGTGATGCTCAGGATAAGTCTTTGCTGCCTGCACACATTGTGTAAAGGCATTATGCTGAAAACATACAAGAACTATGCTTGCTTTAATGCAAGCGCACATACATAAACCGATCACATGCAAGCTCACATAAACACCTAAAGGTCCCTTTATGGTCTCTTTGTGTATGCCCACATGTCTTGCTTCAGTTCCGCTCACCCATAATTATTTCAAACAGAGCTTCTGAGAGAGAAGGTCCTTTTAACACAGCTGCAGGATCCATTCAAGGCCTGCAATGTATTGCATTTGCCACAAGCAGCCTCTCTACAAATGCCCTTTCAATGGTCTTCAAACGCAGTCCTTTAAGCGTTCAAACACACAGCCGCATACACAAAACGCAAATTACTGTGCAAAAAACAGCTGACCCCACTTGACAGGAACTCCAGAAAGTCTCTTCAAGGACCTTAGTCTTGTGCTGCTTTAATTGTTCATCCTGTGCCGCATGACCCCTGTAGGTGCTGCAGCTGTGATTTTGCCACAACTAATATGAATAGCCTGAAGAGCCACATGAAAAGACATCCACAGGAACACCAAGCCATGCAGCTGCTGGAGCAGTACAGGTGAGAAGCAAACACTTTAAAAGAGCTGGTGTACAGAACTTGACTGTAGGTGGAGATGGGTGATGATCTTTATTCTGTGTTACAGGTGCTCGCTGTGTGGTTACGTGTGCAGCCACCCACCATCTCTCAAATCCCACATGTGGAAACATGCTGGAGATCAGAATTACAACTATGAGCAAGTCAACAAGGCCATCAATGAAGCCATTTCTCAGAGTAGCCGGTAGGAAGGACCTTTATAATATAGATTGTTTTGTGTGATTTTTGTTGTTGTTGTTTACTGCCAACTCTTCAGCTGTTTTTGCTTCTAAAGTTTAAATCCGAGAGCTGTGTTTTAAAAACTACCTGTCTTAAAGCTCTCATACGCAAGATGGTGGAAGTAATTAAATGACGTGGCCTTATAGTAATGTAACAGCCTTACTAACGGCATTTTATATTTTCTTTGTTTTCTCCTGGGTTTAAGATCTCCTACGACGTCTCTGAAGTCAACACATGAGACTGGTATGGAGCGTCCATATATTGTCTTGACTAGAAAAGACAAACAGTCACCTGAGGTGGCTTCTGCTTCAGGTGGGCAAGAAGGCAACCCCATGAGGCCATCGTCCACCAGGGAGCAGGCCGGCGGGGCTGTAGCGTGGCGGAGCGGCTCGGGGCAGACGCGGGCAGGTATGGAATACTGTGTGCTGCTCTTTTGCTGCTGTATCTGTGGCTTTGAGTCCACCAGTAAAGAGCAGCTGATGGAGCACATGAAGCAGCATGAGGGAGATCTGATCAGCATCATACTGAGCAAGGAGCAGCAGGGAAACCAGCCCACAGAGATCAGCAGCAACCAGTGACACACATATATTCATACATACTGTACTTGTATCATTTCTGCTTGGACAAGCACCATGCACAATTTCAAAACTTTCTTTTGTTTTCTATCACTCTACCTTTGTATTGATGTCACAGTTAGTTTCCGTTACTGTTATTGACCATGGACGTGATTTCAGCAAAGTGCGGTCAACTAGGTATCAAATGAAATGTAATTTACTAGTTCAGCAGAGGAAAGAGTAACTTTTGTTGCGAGTTATGCAAATGATAAATTTTAAAGACATTGTATACCTCATCTGTTCAGAACATACATTGTAGAATCCACACATGATGAAACTGAGGCAGCTTCTCTTGTTCACTGTAATATTATTTATATCTATATTTCTTATGTGCGTTTACCTTTAAGGCAGCATTTGTCATGCTGTATTTGAGTGTAGAAAGGCAGATTTCTTTCTTGCTGTCTGTGTGTCAGTGTTTGCATTGATATTTATCAAACTAATTTATTTTATATGCATGTTCCCCTCCGTTATATTCATACAAATTAGAAAATTTGTTTCTAGTTATGGTCTCTTTTTTTGGTGCTATTGGTCTTGCGCTCAGAAATGAGTGAAAGAAGTCCTCTTTGGGAATGTATCTAAAATTTGTATATAAACGTTATATAATGAATTTAAATGTTCTCATTGAAACGGCACGCATATAATATTGGCACCATTTAAAAATTAACTATTGGAAACATGCAGCAGAATAACTACAAATATGTATAGATGATGATTATTATTATTATTATTATTATTATTATTGAATGCACATATTAAAATCCATATCAAGCTATTGCAAAGTTAAAATGCCAAAACTTGAAGACGTGTCTAACTCTTTAATATCCTTAAAAAAACTTATGAGTAGGTTATTGTATTCGTAGGATGTTTTTTCCTCCTGTTCTATTTTTTATTTTTTTTCTGCTGTGGTGGTAAAAAAAGTTACAATTCATAGCTTGGTCATGGGTTTAAAATGAGATTTATCCAGAAAAAAGTAGTAGTAGGTTATTGGGTTGTCACAATACCAGCTATAGTATCACGATATCAAGTAGTACTGCGGTATCTCTATTATTGTGTGAATCCGTTCTGTTGTATTGATTACAGTTCTCACACAGTCGTTGTCATAATCTAATGATTATAATACTGTAATATCATTATAGTATAATATAGTTTTGAACATGTTTTAATTTATTCCTTTCACACAGCATTGCAGTGCAGTTTTTACAGAAACTCAAGGGAGACTTTTATAAAGCCAAAGCTTAAATTTTGAAGTTTACTTTAAAGTTATCCACCTTTTTCCTACGCCTCTTGATGTTTTGTGTGAATTATGGGTGTTAAACTGTAAACAATCAGTGGAATTAACTTTATAAACGCAATAATGCGTTAAAAAAAATATATATATATTGACATTATATGACATTATTCTACCATCAAACATTAAAAGGAAATGTAAAAGTGTAAAAGCATCAACAAAGTACATTTAACAGACCATGGATAACCCCAAAAGCACAATTATTTCTACAGCAATATTACGGACGGGTTAAATATCCCTGTGTTAAAATATATATAAGGCTGTTATTAGAATTGATGTTATTAGAGGGATTAGAAGTGAAAAGAGGAGACAATTACATTTTAAGGCATGTGAAAAACTTGAAAAGAGATTGAGGGAGAAAAACAATAGCTTATTCCATCGAATCCTATTTGATCTGCAATCAAATCAAAAGCGCCATCTACTGTCAGGGAGTGAATTTGCATGTTCACTCGGCACATCGCCAGTGAAAATCACTTACTGTATGAACACAAAGACACCTCGAAAAATGCTGGCGACAAGCGCACGCGATAATAGTCCCGGTGTGCACGGGGCTTTAAACTGAAAAAAAAAAATGCATGCATTAACGTTGACCGCATTAATTAAAATACCAAGCGTTAAGATATTCTTATGACGTCTGAAAATAAAACATGAAGGACATTTTATAGCTCATTCAGTCAAACTGACGGGTAATGATTATTTGTAGTGCAAGGTTATATTTTGAAATTATTAATTTCAGTCTTTTTGAATGGAAGTTCCCCAAATCGGAAGTGTCACCCATAATTCAAAAGCTCGGTAGGTAAAAGGTGGATCTCATCAGTAATGAATATGAGCATTTCGAACAAGCCCAGAAATTCTACGTTCACACTGTGGCCAATATCAGATTGAAGTGTGAACTAGTTATGGTCTGCCGTAACTTCGCTGCCGTATTTCACATTCACCGAGTGACCAAAGGACTACCAGTATGTAAAATCTTTGGTGTGACTCCCATCAGCGCAGAATTGAGAAGAATGTTGATCTAGAGCAGTGGTTCTCAAACTTGTCCTGGGGACCCCTCAACACTGTACATTTTGCATGTCTCCCTCACCTAACACACCTGATTTAATTTATCAGGTCATTAGTACAGACTGCAAGACTTGAATTGGGTGTGTCTGATTAGGGAGACATACAAAAGGTGTAGCGGTGGGGGGTGCCCAGGACAGGTTGGAGAACCACTGATCTAGATCAACATTCCTCTCAATTCTGCGAATCTTTATCTGATTTAGGACCACATATGGAAGTGGCCTAAATCAGAATCAAAAATATCAGATTCCATGTGGTTTGTGCTGTTCACAGTATTATGAAAAAAAAAAAAAAAAAAACGGATCCAGAGTCACATATGAGGAAAAAATGGATTTGGGCCAGTTTTGCCTGCAGTCTGAATGTAGCCTAAAGTCCACCAAACTTATCACGTGAGGTGCTTGTGCGGATTGCTTTCACATCGTTTTATTCCACATGGGCTATTTTTTTTGTTTTGATGTATTGATGCTTCAGAAGGACGTTTTTTGGCCATTAAATGCCCTGGAGTAAAATGCATGCCAATACTGAATATGAGCCATGGGTGCCGCTGCACAACCGAGTTCAGCTCAAGTGCATCACAGTACGTTGGAACGCCGCCAGTATTTTGAGGCTTGGGCATCGTGATGCTAACATAGCACCGGTATACTGTGCAACCCCATGTAGTTGAGATTTTGCTTCATCACTACCTCAGATTTACTACTTTTTGTCCCCTGCTCTTTTGCCCTTGGCTTTGATCTTAAGGTCCCTCAGTCTGACTTTATATGCAGCATATTTTCCAAGGAATGTTTAATGTTTACTTAAGCAAACTTCAAACTTAATGTTTGTATGTCAACAGTCTAAAATGCAAAATTAGCATGATTAAAAGGGCATCCATAATTCATGCAGGCTTCACACTGCCCAGTGTATCAGAGAAATTAACTCTTAGGAATTAAATCATAGGAATTTACATACACGATTATTGCATTCTGAACTTAATGTACTAATTTACAATTCAAACTGCAAGTGTAACAGAAATAGTAACATGGTCTGCATATAAATCATGTTACCATATGCATCATAATGAAAATGGATAGGAAACATTCACCATTATTGAAATTGCTTTCTCACTTTAATTCAGTGTTTTGCCACATAAACATCTGTTGAGTGTTTGTTTCAGAGGATGCGTCTTGTTGTTTTATGTGCACAATGCACACTTGCTTTCCAAGTAATGCCATCAAAGAGATACTGAGCTTCCTAGAAAGTTCATGTTGTTTTCCAGCCACATTTCATTTCCTGTATCACTCTGCTGATGTAATGGTATTATCCCTTTTCTTTTCTCTGTCTGTGAGCAGGAATTGGCAGATACCCTGTACACATTGTATTCCAACACTCTTCTTTATTTGGAATCCTAGCCGTTGTTTCTCACATTTCTTCCTAGAACAATTGCAATACATCTGTAATGTATTTTTTTCTAAAGATACACAATAGGTTTCAAGTTATCAGCATCTGCGTTAGCAGGGCCTAGTGAGATAATTGTGTTTCACAAGATTAATCATCATTAGGACAGCCACAGCCTCTCAGCCACAAGTGTGCCTTCCATTCAACAACCTCATAGTTCAGAAATCTACCATAAATCTTAAGACAAGTATATCAAGTGCTTTGGCATCTTGGAGTCTGTATAATGTGCCCTCAAAATTGTGTAATGTATTCGGTGACATGGTACTGTTAAACGGTTCTGTATGCGACGTGTGTGTGTGTGTGTGTGTGTGTGTGTGCGTGTGTGTATATGTATATGTGTGTGTGTGTGTGTGTGTGTGTATATATATATATATATATATATATATATATATATATATATATATATATATATATATATATATATATATATATATATATATATATATATATATATATAGAAAACTGACTTTTTTAGAGGAATTCTATTTTTTAAAACTTGTATAAACACTACAGATAGAAAAAGAATCAAAAGGAAAGCAACTGAATCAAAAATGACCTTTGACTCGCCAAAGTGCATCAAAAAAGGGTTTTTACTGAGTGTAAGGGAGCAGTTGGCATTCGAAACTCCAAACAAGCACATCACGTTACATGCTTCCATGCCAAAGGAGAGAAAAAAAGAAAAAAATAACTTCTAAATTTTACAGTCTAAAGGCCTCTCAGTGCTGTTTTCCTTTTCAAGCACAGAGGTCCAAAAGGGCCCTTTTTTATATTAGTGTTCCGTTCACAATTATTTATTTGTGCTTTTGAAACTGTAATGTTATGATTTTTGCCACTGTATTTTTGGTAATAAAGAATGTGAACAACAGTCATCTGGATGTGTCTTTTATTTGGTCTTCAGAGTTAGCAAAAGCAATGTTCTACCCAACAAACTCATACCATCAGCTACATTAAACAAAATGCACATATGATTGGATTTCTAAATTCAATGGACTTCAGCCTACAATAAGTGATGAACAATTCAGGATTTATCAAAGCAAAAACTGGTGTAAAAATATTCTTATGCAAATAATATATTAATATTACTACATTACACTAATATTATATGCAAAAATGAGCATCATTTTATAATTACGTCACTGAAAATTTTTTTTTTTATTGAGCAGAGCACACAATATAACATGACATAGCTTATACAAAGGAACTAATGACATAGACACATACAAGGGGGAAAAAGGACAGCAAAATATATAGATGTAGTAATGTGTATAGGTACAGTGATAAGTTTAAGCAATAGTTTAATCATTATTTACATATTTTTAGTAATTTTTTCTTGTAACAGAGAAAAAAAAATTATAAATATAAGTGCACTGAGTGATAAAGACCATTTAAGATAATATCTGCACTATAATATTTTAGGCCAATCATCACAGCAATCGCAGATACGCATTACTCTCTAGGTTTGGCAGCCACTCCACCACCGCCGGTGAATACAACCACTTCCATTGTGCAAAGATGAGAGCAGGGACCACTGGCAGAGGCAGCGAATGGAGTGGCAAACCAAAAGCTGAACCAACAGTATATATATACACTCACCTAAAGGATTATTAGGAACACCTGTTCAATTTCTCATTAATGCAATTATCTAATCAACCAATCACATGGCAGTTGCTTCAATGCATTTAGGGGTGTGGTCCTGGTCAAGACAATCTCCTGAACTCCAAACTGAATGTCAGAATGGGAAAGAAAGGTGATTTAAGCAATTTTGAGCGTGGCATGGTTGTTGGTGCCAGGCGGGCCGGTCTGAGTATTTCACAATCTGCTCAGTTACTGGGATTTTCACGCACAACCATTTCTAGAGTTTACAAAGAATGGTGTGAAAAGGGAAAAACATCCAGTATGCGGCAGTCCTGTGGGCCAAAATGCCTTGTTGATGCTAGAGGTCAGAGGAGAATGGGCCGACTGATTCAAGCTGATAGAAGAGCAACTTTGACTGAAATAACCACTCGTTACAACCGAGGTATGCAGCAAAGCATTTGTGAAGCCACAACCTTGAGGCGGATGGGCTACAACAGCAGAAGACCCCACCGGGTACCACTCATCTCCACTACAAATAGGAAAAAGAGGCTACAATTTGCACGAGCTCACCAAAATTGGACAGTTGAAGACTGGAAAAATGTTGCCTGGTCTGATGAGTCTCGATTTCTGTTGAGACATTCAGATGGTAGAGTCAGAATTTGGCGTAAACAGAATGAGAACATGGATCCATCATGCCTTGTTACCACTGTGCAGGCTGGTGGTGGTGGTGTAATGGTGTGGGGGATGTTTTCTTGGCACACTTTAGGCCCCTTAGTGCCAATTGGGCATCGTTTAAATGCCACGGCCTACCTGAGCATTGTTTCTGACCATGTCCATCCCTTTATGACCACCATGTACCCATCCTCTGATGGCTACTTCCAGCAGGATAATGCACCATGTCACAAAGCTCCAATCATTTCAAATTGGTTTCTTGAACATAACAATGAGTTCACTGTACTAAAATGGCCCCCACAGTCACCAGATCTCAACCCAATAGAGCATCTTTGGGATGTGGTGGAATGGGAGCTTCGTGCCCTGGATGTGCATCCCACAAATCTCCATCAACTGCAAGATGCTATCCTATCAATATGGGCCAACATTTCTAAAGAATGCTTTCAGCACCTTGTTGAATCAATGGCATGTAGAATTAAGGCAGTTCTGAAGGCGAAAGGGGGTCAAACACAGTATTAGTATGGTGTTCCTAATAATCCTTTAGGTGAGTGTATATGTATGTATGTATGTGTATATATATATATATATATATATATATATATATATATATATATATATATATATATACACATACGTAAACAGTCAATGTATAAATAATATATGTAGAATAGTATATTGAATAATACTCAGGCATTATTTATATATTATAGAAGTATTGTGTACATTGATGTACCATTATACTTAATTGAGGCATCAACTCGCCAGCTAGTTTTTATCAATATTTAAGGATGAGAAAAGTGGACTGCAGATTGTGATACATTTGTACGTTTCTCTTTAACTATATGGTCTCTTAATGGATGTAGCCATTGTGTAACTGATGTTTTTTTGTTTTTTTTTAACAATTGAATAATATATATATATATTTTTTGGATTATAGCTAGAGACATAAGCAGAGGTGTTGGGTGTGGGGGGGAGGCATAAACAGCTTGAAAGCAGCTGACTGGGATTTGGCGGCTCGACATTTTTCAACCACTGTGTTGACCGCCTCCCCAAACAGTTCAGACTGAGAAACTGGGGCGTCCAGTAGGAAGACCTTCTCCTTGTCACGGATTTTTCCTAAGGTTGAGCCACAGGTGGCGCTCTGTGAGTGCATGGCGGAAGGCAACGACGAAATTCCATCGCACTTCACCGCAAGGAGAACCAAGTTCCACTATCCGCAGTCACTTAAGTGCTGATGACGAAAGTTGCACGAAATCCAGTATTTTTGGGCCAGAAAAACCGAAACCGAAGGGCTAAAAACGGCCGCTTCGTGAAGGCAGAGAAATCTGAGGAGCAGATATAAGCAGTATAATACGACGACGTAAGAGCGTCGGGGTGGCGCCCGCACCATCAGCCAATGAATTTGCGCGATTCTGTAAGGGCTTCAGACAATCGGCACACCCAGAGGGCGTTCCCCATTGCGTCATAGCTACGCAGCGTTGAGTGAACCTATGAAAGAGAACTATAGACTATATTAGAGTGTATAGTTTAGGGTTGGGTACCGTTCACATTTTAACCGGTACCATAGCTGCCTAGGTCTCTGTCTGCCATTGTCTGTGATGTTTGTATAGCCTACTGTAATATAGTAAATAGTAAGCTACTATCTACATAATTAATTAAATTAATAACAACCATATTATTTTTTTTTCTTTTTAATTTCATTTCTATGAAAAGATTTCCCACATTGTATGTGTT
This sequence comes from Rhinogobio ventralis, assembly GCA_039654625.1. Lineage (NCBI taxonomy): Eukaryota > Metazoa > Chordata > Actinopteri > Cypriniformes > Gobionidae > Rhinogobio > Rhinogobio ventralis. The sequence goes on along the minus strand of CM077193.1, from coordinate 22,920,388 downwards.
GTGTATTTTCTGGTAATCAAATGAAGACATAAAACATTATTTTAATTCATCTTTTAATTTAATTAAACAAACTTTTTTGTCAAACAAAGTGCTGCACAACTGAGCTCTATACTGTTAAAATTAAAACATGGAAGATTTTGTGATTTATTACTTCAAAAGTAAAGTTTTGATAATTTATTATTACATTAGTGTTAGTATTATTATTATTATTATTATAGAGAGACGTATCTAAATTCTACTGTACAACAGTAATTTATTTGTTAAGTTAAACCAAATTTTTATTTTGACGGGTTGACGTGAAGACCTTTGAGTTTCTGTGTGTTTATGATATGACTATATTTTTTCTCAAATTAAACCGTAAAATGAAGTGAAGTGACCATGAAGTGACCCTCAGAGCGGCTCTGGAGATGACGTTCGTGTGTTCATGTCCTCACTCCTCATATGGCAGAGATGGAAACACACGACAGTCACGCGCGATTCAACCACATAATCCATTAGTAATCGGATGGCTCAGTCGGACTGAAAAACCTTCATGCAAACACCTCAATCGATCCGATCGAGAGGACACAAACACTTGATCGGATTCAAAACCGAATCCGAAAGGACTGCACTTGTGCAATGACGTGGAAATAGCGTAATGACGTAGGACGCGCGGAACGAGCTTCCTGTTGAATAAAGTGTCATATAAATGAGTGTCCTGTCATTCTGAAATTATCCTTTCACTCAGCGTCTGTGAAGTGGAGCGGGACACCAGTCCTCCTTGTTTCAGACTCTCATCCACAGACGACTGGATTTGGGTGCGGTGAGGGGCATTTTACTGTGTGATAATATAAGCAGCACAGCAAAACGGTTCATATGCTCACTGTCTCCAAATTATGACCAGAAATATGAAGATAAATTGATGCCATAAAGAATCGCATGCGCAGGGTAAGATTTGTGAAAGTGTACATAAGATTGCAAGCGTAAATTAAATTTGCATGCACAAGAGAAACTTTGTAAAGCTGTAAATGTGTAAGAAAAAAATATTTGCAGCATTTTACTGTTATTCGTAAGTGTAATTCACGTATTGTGAAGCTGCAGCTTCATGCTAACTCAAAATTTGTATTCTTCTGACTTCCATTTTTGCTTGCTTACACTTTTGACACGAAAATACGGCCACAATCAGTGCACGCCCGGGACCATCGATTTGCAAGCGAAAACAACATTCAGGAACTGCAAAATAGACTGACCCTGTAAAACCAACCTTTGTGTAAAAACAATAAACTGTCAACAATGTCTAAATGACTTGTGTACGTAGGGCAAAAAAGTTCCAGAAAGAAACCGATTTGTACAGTTTCGTCTTTCTTTTAGCTGCGCTTACAGTTTTGGCACGATTCTTTTTGAGTTTTGCAAGCGCGTGGAGGAAGGATGCTGAGCCAAATCAAGATAAAGATGTGTTCTGGGGTCTGGGTGTTTATTGAACCAATCAGATAAGAGTAAATCGAGAGTCAGCGAGTAGCTCATTTGATTGGCTCCAGAAGAAGGTGGAGTAGGAGAAGTCTGCTGTTTAAAACAAAGAACCAATGTAGGAGAATAGTTATTATTTGCAAACAGCACGAAACTCTGTATATTTGTGTGCGCATGTCAAAAAATCAATTCTGATTTAAGCTTTTGATAAACGCGCATATCAACCCGATCACCTTGTTTGGTGTTCATGTAAACACATTCAGATTCATCAATCAGAATGAATTCAGTCCAATTGAAACAAAAGTTGTGCATGTAACATAGCCGTGTGTGTGATGTGAGGTAAATTAAAGCGCTAGTCTGCGCCATTCACACAGAGACACGGAGGATTCGTATTTAAATACTCTTTTTGCGGTTTAATATTCACAGACACTAGTCTATATCACCAGATGCGTTCTCAGGTACCGAAATTTGGTAGGTACCAATTGATTTAATGTGAATCGGTAGCCTACGGTATTATACATAATTCGGTCGGTGCCCTTAAAAGTACAGAGTTCGGTACTCAACCCAACCCTATAGTTTAGTAGGCAATAAGGCTACAATCTTGTAATATTGTAGTTACATTTCAATAAAAAAAATGTAAGCCTCCTACACTATTAAAAATGTTGTTGGGGATAAAGTACCATAAGGACTCTGGTGCTCTCAAACATTCCTTTAACCATTCCTATTCTTTTGTTTTCTGCCTGCTGTAACCGTGGACCGTCACATCATCATTGTGTATCAGACACATTGTCACCTTGTGGAATAAAGGTGAATTGCACTTATTCAGTCATAAAAGATTAAATTATTGTTGTGCAGAAAAAAAAAAAAAAAAATATATATATATATATATATATATATATATATATACTTCTTTTATTTCCCAGTCAGATTTGCTTATTGTTTGATTTAATGATGTAAACCATTTCTCATTTGGTTGTACAGGGGTCATGGTGTATAGATAAAAGACTGTAGTATACACATTTTAACTGTTGCAATTCAACCTATAATGGAAAGTGGTAGGTTCATCCAGTGAGTTAGATAATCTTGTATTGTTTTAATTATTATTTATATTATTAACTAATCTCTGAAAAAAAGAACCACACACTATACATATGTTTTTATTTGGACTTTCTTCCATTGAACCATAAGGGGATATTTGTTAGCGCTCTGTAGATGGAGTTACATTTACATTTACATTTATCCAGGTGGCAGACACTTTTGTCCAAAGTGGCTTACATTGCATTCAAGGTACACATTTGAAATTTTTGTCAGTTCTTGCTTTCCTTGGGAATCGAACCCATGACCATGGCTTTGCTAGCGCCATGCTCTATTGTTTGAGCTACAGGAAAGCTACATTAATGCACTTGTTCACATTGTGCTTGATTTTAACTGTGATTTACAAAGAGAGATGCATTTGGGAACAGTTTTTGTTTTCATTCACATCTTGGATCATTCATGTCTTTCTAAATGAGGTCCCAGGCTTTATTTTGTCCTGCAACTCAAACTCTTTCATATAGGATATTTGTAAGATTCTGAAAATAATCACGCTAAAATAATTTGTGTGAATTAAGAGAAGGCAGCTGCTCACTTGAATTGAGTCTCCAATGTCCTATTCTGGCTCTGGGGAGTTTAGAAAGTAACATGTAGGGTGCATTTTATTATGTAGTGGTTCTCTAAAAAAACATTAATTTCTCTTTTTCATACCTGGGAAATGGGTTGGTGGATGAATTAGTTTAGCAGGCACAAACTAATGTACTTTTCTGTGTTACTCGACATACCTTGCTCAAGATGAAATTAACTAAATGACTTTCCTTCTTTTTGCCTTTAATTTTTACCCATGGGTACTCCTGTGGTTCCTGTGACATTTGCCAAGCCAGTGTTACTTGATATCACAGGCAAGAGCCTGAAACAGCTTTATGAGAATGCATGTACTGAAAGGAAAGCAAATCAGTCAGAAATGACCTTTGAATAGCCACATTTATTTTATCTTTTGTTGACAAAGGTTCTCAGCACTATCAAAGCTATAGTACTGAGTAGGTGTAGTCTGTGAAATTGTTCACAATGTGTACATTTTTAATCCTGTATTTCAGGCCACCTGTCTTAATTCATCTACACTACTATACAGAAGGCATGAAGATAAATACACAAGGCCATAATGGGGTTCTAATACATAGATTGCCCATGAACAAATTTCCAACTAAGCCACCAAATTGGAATGTATTTAAGTCTTTAGAAATGTGCTAACTGAAATTTAAAGCAAATTAAAACCAGCAGTGGGTATAAGAGAGGCTTGACTTATACGGGTTTAACTGTAACCGAATGCTGCTGGAGCAGCGATAAGCTGTGGATGGATTCCGCTCCTCTTTGGGAAATACAAGTCTGTACCTTTTTATAATCCCTTCAAGTTACACAAATCCCTGACGGTTTCTAAAAAGCCCACTGATGTCGTCATTTATGAGATCAGCTTTTCAAAGGTCCCCGTGAAAGTAAAGATTCAGCAGATGACATACGAGGTGGGGAAACACAAAAGGGAAGGGGAAAATACTTGAAGGACACATTAATGACATTTTAGTGACTCTTGTTGGCGCTTCTGAGCCAATTAATTTCAAACCTCTGGTTTTTCTATTTCCACCACAGAAAGTCCAGTTTTATGCTCAAGCAAGTGGAATGATCAGCAAAGAAAATACATGAACCTTCATGAGCTTAAGAATTTTTTGTTGGGCCTCTAAAATATCTGGAAGCTTACTAAAATAGGCTTTGACAGCTTGAAGCTTGAAGTCCCTTTCTTCTCAAACTGTACTTCTCTGGGATAACATAAGTAGAGAAATAAAGATAATTATTGTAACCCACTTTCTCCTTTGTGCTTATCAAGGTCTAAAGCCAGACAAACAAGTGCCTTCCAAGAAGAAAAGAGGCAGCCATTAAACATTTATGCTTTTCTTCCCCATAATCCTTCTTTAAGATGAGCTGCCTGCCAATTTATTTCTTACATCTCTTTAATAATCTTCAGACCTTTCATCAGCAGCCACATCTTTTATTTCTTTTAACCAGAACCATTTGAATGCCCAGACATTTACTGGCCATTATATGATATCTAACTTCTAGGGAACATTTTATAAGGACTGTATAGAGCTATAGATCCTATATATGAGGGTATTCTTTGGATAAGGAGTTTCTAAGGGGTACAATTGTGCACAAATGTTTAAATGATGGAGACTTACATGAAGGACATGATGAATAATGTAGCAGTTATTCTCTTTTCACTTGCCACTGCATAGAGAGCTGTGGGGATCTGGTGTTTGATGAAATCTCTCTATGCCATACATCTGATTGGGGCCAGGGCTTCTGAGACATTCCAGAAACAACACACTCAGACAAGAAATGTGAGGGTGAAGTGCTGTACGGAAATGTAATGTGTGCCCAGATATGTGTATACTGCGGCATATTTAGGCCTATGCAGGAATTAAAGGAACGTGTTATTTAGACAGCCGAATGCTTTCTGCCTTTACTGAAGAACAGTGATTTCTTCTGTCTGGATCAGCTGTCTGAAAAATACACCATAATCAGGAGTAATCAAAATCTTGGTTCATTCAAGTATTATATTCAATATTTATATTATTGGGAGTTTTACTGATTGGATTCAAGATCGTGCTCATTACTACATTCACATGATTCAACATTCAACATCATTATGGAGCTAAAAAAATTACCAAATAATTTGAATGTTATGTTTTACTAATAACATCTTTCCCTCTGAAACATGGTTTCACGTCGGTCACGTTTGACGTACATCAGAATATGAACCGACGAATTGGGATATCGCATGAGAGCTCTATCACCTTCGAGTGTGTACTAAACGAGCCTGTGGCGACGGGACGTACGTCTCCGTTCCCTCCTTCAGGGAACGAGGGTTACATGTGTAACCGAGACATTCCCTTTCAATCGGTCACGTTCACGTCAGAATGTAAACCGACGAATTGGGATACCTAATAAAATGGCAGTTTCTGTCCCTTCCAGCACCCGGTGGAAGGCATGCGAGATTTGCATGTTGCACTCCGTATAAATACGGAAGTGCATGCAACACACCTTTGTCTTTCGATTTGGAGCCGAGCACAGTGTTGCTGAATGTCTCTGGAGAGTGTGACTTCTGGCGGAGAATGCTCCTGTGCTTCATGAGGAGATTGCAGTCCTACTGACGAAGGCCGCGATCGAGCTGGCCCCTTCATCCGAGATGAGGTCGGGGCTTTACAGCCCTTACTTCATCGTACCCAAGAAAAGCAGTGGGTTACGGCCAATCTTGGACCTGCGAGTCTTGAATCGATCCCTTCACAGGCTGCTGTTCAAGATGTTGACGCAGAAACACATTTCGAATGCATCCGTCCCCAAGATTGGTTTGCAGCGATCGACCTGAAGGACGCGTACTTTCTCGATTCACCCTTGACACAGACCATTTCTTCAGTTTGCGTTCGAGGGGCAGGCATATCAGTACAAGGTCCTACCCTTCCTAGCCCTGTCGCCTTGCGTCTTCACGAAAGTAGCAGAGACGGCCATTGCTCCCATGAGAGAGCGTGGTGTTCGCGTTCCAACTAGCAGTTGTGTGTACACAGGGACATGGTGCTCAGTAACCTCAACCAGTTGGGTCTTCGGGTCAACTGGGACAAGAGCAAACTCTCCATGGAGTTGGACTCGGTCAACCGGACAGCACGCCTCACGGAGGAGTGCGTCCAGTCAGTGTTGAACTGCCTGAGTACGCTCAGCAGCAGGACAGCAGCCCCACTGAAATTATTTCAGAGGCTCCTGCGGCATGTGGCATCTGCAGCCGCAGTAACGCTGCTCGGATTGCTTCGTATGAGGCCGCTTCAGCACTGGCTTCATGGCCGGGTCCCGTGATGGGTGTGGCAGTGCAGCACATTCTGTGACTGTCACACCGTGCTGCCGGTGTACCCTCACTCTGTGGTCGGACCCTTCGTTCCTGAGGGTGAGTTGCCTCGAGCTTGCGGTACGTCTTGTGCGGACAGCACTGCGACCTTTGCGTACATCAACCATCAGGGTGGTCTACGCTCCCGTCGCATGTCACAACTCGCCCGCCATCTCCTACTATGGAGTCAGAAGCATCTGAGGTCCCATATCCCAGGCGTGCAGCCGATGAGCTCTCACAGCAGTCTCCTCTTCCGGGAGAAAGAAGACTCCATCCCCAGGCGGTCCGGCTTATATGGGACCTCTTTGGAGGTAGATCTGTTTGCCTCTCCGGACTCGACCCATTGCCAGTGGTTTTACTCCCTGACCGAGGGCACCCTTGGCACAGATGCACTGGCTCACAGCTGGCCCCAGGGCATACGCAAGTATGCGTTTCCCCCAGTGAGCCTTCTTGCACAGACGAGGAGCAGGTCTTGTTGATTGTGCCCTATTGGCCATACCGGACCTGGTTCCCGGAACTGATGCTTCTTGCGACAGCTCCTCTTTGCCCATTCCTCTGCAGACGGAGCTTCTGACTCAGAGACAGGGCACTCTCTGGCACCCGCGTCCGGACCTCTGGAAACTCCATGTCTGGTCCCTGTATGGGACGCGGATGTTCTAGGTGACCTACCACAGGGCATGGTAGACATCATCAATTCCGCTAGAGCTCCCTAGAGTGGAACCTATTTGTAAAATGGTGTTCTTCTCAACAGGAGAACCCCTGAACTTGCTCGGTTAGGTTAGTGCTTTCCTTCCTGCAAGAAGGGTTGGAGTGAAGGCTGTCTCCTTACACCCTTAAGGTGTATGTTGCCGCTATCGCCGCACATCACGATGCAGTTGATGGTAAGTCCTTGGGGAAGCATGATCTAGTCGCCAGGTTCCTGAGGGGGACGATGAGACTAAATCCGCCTCGTCCTCACTCTGCACCCTCTTGGGATTTGCAGAGACGACGCTTCGAGTCATTGCAATCAGCTGAATTAAAACCTCTGTCTATGAAAACAGTTCTCCTGGTTGCATTGGCTTCCATTAAGAGGGTAGGGGACCTGCACGCATTTTCGGTCGACGTGTGCTTAGCCTGCTCGGGTTGACAGCTCACTCCATGAGAGGAGTAGCTTCTTCCTGGGCACTGGCGCATGGCACCTCGCTGACAGATATATGTAGAGCTGTGGGCTGGGCGACACCCAACACGTTCGCTAGATTTTATAGCCTCCGTGTAGAAACAGTTACTTCCCGCGTGCTCGCCCCCAGTGGTCAGTAACACCTGGAGTCCCGCTTCTTGTGTCAGCTTGCTGTGCCATTCCCCTCCTCGGAGTGGATAAGTGTGCTATATGCTTCAGTAAATTCCCGCTGGTGAACCCTGTTAAGCTCCTCTGCTACCCCTTGTGGCTTCAGACATTGCGGAGTGTCTGTCGCTAGGCCAGCACTCTGAATACTACTGTGTTGGCTGGGTGCCATATGTTGCAGCCCCTACGGCGGCCCCATATGTGTATTCTTCCACAGCAAGGCTCCCTTCGGCGAGCCCGTGTTTTTCCCTGGGCAGAGTCCGCTCTGTCGTCCCTGCCAGATGTTGTCTTCATCCTATGACCGGAGCCATCCCAGGGACATTCCATATGTGCTCTGCCCTCTGACCAGACCATATGTGTTTGCTATGGTACCTCCCTACTGGCAGGATGTGGTCTCCGCAGCATTCCCTTTGGCACGCTTTCCCAGTGTTATCCAAGTCTGACTGTATGGGTCATGCAGAACAGCAGTAGACTCTCCTAGTGTAAGTCTGATCCTATCGCCAGAAAGATGCGAAGGATGTGGGGCTTCCACCGGGTGCTGGAAGGGACAGAAACTGCCATTTTATTAGGTATCCCAATTCGTCGGTTTACATTCTGACGTGAACGTGACCGATTGAAAGGGAATGTCTCGGTTACACATGTAACCCTCGTTCCCTGAAGGAGGGAACGGAGACGTACGTCCCGTCGCCACAGTTTTCTGTGCCGCCGCTAAGTGCAGGCCACTTGCTCGTCTCCTCAGCATAAAAACAAAGGTGCGTTGCATGCACTTCTGTATTTATACCCGCGCTGCAGGGCGGAGTGCGACATGCAAATCTCGCACGCCAATGTTCATTGGCTCGTTTAGTACACACTCGATGTAGAGGTGATAGAGCTCTCATGCGATATCCTGATTCGTCGGTTCACATTCTGACGTACGTCTCCGTTCCCTCCTTCAGGGAATGAGGGTTACATGTGTAACCAAGACATTTTTTTGAACAAATTTCTGAGTTTTAAATTTAGTTCTAAATGTCTTTTTCTTCTGGAAATTTGAAACCTGTCATTTTAATATTTTATCAAAAAAAATAGCCCACAAATGTAAAATAGCCCACAAAAACAATTATTTTGTTAAACATCATGACTATTTGATAATTAAAAATTTACAAAATTATTATTTGACAATTCAGATTAAATATTTTGCTATTTTTTCTAGCTCTATATTAATTTGCTGGATTTTTTATGGTATAAAAGGGCTGTAGTGACTATACTTTATTTATTCAGTTTATTACTTTATACAACAACAGCTATTAAGATGTTTCACAAGCTTCTGATCAGTCTCACTGTGTATTACCAGAAGAGTAGCAGACTTACTGTTGTGAGGAGATGGTCAATCTCAGTAGTGTCTCTGTATGGACCCAGAGTGTTCCACACAAAAGGATGATAACCTTTCCTGAAAAAGATATTTAGAGATTGTGTATGGTGTCAGATGAAGGTGCTGGGAGTGTACACAGCACTGCGAGATAAGGATCTAAAGAAATACCGTTGACTATATTTGGCAGCACCCTTCAGGCAGAACACAGCTGTCTGTGTGTGTGTTCTTATCTGTTTCACACATCATAAAGCTGTCATGTGAAACCCACTGCCACTATTGTGGAAATTTTTCATTTAGTAAAAGCTCTTGAAGCCAAACAGGGACCTTGTGGATTGTGTGCGATGCTCCAAATGCAAGCAAGTGCTTAAATAAAACAGCCTTTGTGGTGTCATATTTAGTACAGGTAGCTTCTAAGTATATGCTCTGTAGGGCTTTTTACACTCAATTGACCTTGGGTTATTGCATTTTTCGTCCCCACATAAGACCACTTATATCTGGGTAAAGCAACAGTTTGCATATTTGTCACCATTTTTAAACCCTGAGTTATGACACTCTGTTCCAAAACAAGGTCAGAAGATTATAGGTGCTAACACAAAATTGCAGGTAAGTTATTTAGAAACAGACAACCAATTATAAACTGCCTCAGAATTTGCCTCATTAAATGTTCATGCGCCTTATACACTTGCAAAACATTCATGGACTGTTCTTAGTTTCAGCATTGAGAAATAAAAAGGTGGAACATTGCTGGTAAATGTGTTAACTGGAGTGTAGACTTTACTATTTGTTTCTTTTGTGCATTTCAGGTGACTTAAAACACAGCAGATTTATGTGGTAACATTTTAACAGATGGACAAGCGGTTATTAAAACAGGTTGTGTGCCCGTCACAACCAGTATTCATCTGATCAAGCATTAGCCATAGAATATATGCTACATTTTGTTTTATTTGAAAATCTGTAACACACAGGGTTATAAATCGCTTCGAGGTGAGGAAGATCCTTATAGGCCCTCCTGGCCTCTGAAGTGTTCAGCAGTGTAAAAATACAAGAAATGTATTTGCCTCAATTTTAGGACACTTAGACATGTCATGCATGCAGCATATTTTGCATATTACATATTTTTTTACATCAAATAAATCATAGAAATAATGATTACTTTTGCTTTTTTTATATGCCAATAGTGCAATGTATCCAACTCATGAAGTCCAAAATACACTCACCTAAAGGATTATTAGGAACACCATACTAATACTGTGTTTGACCCCCTTTCGCCTTCAGAACTGCCTTAATTCTACGTGGCATTGATTCAACAAGGTGCTGAAAACATTCTTTAGAAATGTTGGCCCATATTGATAGGATAGCATCTTGCAGTTGATGGAGATTTGTGGGATGCACATCCAGGCCACGAAGCTCCCGTTCCACCACATCCCAAAGATGCTCTATTGGGTTGAGATCTGGTGACTGTGGGGGCCATTTTAGTACAGTGAACTCATTGTCATGTTCAAGAAACCAATTTGAAATGATTGGAGCTTTGTGACATGGTGCATTATCCTGCTGGAAGTAGCCATCAGAGGATGGGTACATGGTGGTCATAAAGGGATGGACATGGTCAGAAACAATGCTCAGGTAGGCCGTGGCATTTAAACGATGCCCAATTGGCACTAAGGGGCCTAAAGTGTGCCAAGAAAACATCCCCCACACCATTACACCACCACCACCAGCCTGCACAGTGGTAACAAGGCATGATGGATCCATGTTCTCATTCTGTTTACGCCAAATTCTGACTCTACCATCTGAATGTCTCAACAGAAATCGAGACTCATCAGACCAGGCAACATTTTTCCAGTCTTCAACTGTCCAATTTTGGTGAGCTTGTGCAAATTGTAGCCTCTTTTTCCTATTTGTAGTGGAGATGAGTGGTACCCGGTGGGGTCTTCTGCTGTTGTAGCCCATCCGCCTCAAGGTTGTGCGTGTTGTGGCTTCACAAATGCTTTGCTGCATACCTCGGTTGTAACGAGTGGTTATTTCAGTCAAAGTTGCTCTTCTATCAGCTTGAATCAGTCGGCCCATTCTCCTCTGACCTCTAGCATCAACAAGGCATTTTGGCCCACAGGACTGCCGCATACTGGATGTTTTTCCCTTTTCACACCATTCTTTGTAAACTCTAGAAATGGTTGTGAGTGAAAATCCCAGTAACTGAGCAGATTGTGAAATACTCAGACCGGCCCGTCTGGCACCAACAACCATGCCACGCTCAAAATTGCTTAAATCACCTTTCTTTCCCATTCTGACATTCAGTTTGGAGTTCAGGAGATTGTCTTGACCAGGACCACACCCCTAAATGCATTGAAGCAACTGCCATGTGATTGGTTGATTAGATAATTGCATTAATGACAAATTGAACAGGTGTTCCTAATAATCCTTTAGGTGAGTGTATATCATAAAATTCCTTTTAATGTTTTACTGCAGTCCAGATGAAATAAAAAGCGACATGAAATGACTTTTTTCCACTCTTGTCTGTTAGGGTTAATTGTTGAAATCAAAAATTAAAGAAAAGTGTTTTATTTGAAAAATAAGTTTTTTTTTCATTTAATTTAAAGAACCTTTACATTAAATGCAACCTTTCTACCGGTTCTTGACTATGGGGATGTAATGTATCAATATGATCCTTCTTGCCTCTTTGGACGCACTGTATCATGATGCCTTAAGATTCACAATGGATTGTAAATCCTCAGCACATCATTGTGCATTGTATAAAAGAGATGAGATGCTTGGTCTTCGTTAAGGTTACGTACTGCTCCGAGACACGAAGGTTGAGGATCCAAATGCAGTTATTTATTGGGGTAATCCACAATCGTAGTCAACAGTACAGGCATGCTCAAAACACAGGTAGGCAGTCCAAACAAACAAAGAAGGGGACAGAGGCAAAAGGGTAATCTAGGAAACAGGCAAGAAATCCAAAGTACGACAAGACATGAAACCAGGGAGAATGCTCAGAAATGCAGTGTAACACTAAACAAGACTTATCAATGAGTGACAGAATTGACCAGGCTTTATAGGGTGAGCTAACAAGGTAAATGAGACACAGGTGGATGTAATCAGGAATGATGTGTCCGGGCAGTGAGTATTGTGGGTAATGTAGTCTGTGGTGATATGGCAATGGTCTGCCCTCTGGTGAACTACACGGGCACTCTCACTGGTGATCGTGAAAGTTAACTATTTGAAAAAGGACAATGCACTGGTATTTAATGATAGTTATATTGTGTCACTTACATTCATATATTGTTGTTTTATTCAACAGAAATGACTGGCAACTAATTATTACGTTTTCAAATCTGTTATAATCTTTACCTCCTGTTAGAACTGAACTTTGTAAAACAGCCTTTAAAACAGTAAAACAGGCCGCAACCACAGACTGAAATCATCTTCAAATGGAACTGAGGCTGTCTTTAAGTCATTTATATGTAATTTAGAGAATAAAATAATGACATGTAAATGTTTTTAATTGTTCTGTTTTATGGTTGTATTACTAAACGCGTTGTTATTTGTTGTATATGTAAATTTGGGCTGCTTATCTTGGGCAGGACTCTACTGTAAAATAGATTTTTAACCTCAGTGAGGTTTTCTCCTGGTTAAAAAAGATAAAATAAATAATATATGCCTCTGGGATTCTTCTAAACTAGGTCTGGAGAACAGATTTGACTGTCATTCACCTCTCAGGGCGCTGATGCAGGTGGACTTTAGAGATCCTCTGCATCTCAGCTTTGATCTGGTCCAACTTCTCTTTTATCATTCGGGTGTGAGTGTTATATCTGTGTCTCACTGCTGTCATACTGCTGGGTTTTGAACGGTCCCGGTCCTCGCTGTGGTTCTCACTGGGACTCACATCTGAGGAAACATGACCTGTTTGGCATTAATCACATATGGTGGTTTGATTATAATCACATAATAAATGAAGATGTATAAATGTGCACGATTGTTCATTTCATGCATACATGGCTGGATTATGGACCAGGCCATTGGGTCAGTGCACCAGGGCCTCGACCTATTACAGTTTTTCTGAATTGCTAAAACACATTCTAAACCATAACCCACTTTCTCAAAACCTTAAAGGGTTAGTTCATTCATTATTTCATTAATTTAATTAATTCTGTCATTAATTACTCACCCTCATGTTGTTCCAAACCTGTAAGACCTTCGTTCATCTTCATAACACAAATTAAGATATTTTTTATGAAATCCGAGAGCTCTCAGTCCCCTCCATAGACAGCAATTTAATGATCACTTTCAAGGCCCAGAAAGGTAAAACCATCGTTAAAATAGTCCATGTGACTGCAGTGATTCAACCTTAATTTTAAGAAGCTATGAGGATACTTTTTGTGTGCAAAAAACAAACCAAAACGTGAACAGCGTTGGCCAATGGTAAGCCAGCATTCTGGAAGTGCTGCGCTGTTTACACTACGGCAGTCTGACACAGGCTAGAAGAAATTGTTGAATAAATGGTTATTTTTGTTTGTTATTTGCGCACAAAAATTATTTTAGTCGCTTCATAAAATTAAGATTGAACCACTGTAGTCACATTAACTATTTTAATGATGTCTTTACTGCCTTTTTGGGCCTTGAAAGTAGTCATTAAATTGCTGTCTAAGGAGGGGCCAGAGAGCTCTTGATTTCATCCAAAATATCTTAATTGGTGTTCCGAAGATGAACGAAGGTCTTACGGGTTTGGAACGACATGAGGGTGAGTAATTAATGACAGAATTTTCATTTTTAGGTGAACTTAACCTTTAAACACAAAACCAAATCTTAAAACTACATTCAGAGAACCTCTGACTCTTCTGGCAAAATCAACAATTGCCTCAAAACCATTTTATCTGTGCTCAAAATCAAATAATGCTTTCAGATCATACACACAGCGAGTCAATATTATAAACACTACAGATCATTCATTAGACACTACATCAAAATATGGAGAACACAGAATCCAAAGCATGCAGTTACAGGAAAAAAAGTATATTGTAACAAAATAAACAAATTTTGCAATTACATAAAAAAGTATAGTTATCACAACATACAGTAGAACGGTGAATAAATTGTATACTTTATGCACTACAAGTATAGTATTGTACTGAATATTGTATAGGCCTATTGAATGTCTGTATATTCAGCACTTACTGTGAAAATACAGTAACCCAAATGCAAAAGCCAAAAAGGTAAAAAAACAAAAAACAAAAATACAACTCTATGGGAAAAGCATGTTACAGTACACTCAAAAGAGTGTGAGAGATTCATTCTGCCTCAGCATGACGTCTTCATGTTGGGTCCGGCCTGAGGATTTTGTCCACATCACAGGCAATGTCGTCTCTAGCCAGACAAAGGCAAAAACCCTCCAGCTTTGACAACATTCTCCACACCTTGCTCTTTCCCATCCTCATCTTCTTCCTCCTTGTTCACCACCTCTTACACATACTCTTCCTCCTCTCCCTCTTATATTGTTTCCATCCATTGTTGGTATCAATTATTTGGTCACATCATTAGAAATAAGTGTGATCAATTTTGAGTCGTTGTGTGTAAACAATGACAGCTGTGTTTTAGTAGTGTTTAACTTTTGCCTGCCTGTGTTTAGTGTTTTGCAACTCAAGTGCATCACAGTGCGAAATGTGTTTTAGTGAGTGAAAATGTGTTTAGAGTTTTGCAAATAGTGTCTTATCTATGTGAACTTGTTTAATGTTTTATAGAAACAGTTTTATTCGACAAATTGGTTTAGGCTATTGAGAATTTGGTTCAGAGAATGGGATTTAGTGTTTTAGGAATTAAGAAAAACTGTAAGGACCTCCAAAGTGTGAGCCAAAAGAGGCTGGGCCTTTGCTCCAATGCGAGCTGACCACTAGGGCACCCGAGCTCATCGCTGCATACAGTGTGTGCCGATCTATAGGACCTCTTGACATACAGTGCAAGCTAGGGTTCATGGTTACTATTCTAGTGATTTAAACCTTTCATATCACTCACAGGTCACAGGACCATGATCCAGCCCTTTGTAGACAACATTTGTGCTCTGGTATTTGTATAACCAACCATTTACCCTTCTTTTGTGTCAGATTGGTTTATTTCCTTACTCTTGAATTTTTAGAACGCATGAGATGGTGTTATAAAGCCAGTCAATAAATAAATAAATTATTGCATTTGTACTATAGGCACTACAAAGGAAACAGATTAACAACAAACACCAATAAGTGACACAAAAGATCTAAAAATTTTTTCACTGTGCTGCTGTTGCATTGCCCACAAATACCTCAGAGCAGAAGCATAGTAAATAAAAGTTAAATAGTAGTTTGATGCTATTAACATGTTCAGTGTATATGATTATATTTTTTGTAATCATAAATGGATGCTATCTGATTTGGACCTTATATGTTCCTATCCCTAAGGCCTACCCCTAACTAATTGAACCTGCTGATATGAGCTGCAGGTGTCGCAGTATAGATGTGCCAGCCCAGCTGATTAATGCAATTTCAACTATAGGTCTATTAAAACACTGTTAGGCTCTTGATACGCGACGGGAAATAGGAGAAGAATGAGATTGGAAAAAGGCAGATTCAAACTCAGTTCAGTCATGTTAAAAGCTAAATCCACTACACTCTCCATTTCACTGTTTCTGTTACCAGAGGGGTTTGTTTTGTCATTTTGTTTGGCTCAACAAGAAAATGGTGGGCACTAGAGCTATAGTGTAAAAAGACATTGGCAACAAAATGGGCTATTTGCACTTAATGTAAAGAGACACTCTGAAATAATTTTATCTGTTTGCGTAAAACAAAGGCTTTAAAACAAGCAAGGCGACTGCTTCCACCATAGACAGGGCTATCGAGCAAACAATAATTCAGCAAATTTCTTTGGCCAAACACAGACAACGAGAATAATATTCATGAGCCTGTTAAGCAAATAACAGATATTAAGCTGTTGACAATGCAATCTTCCTGAGGAAAGACGTACAAAACAAACGTCGTCTTTGAATGCAAAAATGAAAATTCTCTCATCATTTACTCATCCTCATGCCTTGCAGATGTGTATGACTTTCTTTAGACGAAAGATTTTTAGAGCTATAATCCATCTCTGGCAGTGCATATAATGCAAGTGGATGGATCCTTAAAAGTTGACACACAAAATGAGCTTGACAGTAATCAATACGACCCCAGTTGATGAATCAATGTCTTCTGAAGCAAAATAGGCGTATGTGAGGAAAATAATGTAAAACTTTTTTTTTTTATGTCGGCATGAAACGGAAGTTGCGATAATCCCTATTGTGACATATATCCATGAAACGGCTTCTGAAAAAAAAGGAAAAAAAAGTAGGGCAGGACTTTTGCTGTGATCTCATGTGAGTGACAGCTTCTGGAAGTGGAAGGGGAAGCGTTGTGAAAAGTGACGGTCCACTGTGCTTTAGCATCACTTTTTGAGCTAGAGTAAATCATGGCAGAATTTTCATTTTTGGAGTCAAGTATCCCTTTAAAATTTTCTTATGGGTAAGTAACTTCTTCTCTTACCTGAGGTGGCTGTACCCCCAGTTTCACATTTGTTCCCTTTTGCTGGCAAAGTTGTTCTGTCCTCATTGGTTGGATTAGATGTTGATATATCTAATAAAAGACCAGGCAGGCGAGAAAGGTTATCAGTCCCATTTACAATGATAAAAGATGTGGCAATAAACAAATGAACTGCTGAGTCTTGAGATTTGTTTCTAAACAAAGGATACTCTACTGTAACTGATGACCCTATAAAAACAGGACCAAATACCAGTGAGTGTGTTTAGCTGATTGTAGACCTTATTCAGAGCAGCGCCATGATGGGTATGGAAGCGAGGCTGTGATGGATAGACTTACCATGTTTTCAATAGCATCTGCTCTCAATACCTGTATAAAGCAGATCATTTATAATTTTCCACAGCTCATGTTGTCTGGAGATTTTTGTCTACTGAAATTTCTTGAAAATATGTTTTGTCAGCAGAACAATCCAAAAAACACATCAAATACCAGTACAACCCACTGAAGATGTATCGGTATGTCTATCCCTCTCAGCCTCGCTTTCATTCCCATTAAAAACCACATGAGGCCACTTCGTTTTCCTATCTTAACTCTGTATGAGGAGTTGGGCCACTTGCCTTTTAATTTTTCTCTCGATGTTGCTCTGCTGTTGTTTTCACTGGATGATGATGACGACGACGACGAGGAAGACATGCTTTCAAAAAAGTCATTTAATTAAAGTCTGTATGCTAAAGAAGCGTTTTCTTTCACCGCAGACTGGAGTATTCAGTCTTACTGATGTTGAAGGCTGTGGCAGTCATAGCAACAGTAGTCAAGTTGCAGTCAAACAGGGTTTGCTGTGTAAATGGACTCCTGCTGCTAGAGTTAAACTGCTCAGAGTCTGATTATCTGAGGCATACCCTGACAAAAGGGAAACAAACCATGGTTACCATGGTTGCAACACATCATTCTCACAAATGTACATTTAACATTATTAAAATTAATATGGCATAATTCATTTAGCACAAGGGCAAATTTCAAATTTATATAAGGGAAATGTAGTTTAGAGGCTGTTTGTGGCAATGTGGCATATTATTATTGTTATTATTTTTTGGTTACACTTTATTTTAAGGTGTCATTGTTACAGTGTAATGATATATTTAAGTACTGAGTAATATTATTTAACAACATGTACTTACTATAGGGTTAGGGATTAAGGTTTCGGTTGAGATTTAGTTGCATATAATTATGCATAATTTACTGTTATTACTATGGTAAGTTCATTTAAGGACACTGCAAATAAAGTCTTACTTTATTATTCTTATTATTATTTATTTATTTATTATTATTATTATTATTATTATTATTTAACAAATATAGATAAATCATATAGGCAATAAAGGTTTTTGAGGCGGGGCTATTTTTTATAGACTTTTTACTCATTTCCTCCACTTCCTCTCACCATTATGGTGATTAGTGTTCCCTTTGGTCGGGCACTTGGAACTTCATTCATATTATTGTTATTCTCTTCTTATTGATGCAGCGATGCAACACGAAATCATAGTTATCTGATTTCAAAGGAAGAGAAGTAATACATATGCATACACATATACACTCACCTAAAGGATGATTAGGAACACCATACTAATACTGTGTTTGACCCGCTTTCGCCTTCAGAACTGCCTTAATTCTACATGGCATTGATTCAACAAGGTGCTGAAAGCATTCTTTAGAAATGTTGGCCCATATTGATAGGATAGCATCTTGCAGTTGATGGAGATTTGTGGGATGCACATCCAGGACACGAAGCTCACGTTCCACCACATCCCAAAGATGCTCTATTGGGTTGAGATCTGGTGACTGTGGGGGCCATTTTAGTACAGTGAACTCATTGTCATGTTCAAGAAACCAATTTGAAATGATTGGAGCTTTGTGACATGGTGCATTATCCTGCTGGAAGTAGCCATCAGAGGATGGGTACATGGTGGTCATAAAGGGATGGACATGGTCAGAAACAATGCTCAGGTAGGCCGTGGCATTTAAACGATGCCCAATTGGCACTAAGGGGCCTAAAGTGTGCCAAGAAAACATCCCCCACACCATTACACCACCACCACCAGCCTGCACAGTGGTAACAAGGCATGATGGATCCATGTTCTCATTCTGTTTACGCTAAATTCTGACTCTACCATCTGAATGTCTCAACAGAAATCGAGACTCATCAGACCAGGCAACATTTTTCCAGTCTTCAACTGTCCAATTTTGGTGAGCTCGTGCAAATTGTAGCCTCTTTTTCCTATTTGTAGTGGAGATGAGTGGTACCCGGTGGGGTCTTCTGCTGTTGTAGCCCATCCGCCTCAAGGTTGTGCGTGTTGTGGCTTCACAAATGCTTTGCTGCATACCTCGGTTGTAACGAGTGGTTATTTCAGTCAAAGTTGCTCTTCTATCAGCTTGAATCAGTCGGCCCATTCTCCTCTGACCTCTAGCATCAAAAAGGCATTTTCGCCCACAGGACTGCCGCATACTGGATGTTTTTCCCTTTTCACACCATTCTTTGTAAACTCTAGAAATGGTTGTGCGTGAAAATCCCAGTAACTGAGCAGATTGTGAAATACTCAGACCGGCCTGCCTGGCACCAACAACCATGCCATGCTCAAAATTGCTTAAATCACCTTTCTTTCCCATTCTGACATTCAGTTTGGAGTTCAGGAGATTGTCTTGACCAGGACCACACCCCTAAATGCATTGAAGCAACTGCCATGTGATTGGTTGATTAGATAATTGCATTAATGACAAATTGAACAGGTGTTCCTAATAATCCTTTAGGTGAGTGTATATTTGTGAATTAATGATATATAAAATAGCTTTAATTCATGTCAAATAATGATCTTTTAACATTTTTTGCTAACACCTATGGCATAAACTTTTAATTGGGTTGATATAATCCCTCTATATTTGTAACAATATCTTGCAATTGACCATGCTTGAGTCACACACAGACTTCAACATTCAGCATGCGAACCACAACAATGATAACAAGGTTTTTTTTATTATTATTTATTTTTATTATTAATAAGACCTTTACTATTTGCTGTCGTTATTGGGGTTATACTGATAAAAGACAAATGGTAAAATAAAGCCAAAAATAGTAAAACAAAGCAATTAATTTATTCATGCCGCAATGCACTCTGGGAGCTGGACTGAACTTTTGGGAGTTGGCTGAACTTTTGAAATTGAGTTACTTGTATTCAAATTTTATGGTAACCTCTATAAATACACAAGTTAACTCAAGGCAATCAGTTTCCACAGCTTTTCTAAGTAAAGTCAACTTTTTACAGGTCAGGTCAGGTCAACTTTATTTATATAGCGCTTTTTACAATGCAGATTGTTTCAAAGCAGCTTCACAGTGTTAAACAGGAAAATAATTAACAGAATTTGATTCGGCTGTACAGCCGCTCTGGAGAAAACGGTGATGTCATCAGCTCATTTCAATTATCATATATATTCAAGTAATGTAGTTGATATAATTTAGTTTAGTAATTAAATTTATTTGGATATTTATTTGAAAATTTTGTGTCCCCAACTGAGCAAGCCAGAGGCGACAGTGTAACTGTATTTTGTCTATCTAAGGATTCAACATCTACCTCCCTCAGGGGGCAGGGGAAAGCTCCTGAATGAAGAACAGAAACTTGCTATATTGTGATTGGTGATTGCTGATTGCTGATAATGAAATAAAACTGAAGGGCATTCTATAACGCTACTTCGAGATGGGTCATTCATTACTGTATTGGATTTCTGCAGCAAAAGAAACAAAATGCATGCATTTACTAAACCCAACAAAACAAAAATGTGGAGAGGCTTCAAAAGACACAATCTATGATCAATAAAATATACTGTCTATTGTATAAGGGCAGACCTGGCACATAAAATAATGCAGTTTCTGTAATTCCATCTGATGTTAGTGTTTTTATGACAGTGTGCTATGATTGACTAAATGTTCCTGTTGGAAGAGAACATGTGTTAGGGTTTTGGTAGACATAGTGTATTGTGTTAATGTATTATTGTAAATTAGTGTTGGAGTTTAGTTTACAAAGTGTGATTTTGAGCATGACATTAACAGTTTTGGCAATTGTGTGTTGTAGGTGTGTTGGTGTGTTAAGAGTTTAGGAAAATTGTTAAAAGTATTGAAAAAATGTGGGTCTAATGAAAATCACATTGGTTCATAATCTGATTACATAATCATAATCTGAGTCTGATTACATCCCACAATTTTGGTTCAGCTATAATAATGCAATAATTTTATGTGCAAAATATAAATGTGTTGCCACACATAAAATACATTCAACTGATGAGGTATTTCTGCTTTTTTGTGCTTTTCTTTGGTTGTCGATCACTAAGTAGGATGTCAAATATTTAGCCTATTATACATATTAACAAATTGGTTTCAAACTCATTTTCAATGTTTGATAAAATAACCATATTGTGCACATCACACAGATAGTAGGCCTGTCCATTTTGGTTCTCTGGCTCTGCTAACTAATAGGACTTAACTTAAAATTAGATCAATTAAAATTCATTACAACACGAGTGAGAATTAACATGTCTTTGTCATCACTCAAAACGAACTTTGTTTCATACCCATGAGCAAATAATACCTTGCTGCGGGTTAGCACAGTTACCATAGGCAACTAATAGAGTAGTTGGCCATTATGAGTGTCATGATTATGCGTCCCGGGACAGCTGTTCAACAGGTACTGAGACTCAGAGGTGTTGAGTCTGTCAGGAGGGTGAGGTGCTGGATGTGATAGTGGATGCGCTCGCGCTCATTTAAAGCCGTTCATTTCTCTACGCGGCGGCGCAGCATGCTGTCAATCTGCAGAATATACAACACCGCGATGATTTAACGACTTGCTCGCGTTTTTAATGTTCTATCTTCATTTTTATTCCCGTTAATTGCATGGAGAAGTGGTTTGTTTTTATGCACCGCTCGCCGGCTGGAGGCGAGTGTCCGTGAGGGAGGAGGGGCTACCGGACATCCGATAAGGAACTACGAGCTTCATTGAACAGGGTGAGAGACGCGCGTGCATTATTAGTGCATATTAATGTGCATTATTTTACAGTGAGTGAAAAAGATGGGGGAACGAGCGAGGTGAGGCAGTAGACAGCCGCCGTCTGCCCGTCCCCTTGCTGGAGACCGAGATCAGCGGCTGATGCGATCTGAGATCTCCTGACATTGTTGCTGAGCTGTGAGCAGGAAACGCCGCTGCAAAACACAGGCCTGCCAATGAATGAATGAATGAATGAATGAAATAAGCGCGGAGCGATGCTTTATTGCTTTGTATCGCAGTCCGTGCTCTTTTGTTTTGTTATTTGTTACGCTCTTTGGCTGTTGAACTTGCGCGTAGTTCGCGAAAGTGTCAACATGAATAGAGACATTTGACACCGTTAGCTCTTGTGTTTCCGGTATAACGGCAATAGATCGTTGTATGTATTTATCTACACCGCAAGACGAGGCGGGGTTTTAATCATTATTTTTAATAGCTTTCTGATGAGTTATGGCTGTCACATGTTAAACGTGTAGGCAGAAACAGCTGCTGTATTATGCTTCTTTATGTGGACTGCAGTATTATCTCATCATAGCTGTAATCATTTGCTCAAAACCAGGGTCCAAATTATGGGCCTGCCCTCCCTAATTAAAGCTTGGGGTGTCTTAAAAATTACGTGTTGTTGGTACATATAAGAAGCCTACATGTTTGTGATTCAACAGCTTTTTCAAAGTCAGTAATATCTGCGCTCGACGGAGGAGATAACCATAGCAAATCCTGCATTACTTTATATTAGATGTTTTTCTGTTACGTTACAAATATCACAGAAACGATTATATATACATACACGGCATGTTTTACTTTACAGTAGGCCTATATTAAACATGTCTTTTGTCATTATTATTCACAGTAGGAAGCCTGTTTTCCAGTATGACTGCCCTCAGGCAGAGGAAGGGCAGTAAAGGGAAGGAGCCGGGGCCCAGCATTCAGAACCTGAAGGCTGAGTGTGTAACTGAACCTAGAGAGAGGTTTGCAGCAGGTCAGTGTTGTTTGTTGCAAAAATAGACAAGTACATTTAAAAAAAAAAAAAATCATCATTTACTCACCATCATGCCATCCCAGATGTATATTAATTTCTTTTTTTAGATAAACACAAAAATTAAAAGAAGAATCCATATAATTCAAGTGGATAGTAATCCAAAATTTGAAGCTTCATAAACCACACAAGTTATTATGATGGTAACCCAAATGATCCTAGTGCATGAATCGCTATCTTCTGAAGCGAAACATCAGGGCCCGGTTTCACAGACAGGGCTTATTAAGCCAGGATTAGGCATTAGTTAAATTAGTACATCTAAGTAGCTTTTTTTAAATGTGCCTTAGAAAAAAACATTACTGGTGTGCATCATGAGACAAAACAATGACACTGACTTATTTTAAGATATGTCAGTGCAAGTTACTTTTAGTTAAAACGGCTCAAACATGTATTTTAGTCTGGGACTAGGTTTAAGCCTTGTCTTTGAGACCGGCCATAGGTCACACTATAAACTATTGTTTCTGGTCAACTGTCATAACATGCATTTACGCAGGGTGACCAGATTTCCCATGGTGGAATATGGGACGGGATGGACAGCCAACCCCCACCCACCCTCCCACCCCATTTCACATATTTCATGATATGAGAAATTTAATTTCATGATAACGATATACATCATGTAGTTATTTTATTTTTGTTTTATAAAAAAGAACAAAGAAGCAAATTATAAACTATAGGACAAATATGATAGAGTTACAAATTAAACAAACTACATATTTTTGTTCTCCAAAACTATGACGAGATTGGCTACCTTTGATTAGGCTATCCTCGCGTGTCAGAAGACTGCTACTCGCTTTTATGTGATCACCTAGCAAAGACAATTTAGGAAAGAAGAAATATGGGACAAAACATGATTTTTTAATAATAAGTTGGGACACTAAAAATATGAACGTGTGTATGACAGTTGAGTGGAAACTATGGTTTATAGTTTCAAAAGTTTAAATATTATTGTATTCTCACACACACCTATTGTTTCAATTCAGAAGACATTGATTGATCCTCTAGGATTGTATGGGTTACAGTCGTAATCGCTTTGTGTGGTTTTTAAAACATGACATTTTAGGTTACTATTCACTTCCATTATATGGACTCGCAGAGATGGATTTGTTTTCTAAAATTTTCATTTGTGTTCATCTGAAGAAAGAAAATAATCTACATTTAGGATCATTTAGCATGGGGGTGAGTAAATGATGAGTAATTTTAAATTTTTTTGGGGGCGAGTATCCCTTTAAGATCAAGCTAGAGCCTTGCAAGTAACGTTGCACCTACATGTCAACCAACTCTCTTCAGAGTATTAGTTGAGTATTAGTAGACTGTTAGGGGTAGGGTTAGTAGAATAAGTTGACATGTACTTTCAAAAGTGACTTGTAGTAAAATGTCTGTTGGAGGACCATCATAATAAAGTGTTACCAAAATAATTAATACAGTATAAAAATATTATACACAAATAGGCAAACAATATTAACCGTAGATCAGCGTGCATGTCTCTTGTCCACCATGTAGATTGTTTAATATTGTGGTCCGACTCTGAGTGATAATGTTGTCTTTCTCTCCAGGTGGATTCTCATGGTGGACAATATTGTGTCTAACCACTGGCTCAATAGTGGGAGTTAGTCTGGGCT
The DNA here is from genome assembly GCA_039654625.1 of Rhinogobio ventralis. Taxonomy (NCBI): domain Eukaryota; kingdom Metazoa; phylum Chordata; class Actinopteri; order Cypriniformes; family Gobionidae; genus Rhinogobio; species Rhinogobio ventralis. Next base: position 22,896,042 of record CM077193.1, on the reverse strand, counting down.
TGCTGTGCTGCATCTATGTGGCTACACTTCATGAAAATGACCTGTGGTTCTCCAATATAAAGGTAAAGAGCTTTTTATGTTCAGTGTTCTGAAACACAGGGATACAACCTTCCATTTGGGATTCCTTTTCTTTTCAGTCTTTGGTGAAAAGACTAAGGTCTTTTTAGTGTTCTTAGGCTATTTGCCTAATATAAAGAACAGCTCAAGAGATCTAGATTCATAATGTGTGGTTGCGTTTAGTCACTGATGGTGTTCTCGTCTGTCTTATTTTTCATGCATTTCCTCTTGAAAAAGAATGTTTTTCCATCTGTGCTGAAAGATTCTTTTTCTTTCCCTCTTTGGCATAACAGTCACATAAACAGTTAGCCAGAGTTTGGGCTGCAGATCATGTTATGACTTCCAGACCTAAAACAGATGAAACCACCATGCCAAAAAAGTTATGTCATGTTCAGTTGGATAAATCAGCATGTCCCTCTATCCCAGATCGCTCATTAAAATAAAGCAGATCAGGAGTAGTTTAACCACATTTCCCAATCAATGCAGGATTTACCGCCGCTGGTTTTGTAATAAATCATTGTTTATTTATTTTTTTAGTTTATTTATGGAACCAAGACCTAGTGTTCTTTTAGTGAAGCTAGCAGCAGCCAAACCTGCTGCTTTTAGGTGAGCATTGAATATTTTGTGCTCAGATTATTTTTCTTCTTAGAACAGTGCATCTCATAAATAATCTGATTGACTATGTTCTACACTTCATAACACCATATAAATAGCATTTTTTCCCGAATGTGATGTCAGGATATATGAAGAATTCAGATCCAAAAGCCGCTAAACGCAACTGCCATCAAAAATGAGATAACGATATTGAGCGAATGCTCTCCGCACATAGTATACGTTCATCAAATACTTTTGCTTCAAACCCGCTAAATCCAGGGCCCATTCAGAAATACCAGTTCATTGGCAGAAACCTATAAACGCCACTTCCCTTTGCCAGCAAAAGCCTCTTAAGTTCACAGAGCCAATCAGAAGACGCAAATTAAATAAATAATATGATTTCAAAGATGAATGACACCATGCATATGAGCCGGCTTTCAATTATCGAGCTGCAAGATTTTATCCTGTTTAAAGAGATTTTTTTAACTAAAGATGTTTAGAAGTTTAGAAGAATTTATACTAGAAATGTAAATTTTATGACTAATATCATTTTAATGTTCACTTCTTAATGCACAGCTTGCGTAACAGTAACAGAGGTTTTTGCATTTGAGTCTTCATTTTTAGACTTGTGATTTCAAATGCAACAATTTATAACAATCTGTATTGTGTATTAAAAACTCACACAGAAATGTTAGTGTCAGCACTACATTAAACTGCTATATATAATGTTGAATATAATGTATAATAATGCAATAAGGGAATATTTGTGGGTCCTGATAATGCCAAATGTCTTATATTACCAGTAAAAAAATTGCCTACATTATTTTAAATATATCTAGTCAGTGACAGAATGCATATTCGTCTAAAATAATTCTGTATTTTCAGCTTTAGAATCATGAATATTTTTATTCTGGTGTCACCATTGTCCCGTGCCTATTCATTTCCACCCCCAATGTAATACCAAATTTAGCATTTTAATCATCAGTAATTTTTTTGTTAACTTTTTACCATATGTCTTGAGTATTGCAATAATATCGTATCGTGAGTTCAGTATCGTGATGCGTATCATATCGTGACATAAGGGTATCGTCACACCCCTAGAAATAACAGTTATGCCTGGTTCATATAGTGCAGTAAGTGGAATGCATAGCACAAAAGGTCATCTCAGGTGTGACAGCAGTGGAAAAAGGAAACTCATGCACGCTGGCTGGTATTTTATGGCTTGCTTATGAGTCATCCTACTTTCATCTGCACACTTGTTTTTCTGAACGTGACTTCAGGGATTGGATGACCACAGTTTTTGTCCCCATATGTTTCTTTCATTCTCCGGTTGAAGAATGCCTCAAGTAAGCATTTGAGGAAGAGTGTGCTTTATTTTGCAGGCGAATAAATCACCTGTTCGTTTCAGAGGAAGACCTGTGGGAATGTGGTTAGCAGTTAATCAAATGTTACTGCAGAAAACCTCTGTTAGAAGCACAGATAAATTCCATGTTATTTTTATAATCGTTTCCACTTTTTCAATGGAAACCAGGGGTAAATTTCACAGGGGCTTTGTAAATGTTCTCAGCAGGTGTTGGTCTTCCAGTATCTTAAGTTTCGTAATTGACGATATTGCCATGATTTTTGAAGTCTAGTTTTTCCTCTGGGACACCACCCTACAGCAGGAGACAGCTGCTTTTGGGACGCCCCTAAATTCGTTGCTTGTGAAGTCATGTCCATGACGGTCTTAATTTCAAGCTGGACATTGTTCCATTGTTAGTCCAAATAACTGTTTTTACCAATGCACTTAAACTTTTTTTATTTTTTTTGTTCCAAGCGTTTTTCCCCTTCTTTTTTATATATTTTTTCCGCCCTAACTACCAAGAGGTCACCAGTTGTGCGGCCCACATGCCTTTCCTCCTGTCTCAGCCCCTCTCTGATCACATGTAAAATGTTCCTCCGGCAGATTGCTGTTTGGTGCCGACTGGAGCTTAGAATGATCTCATGAGGTTTTGTTTTATTGTTTTAATACATGTGCTATGAAGTCATTCTGGAAAGACCGATAAACAAAAGAGCTTGCAGTCTTAAACAGGGAAAGAGAGGGACATTTAGGAAAGACGGGAAAGACGAAAGATAATAGTCCTTGAGAATGAGAGTTCGTAGCAAGAGGAAGAGCAATTCGGATGATAATGTAGGGACTGCATTGGATAGACCACCTTTGCTAAACTTTGGGGCAAAAAACAATCCGAGGGATTACAAGAGTGGGCAGAGGGGCACAGAAGAGTGCCTAAAGCTTTCATGGAATCCCATTCCAGGACAAAACTGTTGGTCGGCTGTTGTCATAGCAGCAGGATTACTGTTGGCAGGGGTTATTGGGCTGTTTCATGCATGGTGTGTTTATTCTATACACGAGAACCTGCTGTGGTTTTCACACTTAAAGGTAAGCAGAAGCTTTTTGTTGCAAGAATGTTGCTAAGAAACATTGTTGAATGAAGATGTGAATGTGTGCTTTTTGTATCAGGACAAGCAGTATTGGTCATTTGTTCAGTTTTTTTTTTCATTGTGTTATCTTTATTGTGTTATGTTTTATATTACCCTCATTATTATACAATTTTTTTTAATTGACTGTGTTTGAGTTTTTCAGAAGAATAAGCTTCAAGGCTGTTTTTTTAAGAAAAATAAAAGTGTTACATGTCTCTACTAACCAAAACCAAATTTCATGCAGTTCTAATCTTGTGGAGCATATGGATCTTTTTTTGTGAGGATGTTGTTTAGTTCTGAAAACTACTTCCACTACAAAACTCCACCATATTTACAACACCTGTTTGTTTGTTTTTTCCTTCAAGGCATTTATTGCGAATTAAATCTCAGTTTATGCTGGGCAGATAGCTGCTCTGATTTCTTTCTCAGATGGGAAATGGATTTCATTTTAACACCATTTACTCCTGTTGTGCTTCTTGTCATAGTTCATTTTCCACTGAATCTTATCCTCTCTTCTTGCATTGGTAGGAAGTTGAGCGTGAAATCTCCTTCAGGACAGAATGTGGCCTTTATTACTCCTACTACAAACAGATGTTGAAGGCCCCATCTGTACAGCAAGGTACTGATATCTACTCACAAGACAGATTTACCCTTTGCATCATGTCATCTTTCTGATGGAACACTGATGTTTAAAGGGATAGTTTACCCTAAAATGAAAATTAATTCATCATTTACTTACCCTGGTATTGTTCTAATGCTGTATGCCCTTCTTTCTTTTATGGACCACAATGACATTTGACCATTTAATGGCAGTGAATAGCGACCAGCATCAAGCTTTGTAAAAAAGATGCAAAAGTATCACAGAAAGATCCCATGCGACGTGGGCCGTATATTTCAAGTTTTCTGGGAGTATATGATATAGTTTAGTGAAAAACAAACCAAAATGTAATGTATTATTTAACAAAATTCTTAGCTGTTTGTCTTCTGTGCACAGCTGCACGACCTGTGCATTCATGTGACTCTGTTACCACCACGGTTCACTCAGTCTCGTCCAGAAAATGCACACAAATTGTGAGAAATTAAGATTAACAAAAATGAGACATGAAGTAGACTTACATCTCATGTACCTTGTTCTCTAAGGTGAATATATCTATACTGTTAGTCGTAACTAGGAGTTGTTGTGTGTACACTGTCATTCTGATTGTCATCAGACAAACAGGATTGATATTGGACTCTGTGAAGTACACAGGTACTTTTTTGGAATTTCTAGGCGTGGTATTTCATGTTTTGTTTTTGTTAATCTTGATTTCTCACAACTTGTGTGCACTGACAACTCTCACAAATGTGCACATCGTGTAGCCATTCACTGAAGACCAACGGCCAAGGTTAAGAATTCTGTTGAATAATACATTACATTTTGGTTTGTTTTTCACTAAACCCTAGTGTATACCCCCAGAACACTTGCAATATACTGCATGTGTCACATGGGATCATTCTGTGATACTTTTGCATCTTTTTTTACAAAGCTTGATGCTAGCCAGTATTCACTGCTATTATATGGAAAAGCGTGAGCGTGACATTTAAAAAAAATTCTCCATTTATTGTCCATTAAAAGAAAGAGGGGCATACGGCAATAGAACAACACCAGGTTGAGGAAATGATTTTCCTTTTAGGGTGAACTTTCTCTTTATTTCTGTATGTAGGAATATTGCTCCCATGGGGCAATTATTAGGGCCCGAGCACCGATGGTGTGAGGACCCTATTGGAATTGCTCAGCCTATTATTATTCTTCTCCCAAATGAATCGCATTTTTGATGGCCTAAACATGCTTGAAAACTCACAAAACTTTGCACACGTGTCAAAAGTGGCGAAAATGTACGTCTGATATGGGTTTCAGAATTAGGCCTGGCAAAATTGCTCGATAGCGCCACCTACAACATTTCAACGAAGTGCCCCTCCCGCTACGTTTCACGTTTTGAAATTCGGTAGACACATGTAACAGCCCAATGCCTACAAAAAAGTCTCCTGGTACGAAATCTGAAACCCAACAGGAAGTGAGATATTTTGAATTTACTTAGCAAAATTGTTGCAAATTTTGCCATTTCCAGATGTTGTACTTTAACAAACTCTTCCTAGAGATTTGATCAGATCATCATCATATTTGCACAGTCTAATCTAAAGGCCTTTGCGACGTTAAATTGCGAAGATCTTGAGTTTTTCCTGAAGGGCGTGTCCGTGGCGGCCTGACAAAGTTCGATGTTTCACCATGAAACAGGAAGTTGTTGTAACTCAGGCATACAATGTCCGATCTACCCCAAACTTCACATGTATTATTAGAGTCCTGGCCTGACACGCCAATATTCAGTTACAGTCATAGCACCACCTGCAGGCAACAGGAAATGTCATGCTCTACACTGTGATTTAACTCCTCATTGAGATTCAACCAGAACAACATCATGTTTGGTCAGTCTCATCTAAAGGCCTTGGTGATGTTAAATTGTGAAGATCTTGAGTTTGAAGGGCGTGTCCTGTCAAAGTCTGATGTTTCGTCATGACACAGGAAGCTGTTGTAAGTCAGGCATACAATGTCCAATCTGCCCCAAACTTCATATATTTGATAAGAGTCCTGGCCTGAAGACATCTATATGCCAATATTAGTTAGTCATAGCACCACCTGCTGGCAACAGGAAATGGCATGCTTTACACTGTAATTCCCTCCCAGAAACACATTTAAATATGCCATGAATTACCAAACATGCTAGAAACGCATTAAATCAAGCAAAACTTGGCTAAGTGCTAATGTATGCAATTTACGCCACAAAACAGGAAGTTGTTGTAACTCAGACATACAGTGTCCGATCTGCCCCAAACTTCACATGTTTGATAATAGTCCTGGCCTGAAGACATCTAAATGCCAATATTCAGTTATAGTCAAAGCGCCACCTGCTGGCAGCAGGAAGTGTGGCACATTGAAGTAACTTTGCCATATTTCTCCTATATTTACCCACTTAAATGCATTTCGCCCACTTTTGGCTGTTTTCCTGAGGCCACCGGGTGGCGGTGCTCCCGGGTGCGAGGGCCCTTTTATCGCTGCTTGCAGCTTTAATTATTTTATTGTAATCACTGTCTTTACGTGTATAACATTTTCAAGTAACTATGATCCCATTTTCTTTCTAACTTCTTTTAAGCTCGGCCCATAATGGCAAGTTTCTTGAACCACGCTGTTTGCTTTCCATTATCACTTATGTAATCCGAGAGCTATCGAAGGAATGTCTCATTACGTAACCATATCAGTATGACTGGTCTCAGAAAATGGGAAGGAAATGCACATCTTTGCTCTAAGTGGTCTTTTCTCAAGCTAATTGGCTTAACAGTCCCATTTGGAATGGATTTTCTTTGTGCTCCTACACTGAAAAACATCACAATTAGGTCATTACCCATTGAGACTGAAATGGTAAGAACCTCAGCGATGCCAAAAGCTGTTCTCTAGACACCACTACAATTGTACTACTTTGTACTTATAGTAGAGTAAAAGCATGTTCAGACTCAGAGCATTGCTTTTGTATTAAGCAATCACAGAAATTGGTTACTGTAAAATGTCACAGCTGTAGTATTAGCATTAGTAGTATAAAGAATTGCTATAAAGGCATTGGGCTTACCTCTCATTCGGCAAGAATCCAAATATGTTTCCATATTTGCCATAACATTTGGTTGCTAAACTATTATTCATTATGTAAACAAGGCTTTGTACTTCACTCGTGTTTCAATATCCACATAAAACAGCATCCTTCACATGCGCAAAAATGGTTGGTTTGGTTGAGCGCTGGGCATGCCGATTTTACATACGCTGATTTTTTTTTACTTTTATGTTTGGTTGACTGCATTTTAGTTTGATGATGAATCACTGAAATATCAAGTTAGCAACTGATATGTTGTATGTGCACGGTTAGTTGTATTTAATAAAATAAAGATGTATATAAAGAAATAAAATGCATTAGAGTGTCACAAAAAATAACTTATCCTAGCTTATACTACTTGTCGCACAGTTTTTTCTTTCTTTTGTTAATCTTTTAATTATTTAAGTAAAATATTTATTTTGTATAGTCCTATTTAGGCCTATTTTATTCCTTTTATATAGTTAATTTGATTCTGTTTTTCTCTGTTCACAGAATTGAAAGTTCACAGGGTTGTATATGCTGCTATTTGCGCATGTAAAGATAAACCCCTGAAAAAAAAAAACATTTGTGGTATTTTTAATGGGTTACAGACACCCATCTATTATTAATTTGACATTCTAATCTTGTCATTTAACAGTTAATGAGCGATTAATGTGCTTCGTTTGTCAGACTCAATCAGGAAAATAATCTAAATTAACAAAATGCTCTCATTACAATTCTCCACCAGGTTTACTATGCTAAACTTGCGTACACGAGTTGAGACCTGACGTGAGATTTGATCGTAGCCACCGCTCGCGTCCATATTGATAAATGGCAAGTTTTGCATGGAAATGCAATTTATGTTCGTTTCATAAATGAGGCCCTTTATGTTGTGCTCCTTTCCCTCATGTCTTTGCTGGTTCGTTGCATTCATTGTGTGTGAGCTTTCCTTGCTTGTGTACAGGTCTTGTCAGTCTGTGCTACATTTAGGTTTCCCTGTCAGTTCTAGCTTTATATTTATTTCCTTTTTATTTTTTTATTTTTTCTGTGTTCCTAGTTTTTATTCTAGTCAAGTTCCAGTTTTTATTTTGCTCTAATTCACCCAAGCCTTATTTTTGGTTTCTCTCTTGATTTTATTGCTAACTAATAGTTTCTTTTCTTTTTCCTCTAGTTCCCTGCAAGGTTGCAGTCTTGTTTGATTTCTTTTTGTTTGCTAGTTCCAGTTATTAATTTCTAGAATTTCTTGATTTCTTTTTTTCTTTGCTAGCTGCAGTTAACATTTAGTTTCTTTATTTTGTTTTCTTGAGATATAGTTTTATTTTGCTCTTGTTTTTTTTATTTATTTTTTTTTATCTCTTGTGGTCTTGTCTTGAGTCTTGTCTTGTGTGTTGGTTCCTGCCCTGCTTCCTGTGTCCTTCTTGGTCACTGACTCTCCTGACCTGGCAGCCAGTCTAGCGTTTCTGCAGTTATTTCGCCAAGTGTTGAGCCTCTGGTTCCCTGAGCCGCTGCCTTGTCTTCATTGTTGCCTTAGCGTCAGGAGCTGCCTCATCCCTGACCAGCCTGTTCTTCTGTTGTGTGTCCTGTCCTTTTGTATGGAATGTGTTCCTGCCTCACCCATCTATGCCTTTGTTGTTAATAAATATCACCCCCATCACCCCCCCCCCCCCCCACCCTCAGAATCATGACACTAATTTACTCACCCTCAAGCCATCCTAGGTGTATATGACTGTCTTCTTTCAGCTGAACACAATCAGATTTATACAAAAAATATCCTGGCTCTTCCCAGCTTTGTAAAGGCATTGAATAGTGTCTATAGTGTCTCGTTTTTTGAAGCTCTAAAAAGTGCATCCATCCATCACCAACTCCAGTGGCTTAATAAATGCCTTCTGAAGATAAGCGATGGGTTTTTGTAAAAAAATCCATATTTCAAACTTTATAATCACTGGCTTTCCGGCAACGGCCGTATGCGTGTTCATGAGAGAGTTATATACACCTAGGTTGGCTTGAGGGTGAGTAAATAATGGGATAATTTTCATTTTTGTGTGAACTATTCCTTTAATGGGTTTGAAAGACAAAAGCCTTCAAAAGACAGTAATACATGGTTAAATGACTCAAGTAATAATTCAAGTAATAATTAATGAGTTCACCAGGAGCTGATTGGATATGCAGTACTGAGAAAACACTTTGTAAAATTGAAATGATTTCTGTAAATTCAGTGATCAAATGCTGTGGGTCTCAGTTTTCAGTGATCGGCTCATGACTAGTGGCTGGTCTGTGTGTGCAATTCCACAAACCTGCAAGATTTTCTGAATGTTGAATAATTATGAATAATTTACAGCCATTGTGTGAATAACATGTAATCATGTAATCAATAGAAAAAGTAACTGTGCTCTGGTTAAGAGTATTTTAAAACGTAATATAATCTAATTACAAGTACTTAATTTTTGGAATCTGATTACATAATCCAGATTACATGTATCGGTTACTACCCAGCACTTAGTTTACCTGGGTTGTGTGTGTTCTTATGTTCACAGGTCTTTATGAGCTTATCCATGACAACACTACTGAATCCAAGAGGACAATAAATATCCTGCAGCGTATGAATATCTACCAGGAAGTGTTCCTTAGCGTTTTGTACAGAATACTTCCCATCCAGGTGTTCAGTCACTTCTGTTTTCTTAGTAAGATGTAAAGATTGTCTTGGGTTTTCGAAGAATCATCTTATTTTTTTCCAACCTGTGTGTATATGTGTGTGTATTTGTTTTGCAGACCTACTTGGAGCCAATTTATTTCTACATCTACACAGTGTTTGCTTTGCAGACAGTGTATGTCTTCGCTCTCTTTATCACTAGCTGGTTACTCAGTGACTCGTGGCTGGCTGGAGCCCTCAGTGGAGTCTGGTACATTCTTAACAGGTATGTGTGCGCTCAATAAGATTACAATCAATCTCTCATACACCCAAAACTTTGCAGTCCATCTGGTGTGAATAAATGCTTATTTTGATGCAGTGAGTATCTGTATTCATGCAAGTGTGAAAGCCGATATGTTTCTCTAAAATATTATTTAAATCTCAAGGACATTTAGGGCTTTAGGATATTATGATGTTCCTCTGGAGCAATCTCAGTATTTAAGAAGCCCGCTTTGAATGTTAAAAATAATACAGATACAGATAGTCCCCACCCCCAAACTGTTGTTTGAGTTGGTTTGAAATCTCAATCAAGCAAAGTGATGTTTTGCTCACATCACAATGTTTACACCTTTTTAGAAAACTTGTCACTGCATTTTAAGATAGAACTGCAGCGTTGAAAAAAATATACCTTCAGACATTTTTCTTATGTTTTTAAGTTCTTAAGCCTGTATTTGATTGCATTCTTCATTTGTTTACAGAGTGGACACCACACGCGTGGAGTTTACCATCTCTCTAAGGGAGAACTGGTCAATACCTTTCTTTGCTCTTCAGGTGGCTGCCATAACTTGCTACTTAAGGCCACAGCTAAAACCTATTCACCAGGTAATCATCTTTCCTGGTAAATTTAGATGTCTATTCAGTAACCACTATCAAATGATTCCCATTATTGATGGGAACATTGGGAAGTCCAATTCGTTTTAGTTAATTTGTTCTTTTGGACAGTTTGTTTCCGGATCAAAAAATAATTCAACAGTTTTACATCATCACATAATGACATAATTTATATGTAACACTATCATCCAGGCAGGGAAAAAATACAATCACAATCACTGCATACACAATACTCAGTAGTAAAATTGATTTAAATGTCTTGACTGAACTGGTGTAATAAGATGTTGTTTAATATAACTAGATGTACTATGCATTTGATTTTAAAGAAACATACATTTTGCTCCCTCAATGTGAGCTAGTCTTTGGTTCACACATGCCCATAGTATCAGCAGCTCACTAGTTATCTACAATACGATCAACTCCGAGACTGTTCTCAGTTCAGTTTACTGATGATTCGACAAGTGTTGCAACCATTGATTGGAACCGATTCTTGAGAACTGCTGTCACAGCATCAGCATACTGTTGACTTGAGAACTACTGCCTCTGGATCACTTTTATGTGAGATGGATCAAACACTGAAATATGTCATTTCTGCCTCATAAACCTCTGATGCTGCACAAACAATTGCTGAACACACTCACCTATCTGCCATTGTTAGGATAAACAGAAAAGTAGGATTGGGTATCGTTTGAATTTTAGATTCCAATGCTGATTCTGCTTATTTTTTTGCAGTTTTGATTCTAATATAGTATGAAAAAAATGTAAATGTATTATTTATTTTTGCAAAGTATTCTGTTGCTGCTGAATACCATGAACAAAAATCAGCAGCCTAAAAACAACTAAGTAATAAACTAGACTAACTAATATAAATTTATAACATTATTAAACACAAGTTTACAGTCAGTAATGCAATAAGAACAAATAAACTAATTAGAAATGGCACAAATAAATACCACGAACAAAGTTCAGAAATTGAAATCGAATGTAAAATAACACTGCATAGTTTTCTTTATAAATAAATAAAACATAGATTAATCTTTATTAAGGTTACAAAAGTTATTCAGTCAAGATCGGCGAGTGATTTTAGTTTTTTCTTGTTGTTTGATTGACATTAAAGGATTAGTTCACTTTAAAATTAAAATTTCCTGATAATTTGCTCACCCCAGTGCCATCCAAGATGGCCATGTCTTTCTTCAGTGGAAAGGTTTTTTGAGGAAAACATTTCAGGATTTTTTTCCACACAATGGACTTCAATTGCAACCAATATGTTGAACGTCCACATCAATGCAGTTTCAAAGGGCTTTGAAGTGCTTCAAATTGTACTGCGCGATCCCAGCTGAGGAATAGGGTCTAATCTAGCGAAACGATCGGCCATTTTCTAAAAAAAAATAAAAATGTATATACTTTTTAACCACAGTTGATTGTCTTGTACTGGTCTGCGATGAGCCAGGCATGATGTAATCATGTTGAAAAGGTCACACCGAACCCTGGGCAGGTTCGTCCCATTGTTTACAAAGCGAATGTTCGAAGACTAATACAAACGCTTTTTTAACAAAACAGGTAAAACAATGATGAATTAAATAATAAATATGTCATTTAACATGCAATAAAATTTGAACGATCCTCCTTCTCCACACTTTTAAACAATGAGGCGGTACTTCTGCCCACGTTCGCCGTGACCCTTTCAACGTACGTTACGTAATGCCTGGCTCGTTGCAGACCAGCACAACGATCAATTGTGGTTAAAAAGTATATACATTTTTATTTTTTTTAGAAAATGGCCGATCGTTTCGCTAGATTAGAACTTATTCCTCAGCTGGGTACTATTTGAAGCGCTTTGAAACTGCATTGATGTGGATGATCAACATATTGTTTGCAATTGAAGTCCATTGTGTAAAGAAAAATCCTGAAATGTTTTCCTCAAAAAACTTAATTTCTTTTCCACTGAAGAAAGAAAGACATGGACATCTTGGATGGCATTGGAGTGAGTAAATTATCAGGAAATTTTTATTTTGAGGTGAACTAATCCTTTAATGACACAGACGGCAGCAGGTTTATTAGCTGCTGTCACTTTAAGAGCTAATGCACAGATCCAAAATACTGTTACTCATGAAATTTCTTTCTTAATTGTTTATGTTCACTTAAGACATAACTGACTGTGTTTACAAGGATATTTTGACATAATTTTGTGTCTATTTGTCCATTCAAGCTCAAGAAGAAGCAAAAGAGAACTCAATTCAGTATTCATGCACTATATGAAAGGTGGCTTTTTGTGCGCAAAGGGATCTGGATCACCGCTCTGGATGTGCCCAGCACAGAAAACAGCTTGCAAGTGCCAAATCGAGATTTTTCGCATCTTCTTGCGCTTGAGTGGTTTAAAAGCACATTAAAATGCGGAATTGATTTCAGATTCCCAACCCTACATAGAACCCTTCCCTAAATTCATGCTGAGACAGTGTGTTGATTGGGATGTTGGTCCTGTCCCAAATTATACATTTCATGTGCACTTTCAGTCTTGCCGACTTGTGCATGTGTCCGTTAAAGACCCCCTGTGGTGAAAGTCAAGTTTTTAATGTTGTTTATATGTCTATGTGGTGTTTTTAATATGCTTTAAGACAAACCGTGTGCAAATTCATAAGTCAACACAATTGCTGAGTATTTAAAATTCAAAACTTCAGTGAACCAAAGACAGTCTCAAAAACTTTTGCTGCCTTCACGTGCTATCGGAAATTTGATAATTCATGATTACGATTATCAAAATGGGAGGGCATGTGCCAGTTTTTACCTAGGAAACTCATATTTATGATAATGCCGAGAGCACGTGAAGGCAGCATTACTTCACAAACTGCCTTGTAACCAATCACGTCAACGTGCGGGCGAGCTTTAGCATATCGCTACTATGCTGCGAAGCAGTGGAGTCTCGAGAACCAGGAACAGGGTTGGGAAACCCTGCACTAGACCATGGGCAGAGGGTTCTAAACTCTGGCCCTCAAGGACAGTAAGTTGTAATAAATGTTTCTGGCTGCTTGCTGTTGTGAAATAGTTTTGTGAAATATGAAATGGAGGTTAGCAATTGCAAGTGTATGTATGATATATTTACTCTGCTGAACACATATTTGTTCTCTCTCAGCACAGACTCTAATTGCTTTCCTGACATATGTTATATAACTGAAAAAAATCTCATCGTATGAGCTCTGAAGAAAGAACAAGGTTTTTGTATGTTTGGTTGTCTGGGCAGTTAAAGTTGAACATCATTTTGCGTTCATGTGCTCTCAACCACAGAAGGTGGTGCTGTGGCTGGTGTTCGTCTCCACCTTCTGCTTCTGTTTGACATGGCAATTCAATCAGTTTGTCCTACTGGTGCAGGCCCTTATAATCTTTACTCTGGATTGCCTGGACTTCTTCACAGCACAACAGGTGATGCTCAAACACACATATTGGAGACCTTCCACCTTTTGGATGTGAGGTTAAATATTAATTTCTTTCTCTCTGCAGGTGGTCTCTCTGTACCTGATGCAGGTGTTGAGTCTGTTATTGGTGTGGCTACTGCAGTTCTGCGATTCCATGATTCTGGGTTCTCTGGTGCTCAGCTTCATTGTGTCCGCTCTCTTCATCAAACACTTTCAGGTCAGTGTACATCTCAGTGCCTGAATTAAAATGATTAAAGTTGGAAAAAGTATAAAACCTGTAATTGTTTTATCTTGTATATTGCATAAAATCCCAGATAGCACATGTATATCTATCTATATATCATGTATCTATTCAATATGTGTGTTTTCATCTGGGGAATGCGATTTTGAACATCATCTGCATCTGCACTAATGTCCTTGCGATATTTATAGACGTTTATGTTAATCTGCTTCTTAAAGATGATAATCAGATCAGATCAGATCTTTGTACACAAATATGATTAAAGTGAACACAATGTATTCCAGATGATCTCGGTGATGAACTGTATATGTGCTTACTGGGTCCGTGTACTTTTTCGTTCATTCATTATTCCTTTTTTAAACCAGAAATGAAATATGGAAAATGCAGTTTCTTCCTTTTTATTTTGCGGCAGTATCCTATCGGACCCCTCATGAGTGAGAATGGGTTGACTTTTTTTTAACGGGAACAAAAGGGGAGCAATCTCGCCCGTCACCATTTTGGGACAGGTGTTCTGTATCTGCAATGCCCGTTTCAGTTTTAAAATCAGGCATGTATTATCATGATTTCAGGCTATCAAAAGTGTGGGAGAAACAGTAGGCCTAATTTACAAAAGGAAACTCTTTTAAATTGACATTTTTTAATCTGTCCATTTTTAATTTTGTTTTTCTCGCCGTTGTTAAAAAAGGAATAATGAATGAACGATAAAGTACACGGACCTTACTGGGATGTGAGTTCTAATGTTGTATTCTGAATTACTAAACAGAATTTAAATAAAGGAAACCCTATTTGTGCAGATTAGCTTTATCATTTTTAACATTTCTGTGCGGTTGCTGTCAGCATAAAAAAAAAAGAAAAAAAAAGATGAAGCATGTAGAAGTTACAACATTGCTTAGAGTTTTATTGAACTCTTTATTTTTTTTTTTTTTACTAATGACATTTGTTACCCATGTAAAAGACAAAGACAGAATTATGTTTTCGACTTCATTTAAGCGGTGGAACAAATGACAGTTCTAGCAAAGAAAACAAAAAATTTTACAAAAAGGATTACAGGCTTAGTAATGTAATTTCTCCTAATAATCCCATATGCTACATGATGTTACAGGTCAGACACATTTGATGGCAATGTCTAAATACAGCAGACACGCTCATCTCTGCTTGTCTACAAACTGAAAACAATTGCTTTAATGACATTTTCCTGAAAACGTATCCCATCCAAATAGGGCTTTAGAGTAAAAAATGTTTACTTGAGTTACTTTATCACTTTTGTTTTCCTGTACGAACCTTATCTGCGTTCCCTAACACCCAATTCTGTTGTGATTGAAAACAGAGGCTGAGAATATTGTTGTAGTTTATTTATTAATACCTGCTGTGTGCGTGTGTGGTTTTCAGACGGGGCTAAAGACAGGCAGCTTTGTTATACGAGTAGGAAAACTGGCTCTTCACATACTCCTAGTCCTCACATTAACTTTCACCATCAATTATTCAGCCAAGGTGAGCTATGAATCCTGTTCTACATCGTCCGCCCTGTCATTAATGATACAGTACAGCTTCTCTGCCTGCTCCTCCTGAGACATAGCTATACTTTCACTCTCATTGTCTTTCTTCATATCTCATTCTCATAAAAACTCACATCCCTGATCTCATGAGACGCTCACATGAATGACTTCATCCTTCACTCTCTCCATTTTAATTGACAGAAAATACTCCAGCTGAAATCAGATGAGCACATCTTTAAGTTCATAAAGGCCAAGTTTGGCTTCGGGGCAACGAGGTAAGTCTTTGGTCATCTGTGGCGCTACATCTGTGCCTTTTATCATCAGTCAAATGCCATATCGTGGTGTCTTATTCAGAAGTGAGATCTACTCAGACTAGAGCGAGCCATTAATCCACTGTGATTAAATGCGTCCAGCGCTGGTGGAAAAATAACATCTGGCACACAATATAATCTGCTCATCTACTAGATATTTATCGAGCCATTTCAGTTGATCAGATGAATTGCTGCTCCAAATAATCTGTATAATATATATTCAGCCCGCACTCCCTCCCTGCCACTTTCTTTCAGAGACTTTGATGCCAGTCTCTATCTGTGCGAAGAGGCATTTGGCTTGTTGCCATTGGATACATTTGAGCGGTTGGCTGGCACAGTGCTGCTCTATCCGTATCTGTGCACCCTCAGTGTTCTCTTCATCTTGCTGGTGCTGGTGGCACTCTCTAATATCAGGTAAAACTACTGCATCACTTTCTCTCTGCAGGAAACGCTCATGTGCACTACTGCAATGTGTGCTGCGCATTAAATAGACGTGTTTCATTTTTCTAATTAGAGCACAGAAATAGGCTGAAAAATGACCAATAGAACAGTGATTATAGTTTCATAAACACCTTGTGCACAGCTCATAATGCTAATTTATAATTAGAGTTATTAGTCTTTATTAGATGTGCTACATAATTGGACTCTAGATGTATTTTTTTTCCATTAGAGCTTTTGAATGCGTGTTATTATGTTCAGTTCAAAGCTGATTTGCTGTTGCTTTAAGGGCTGCTTTGGCCCTCTTTTTTGTTCTCTTTTCTTATCAAAATCACAGGAGCCCACAAACACCCAGAGGCTTTACACCACACACAATTAGATAGGCTGTTAACCCTTCTGTACATTAAAAAATGACTGCCTTTAGGTTTTAATGCATGGTAGTCTTCTTCTTTTTTCCATCTTTATTCCAGCACAAATGGGTCAGGCCAAGCGAGCAGGGAGAAAGAGGACAGGACCTTTAGGATGCGGCCGGATGTCGCTTACAATCTCTTGCACACCGTCTTCTTTGGCCTACTCGCCTTTTCCACTATGAGGTAAACAACTTTAGTTTTGTTGCTTTCATACCACGTATCTCTTTACCACAATGCAAATATTGTCCTTCTGTATTTTCCTCACTCTTATGCCATCTGCAATTTCATTCCCTGCTGCTGCTGCTGCTATGGTGCATCTCAATTTCAACCTCTTCTCCGCTACCACTTTCATTTCCTGTCCCCCACACCGCTTCTGCTTTGTGATCTTCTTCATCTTATTAGTCCATATCCCAAGTTGATGGTTTATTCGAGATTTTAATGATGAATGAATTATAGGAGAACATTGCGGTATTGTTCCACCAAGTTTAGTTTGGTGTCAGAATAGTAATAGAGTTGAAAATGAATGCTATCCCAGTCTTTCGTGTTTGCTATGTGTTGTCTGAGTTTTATGATAAATTAGAAAGCTCCAATAGATTTCTATCTTTGCTGCTGCCAGAATGAAATATTTGTGGACTGGCCATATGTGTGCATTCGCTGCCTTTGGAGTGTGTGGTAAGGAGGTGTGGACGTTGTATCTGAGAGTCCTCCACTGCAACACTAAAACCACGGTGAGATACTGAGATCTGACACACACACGCACACACAGTGCAAATGATACTGGCACATTTATACACTAAAGTTCAAAAGAGTGAAAGCTGAAAAGATGAATTTTCAGCATCATTACTCCAGTCTTCAGTGTCACATGATCCTTCAGAAATCATTCTAATAAGCTGATTTGCTGCATTTCTTATTATTATTATTGAAAACCGTTGTACTACTTTAGACTTTAGTCTTTAGACACATCAAATGCATCTGTGCTGAATACAAGTAATACTTTATTTAAAAAAAAAAAAAAATCTTACAGAACCCAAACAGTACTTAGAGGAGAATGGGATGAGCTGTAACACTTCTTTACTTAAATGAATATTATCCAATGATTTACTCACACTCAAGCCATCCTAGGTGTATATGACTTTCTTCTTTCTGATGAACACATTCGGAGTTGTATTAATAAATATCCTGACGCTTCCAAGCTTTATAATGGCAGTGATGGGGTCCATTGAGTTTGAAGCTCAAAAAAGTCTCCAGGGGGTTAATAAAGGCCTTCTGAAGTGAAGCGACTTGCGCAGAAAGTGTAATGCCTCTCGCAGTTTAAAACGCTTACGCTGCCCTAGTCATACATTGCGCCAGTTACGCTTTTTTCGTTAGTTGAATACAGAAGGCGGTCTGCTGGAACCTAGATATTTTACTTTATAAAGTTTTAAATATGGATATTTTTCTTACACAAATGCATTGCTTCGCTTCAGAAGGCCTTTATGTGGAATACGTTTATGATGGATGGATGCACTTTTTTTGAGCTTCAAACTCAATGGACCCCATAACTGCCATTATAAAGCTTGGAAGCATCAGGATATTTATTAATATAACTCAGATTGTGTTCATCAGAAAGAAGAAATTCATATACACCTAGGATTTGCTTGAGGGTGAGTAAATCATGGGGTAATTTTCATTTGAAAGTGAACTACTCCTTTAAGTGTCCTCTAGACAAGGAGAAATGAGACAGAAGTACAACTAATATCCATAAATATATTTCAGGACATATATTCCGTAGAAATATGACTGAAAACTTACCTCAAGGGTATGTTGCATCGTATCAAGGGGAACACATAGACAATTTACATTTTCATATGACTACTAATACACTACTAATACACTAAAACTACTAATACACAATCCAATTACTTATTTTCTTATAGTAATTAATTATTTGTCTTAATAATTAGTTGTCATATTTTGGTGCATATTATTCATGAAGTAAATGTTTGTAAATAAAATAAATCATAAATAAAATGATACACTTTGCCCTTATGCTACAATTTTGGAAAAAAATGCTTCATTTAATAATTCATGGATAATCTTTAGCTGACAAATGATATATGCATTTTATATATAGGTAATCTGCCAACTTATTTATATGAAAATATATGTATTTTACATATGTACATATGTATTTTTTTATGCATGTTAATAATTTACATGACATCCTAAACCATTTTAGCATAAAAATACTGCTCACTTTTTCTCATGTACCTCTCTTAATAACAGGCAGCTTTATGTGATGGCTTCTTTTTAGACATATGGTCATATGAAAAGAAATCGGTTTGGTAAATTAAGGGTGCAGTGAAGTTTACCCAGTCTACCTCCTTCTCCCCTATATTCAATGCAAGCAATAGCAAAATACACAGGTCTGTAATAGAATCCATTGCATATATATAGAAGCCCACAAACCAAAGATACACTATGCATGTATAATTGGGAAGCTATAATGCTCAATGCTATAAACTGATATTGAGTTTCAGTGAGGCATGATGTTCTTTCTTCTGCATAAATGTTCCCATCTGCATGCATCTGAAAATGTCATTTCCCCACTAGGTGGCAATGTAGTTACAGCCCTCGAGCCTAAACAATTACATCTTGTTTCGTCCTATTTATGTGGATATTTATCAGTTTATGTTATTAACCTGTTTTCACAGATGAGACTGATCAGGTACTCTGTTCCTATTGTAATTCTGGCGTTTCTTTATTACAAGGTAAGACATTTTCAACCATGCTGTCATGTATCTATTTGCATATATTGCTAAGCTGCCTGGGTGGCTGTACGCCATAAATAGTCACGCAGGAATTCAAATGGAATTTGTATCCCACTGTGTGTGTTGTTTAGGAGAGTTTTGATTCTGCCATGCTTTTTTTCCATCTGTTAACACAACAGTGGGAATAGGCAATCAGATATGAATTGTGCACATTTGTGTATGTTTGTGTATATGGATGTTTGTTTATTGTGCTGCTTTGTTGAACATTGATTATTGTGAGTAATTGCCATTACAGCAGTCTCACACTCTCTCTCCATCTCAATCGAGCTGTCTTTCTGTTGACAGTTCTGGCCCAGACTGATGGAGGAGATTTCTGAACTGAGAGAGTTTTATGACCCAGACACTGTGGAGCTAATGGAGTGGATCAGGTAAAACAGCTGTAATCTTCCTTTTACACGCTACAAGCAAACACTCGTAGACACCCATCGGAACTGGGGTCTGCAACCTTGAGCCACCCACACAAGCCCCCATTGGCATACTGAGGGGTATTCACTGGCACTGATAAGAGCGAGAGATTAATGTTATATATTTTTTTGAGTTTTCAATGTATTTAATTGTTTATATTAGAAGTGTTGAAGTCCCTCGCATCTGCTTGCCAAACTTCTGCAGTAATCCTTCCTCATTATCACACAATCTTTAAAAAAAAAAAAAAAAAATTATGCTGTATGCTGTATTAGCTTTATGCGATGCAGTTTGTTCTGTTTTTCTTAAAAAAAAATGTTTGCTCATAGAAAAATAATTCATATAACTGAAAAGATGTTTCCGCAAGCAGCTTTTTATAACTGCAACATGCACATAACAAATCAGTCTGGCATACATGGTCCTAAATGTTTCTTACACAAAACATGACACTTTAAGAAAAGATGTCTTTGACACCCCAACTCCACATGACACACTTCTCAAAGACAATGACAAACATGACAAAACCATGCACATAATTTGGTAAGCGGTAAAAAACAAAAACAATGAGTCACTGATTTGCATAATTTACTCATGATGCCATGCATGCTGGGAAACAGAATCTAACATTCTGCACCTGAGAAATCACAGTATATTGCATTTCATGGTGGTGAAAAAGGAAAAGTGGCACTCCACATAAAATTGCAGATTTCTAGATCAAACTATTTTAAAATGTCTTTTCACTTGCTCTCTATTTTGCTCCATTACGAACTGTGAAGGACATAAATAAAAAGCTGCAGTGAATACTTTATTCATTCGATAAGATTTGCATCAGTAAGGCAGCAGGTTCCTGTGTTTGGAACTGGGCCGGTTTAAGATGGACGTCATGAATTAGACATTAGGTGTTGGAGAGACTCCAGCGGTTGGCAACAAAGGGTTTCATCAATGACACCATTCTCACTGCAAGCGGGTGGGAAGGTTGGGGGGGGATGCTTGCTCTTAGTCAAGTTTATATGTGTGAGAAAGAGTGAGACATTTGGGCTGCTGTGACACAGGTGATCTCTCCCTGAAGAAAATGCGATTTGTGTCAGGGATTAGTGGGCGAGTTCCCTTGGCTGGCGCTGCGGCATTAAGCCGCTTCCACACGCTAATTAACCATCAGATGAAAGAGTTAAGCGGGGATCACTTCACACGCAGACACCAAAGTCTGCACTGTTTTATATGTAGATTACCAGAGATCATCTTCAGTATCAGATTCCTTTAACCATGATTGGAACTTGCAGCACAATACACCACATACTGTGGCACAATGTGAAGAGGGAGGGCGAACAGCTACAACTCGCTGTCAAGCAATCTTTTGATTTATCTTGAGCTAAAAGCAACACATGATTTTATAGTGAGTGGTTAAAAGTTCTATTTTTCGCTTTTATGCATGATTTTGCTTTTTTTTATTAGACAGCTGTGTGGTGTAGAGTGACAGGTGCTGTGCTTCAAAACCTAGTGAGCTGCCTTGCTGTTTATTGCCTACGTAGGCAGCATCCTCATGAGTGTTTGATTTGGAATGCTGTACATAGGCAGAGACTCTGTGTTATTATAACATTTCTTATGTGAAGCACACAGACTTGACTTGACTCCAAAGAGGTCTATAATAGCAGGAGAAAGCTATCCGTTAGCATTCACATTCATCTCAATGGCTGGAAGTATGCCATTTGAAATCTGCTATCTTTGCTCTTGGCATAATCTTAAGGATGATGAGTGTTGTATGCAAAATGAAGAACATATACTATCACTTAACAACCTCATGGTACATCTGTCTTGAGGGTTTATATGCTGTCATTGTCTTTGTGGTGAAAATGAATGGGATATTTAGTCTAGAACCCGATTGTTGTGCTCTACCCCGGCTTTAGCTTGTTGTTAAAGGAATAGTTCACCTACAAATTAAAATTATCCCATAATTTACTCACCCTCAAGCCAACCTAGGTGTATATGACTTTCTTCTTTCAGCCGAACACAATTGGAGTTATATTAAATAATATCCTGGCTCTTCCAAGCTTTGTAATGGCATTGAATAGTGCTCGTGTTTTTGAAGCTTTTAAATTGTAATTCTTCCCTATTGTGTCGTATATCCGAGCGAAATTGCTTTTCGAGTGAGAAAAAGTATAGGGCGGGACTTGATTTTGTCCATTGGTTTGTTGAATTGTTGTCGTTTGCAAATTTTTGACGGTTTGCTGTATTTCACTTGTAGTTGAAATCAAATAATTCACACTGAACACAGAAACATGAAAAAGCTGACTTTTGTAAACCAAAATCTACCATCCATGCATAAGACCCCCTGTGGTGAAAATCAAGTTTTTAATGTTGTTTATATGTCTATGTGGTGTTTTAATATGACTTTGCACATTTGGTTTGTCTTAAAGCATAAGTCAACACCATTGCTGAGTATTTTCTTCTTAACTC
This sequence comes from Rhinogobio ventralis, assembly GCA_039654625.1. NCBI lineage: Eukaryota > Metazoa > Chordata > Actinopteri > Cypriniformes > Gobionidae > Rhinogobio > Rhinogobio ventralis. The sequence goes on along the minus strand of CM077193.1, from coordinate 22,873,783 downwards.
CAGTGAACCAAAGACAGTCTCAAAAACGTGGTTTGAAATCGCTGGTGTTTCTGCCACTACAAACTATCTTGTAACCAATCACGTCAACTTGCGTGCGGGCTTTAGCATATCATTAACTATGACCGCTCTGAAGCAGGGTAGTCTCAAGAGAAGCAGGTTATCCTGTTATATTTCTCTGCTGATATGAAAAATTGTGTATATTTAGCAATATAGCGGGTGAATTATGTCTATGATCACCGATCAGGCATAACATTATGACTACTATGACTAATATTCCTAATATTGTGTTGGTCCCACTTTTGCTGCCAAAACAGCCCTGACCCCTTGAGGCATGGACTCTACTAGACCCCTGAAGGTGTGCTGTGGTATCTGGCACCAAGATGTTAGTAGCAGATCTTTTAAGTCCTGTAAGTTGCAAGGTGAGGCCTCCATGGATCGGACTTGTTTGTTCAGCACATCCCACAGATGCTCGATTGGATTGAGATCTGGGGAATCTGGAGGCCAAGTCAACACCTCAAACTCGCTGTTGTGCTCCTCAAACCATTCCTGAACCATTTTTGCTTTGTGGCAGGGCACATTATCCTGGCCACAGCCACCAAGGAATACCGTTTCCATTAAAGTGTGTACATGGTGTGCATCAATGCTTAGGTAGGTGGTACGTGTCAAAGTAACATCCACATGGATGGCAGGACCCAAGGTTTCCCAGCAGAACATTGCCCAAAGCATCACACTGCCTCTGCCGGCTTGTCTTCTTCCTGTAGTGCATCCTGGTGCCATGTGTTTCCCCGACACACACGCACCTGGCCATCCACATTATGTAAAAGAAAACACGTGCCCACTGTTGGCACTTTTGGCGGTGGACAGGGGTCAGCATGGGCACCCTGGCTGGTCTGCGGCTATGCAGCCCCAAAGGCAACAAACTGCGATGCACTGTGTATTCTGACACCTTTCTATCAGAACCAGCATTAACTTCTTGAGCATTTTGAGCTACAGAGGCTCGTCTGTTTGATTAGACCACACGGGCCAGCCTTTGCTCCCCATGTGCATCAATGAGCCTTGGCCGCCCATGACCCTGTTGCCGGTCCACCACTGTTCCTTCCTTGGACCACTTTTGATAGATACTGACCACTGCAGACTAGGAACACCCCACAAGAGCTGCAGTTTTGGAGATGCTCTGACATAGTCGTCTAGCCATGGCCATTTGGCCATGACTTATGCTTGCCCATTTTTCCTGCTACTTACACATCAACTTTGAAGACAAAATGTTCACTTGCTGCCTAATATTCCCCACCCATGGGTGCCGTGATGAAGAGATAATCAGTGTTATTCACTTCACTAGTCAGTTGTCATAATGTTATGCCTGATCGGTGTATATTACCATGTTATTATGAACTATATGCCTTTCTCCATTGACATTCTAAGTTGTTCAAAACGTTTCTATGGATGCTGATTTTTAGAAGGAAGACTGAGATGGTGAATGGCAACAGGAACATGGTTTGTGTAACATTAGCAACACATTATTAGTTGTTTATTATTAGGCTAATCATATTAATTACCGTTATGTGTCTAACATTGTAAAGAGCGATAACTTTGTGCAGCTTTTACTACACTGAAGTTAACCTGACCGAGTGGATCTCTGAGCTGGTGTGAGTGAGTGGAGGCGGGGATAATTTGCATATTCATGGATCCGCATATACTAAAAGGTTTATAATTACATTCAAGCTATTTTAAGGCATGAAGACATTTTTTTTACAGTGCAGCTGGATGCATAGACTTTCCAAGTATCTTTTTTACTTTTTTTGATATCGTGCATGAAACAAAACCTTCCTTTCAAGGAAAGTTAGTTCACTCTGTGGCCATATTTGCAATGCCTCTGGGCTATTTTAGACATGCATGACTAACTCCTATCTACTTGAATGGGGAAATCTCAAAAACGTGTATGCCTTTTCAGCGTTTCTGTGAAGTTCACTTAATTTATTAAAATGTGGTTATCTAATTTTGACTCTGACGCCATGAATAATTTAATCGGACTCCAATTTCATGTGACTTTGTTAAATTTGTTGTGTTTGTAACTTAACAGCTGATCATGTGATTAGTTGTGATTTTAATTTGATAATTTTTCTTTGTATCTCTTATTTTCAAATTCTTTGTTCCATCACGGGACCCGGTATCGCACAGAATACTACACATTCGCGATTTGTGAGCTCACGGACACAAATTAGCCAGTTCTGATACTAGACAGAGGATGCAGAGTGAACTATTTTACCTTTAAGTCAGACCGCACACGCTTGCTCATAACAAAAAGTGTAATTTTTGTAATAGTCACGAAAGCTTCAACTTGCTAATACAGTGATAGTCAGAAATCAGATTGCCCCGAATGATGTGCCCAATGCTTCATTGTGACTTCAGTATGATCTATCCTGGCAAAGATTTGTGGAAATACCACCACCTACTCAGTTGATCACTACTAAAATAATGATTCATACAGTCATACAGAATAAATCAAGATTAACATTTATTTTGGCTAGGCAGAACATCAAATAAAAATAATAAAAATTAATCCATGGTACACAACTGATCAGCATAAAATATAAAACACAATTACAAAGTTAATATGAAAATAGTTTCAAAGAGTTGTCATACCTGGCACAGGACACAGTGTGTGTGAGTGTCTTTAAGACACTAACACATCACAGCATGGGGGTTTCTGGCTACAGAATTTCCCAAATGGCAGCTCTGCCACCCTTCCTTAAATACCCAGACCAGAACAAAAGGGTTGTAAATATTTACTACACAAACACCTGGTTTCGGAGGAGAGGTTTAGATATCTTGAAGAGAAACCACTCAAAAAGGAGAACAGAATTCTCCTAAGTTTCGATCTTTCTCATACTACCAGTGACTGCAGTGAAATTGAGACCATTTTACCAATCGCACTGAGACATTTAAAAAGATACCAAACATGAAAGATAAAAAACAATAGATTCACAAGATACATCATATGTGATTATATACTGTAGACATTCTGTGACCTTGAATCAGGAGGAAGGGAGTAGGGAGATGGGGGATACAAGGGGAGAAGTTTGGGCAAGGCAGTGTCCTACTCTCTTTCTCTGAGATCTTCTCTCCAGATTAGTGAGTTTTATTGTTTTATTGCAGGGTGCTGGACCTCAGCTTTTGTCTTAGCAGTAAAACCAATCCTTGCATACCCTTTCTCCCATAATTTATGCACTTGGTATACCTTCTTTGGCTCAAACACAGTTGGTTGACACATGCACTCTATATTTATCTTTGTTCATTGCCTGAGTATTTCTCTTTAGAAGTTATGACCAAAAAAAAGTCTTTGTACTCTTTCAAAATAGAGTTGCGGGTTTCTCCGCCTCACACGAGCACTAGACCACGGCATCTATTATTGTTGCCATCTCTAGTAGTTTATTGTTGTTGTTCCGAATATTCCATTTCTTTTTCAAATGTGAATAAAAGGCCCTTTTCAGGGTTGCCAACTAAATAGTGAAAAAGATGCAAGGTCCATGTGTGAGCTGAGCATACAGAACACGTACTCATGCATAGTCGTAAAAACCTGAGTATACTTTGGGCTGACAGGTGTCTTTGGATAAGTTGTGTCTTTTTGTTTTTTCTTTTTGACTTGAAAAAAGGGGTCCCGTTAAAAAGGGGTTGGGAACCACCGGGCTAGTTCATAGCACAAACCACCCATGTAAATGCCATCATGATCTCTAACTAACAGTCTAGAGCCTACAATCTCTGCAGATCAGCTGAGAAGGCTTTGCAGGGAGGGTGTCATGTGTATGTGTCTTCTCTTCATGAGTGATCAGTGGCCTTTCAGTCGAACCGCATCTGTCCCGTAGATAGAAGCGCGTCCTTTGTCGAAGTTCTGAGACTCTGTCATCACAGTCAGCCTTATCATTGCGAACGTCTCCCTGCCATGTAATTAATTTTTCCCTCTTTTGTTTTGTAGTTTTCTACTGTGCACCCTTTTGTTATAGCCCCTATAAAAGAGTTATTTCTGAATGTTGCCTTGTTTTGAAATAATGAAGATAAATTAGTCTTTTGTTTTCTCTGAAGGAAAAACTTTCTAAGCCCCTCCGAGCACAAGTAATTTGTGTTCCCCATCTGAGCAAAGACGCATTTTCCTCCTGCTGTTTTCTCTGGTTTTTATTTTTCTTTTCTTCGTGTTTTCGACATCTTCACTTTCACTTCCACTCTAATTGTCACTCTAGCCACTTTCCATTCTAATTTGATCAAATTAGTGGCTTTTGCTACTGCTTCTGCTGTAGATGTCTCGATGGAGATGATGTTGGAGATGTCTCAGTGGAGATTTTTCACAAACTCAGCGCTAATAGCTGTGCTTGCAAACGCTCAACTTGTTTGAACTCCAGTAGAATTTCACTGATTCACAAACACCCCAATATACGCTTTCCTTACACAAATGAAAGGTTAGCCGACACCATTTCGCACTTGTAATTTTTCTTGTTTTACCACTGAGAATTGTTAATTTTGTAATCCATATAAATTGTCACTTTTTTCCAGTTGTTGTGGATTCTAACAGGAAGTCTCAGACACATGATTGCCTGAATTATTGCACATTTCTGTGGCTTGGTTACAAATAGGTTTACTGGTCCCAAATAACTTTGTTAAGGGACTTCTGAAATCTGTCCCTGAAAGTGAAATTTCATTCTCTTTGCGTGGAGATTTTTTTGACATTTTAAGTTGTTTTTGCCCGATCAATCAGTCTATCATCACTCTGTGAACCCCTCAGTCAGATGCTCCCTTATGCCTGCCTACCTCTCTCTTTTTCTCTCTCTCTCTCTTTCTCTCTTTGAAACACAGGATTAAGGTCCACACAACTGGAGAGCACTCCGATCCCATCCTGATGTAGCTTTATCCCCACACTGGCCAGTTTGTTTGTGTGTGTGTGATGCAGTGCATCTCATTGTCTGCTCCTCTGCCATCTCAAGGACATTTAAGCAGGGCTATATGAACATTTCTGTTTGTGTCTGAGTACAGTAATTGTGAAAAAATTCACTCCTTCCCCATATTGTATCATTTAATACAAAGGTTACATTTTTTAAGAACTTGGCACAGGCATTTTAGACTACATTTTTAAAAGTTATTTTTCTTTATTTCTCACACTCTTATTTGTCATTGATCCTTTCATCTACCTTTCTATATATCCATCACCTGCATCTCTCGCTTTTTTTAAGTGTTGACAGACTTTTTTGATGTCATTCATCACCCGAAAGATTTTTAAAAAATATTTTATGCTGACAAAATATCACACCCTTTGACAAATCGTCTGTGCAGAACGTCTAGAGCACTTATTAGTCTGACCCAGATCAAAAGCAGATACTGATGACTGCCATACGCAATTTCTAATGAATGATAATTTAGACAATTATGTCTGGGTATGTGAGTGTGGCTTTGAGTACAGGGTAAGCCGATGACATCGAGATATCTCAAGGAACATGACTGACATGTCCAACCATATTATTAATTTCAGCCTTTGAAATGATTGAGTGCTTAACAAATAAGGATAGCCCAACATGGACTGATTTATCTGTATTTATAAACGTGGATCAACATAAATCTAACGGGAGGTAGTTCATTTTGCTTACTGAATTCTAAAAGCATTTCTGTCTAAAGAGATGTACTGTAGATGTGTAGACGTCTATGAAGATATGGATGCACAGGCCACCCTCTATGTCCCGCTTGTTGGAATATTAATGACATTAATCAATTTTTATAATGTCAGCAGGGTGCAGTCTAACACAAGCTGACATTTACATAAGAGAATATAAATCTGAAATTAAATGTAAATCTGGTAGATGCCAGTGCAGTCCCTTGTCAATATGGAGTAATTACATAGAGACCCACAAGAGCAGAAAATGATGCACTGTGGGAGAGGTCAAAGGTCAGTCTAGTCAGAAATTTCTTGGTTAAAAGACATTACGCCAGTGTAGATTTAAGACCAGGTGAGCTGAAGGTAATTCTGTAAATCCCCATTATGTCATTGCAAAATGGAACAAAACCTTTCCCCCACCAAACATGTGAACGCAAATACAGTTACACACAGTTAACTCGCACTCCTAACACTAACCTAATGCTCATAAGTAAAATGATTAACACACTCACTGTTTGGGTGATTTTTGCACAATGTCAGGGTGATTTTATTGCAGCCAAGGTACATACAAAGATACCATTTAGAGCTAGTTTTACGTTTAACAGCAGCAGCATAGTCTTTTTTTTTTCATTATTATTTTTGTATTTATTAGTATTATTTATTATTAATTTATTTAATTTTGTAATTGTTTACATTGGATCCAAATGTATCTTCTCCTATACATTTATCTTATATACAGTCAAACAAAAAATTCTTCAGACACCAGCTTTAATTTTTTACTAGTGGGTTCAGGACACTATAGTTCATTTATGTAAGTGAGGATAGCAAAATCAGTGTAAACTGACATATTATACCCAAAAAATTCTTCATACAGTGGACTACCAGTAAAATTGATAAAAATGTGGGACCAAAATTATTCAGACACTTTGACCTGACCTTGTTTTGCTTAAGTGTTTTTTCTTTAATTGCTAATCCGACCTTTTACCCCACAGACTGAACAAAATTAAGCATTGCTTGGTAATTGGTTGACCTAAACTGGTATTATCTCTGTGTACTTAAATTTAACAGCTGATTGGTTGATTGTAATCCATTACATACCTTTCTATCAGAGTTACCTGACATTATTAAGATGAATTTGTTCTGACACAGTTTAACTCTTGAGTTTTTGTATTATTTTATTACCATTTTGTAAACTATAGCGAATAAACTGTGATAATGTGAGAAAATGTTGAAGGTGTCTGAATAGATTTTGGTTTGACTGTTCCTGTGAAACCTCCGTAAGTCAATCCACTGAAATTAAGAATTTAACTCTCATTAAATGATTTAATTCAGAGGTTTAGGAGTGTGAACTAGGTCCCATAATACATAATCTTATTTGAATCTCAAAATGCATTTATTAGTGTCCTGGGTCTGTTTATGAGTGTAATTAAGGACCTAGTACCAAAGTCTATTTTTCCACATTGTTCCACTTTCCGGGGTTAATTATAAATTCATTTGAAACAATAAACCAATTAAACCTGAAGGGAATAACTTTGTCTCTGTCTCTTTTTATGTGGCCAGAAATCATAATTAGACCTTAGTTGTAGGTCCCATGTAACACACAAACAATGAACAAAATGTGAGTGGGTGCAGCAACACACTTCTTTAATTCTGTCTGATCTGACACGGACTGACCCATGAGTGCTTTTTGTCTTGGCAGATTAGGACTTTTAAAATTGTATGTAAAACTGTTCTGAAATCCTACATGGGTATTATATTCACTAGCATGATCATGAAAGCAATGCTAACTTTACTTGTATTCAATCTTTTTTGCAGTAACTGCTGCTTACACATGTATGTAGTCACCACTAAAACCATAAAATACATGCTGCCATGCGTGTCGAATAGCAGGAAGCCATTTGTCTTTGTTTTGTCATCCCTTTGAAATCATATGAAAGTGAGATGTCTTACTGGTGATGAATTGAGCATTGAAATCCATAATAATTCTGTTCTATGGTGCCTGTTATTGATAAAGGATAAAACAGAAGTTTCTTTACTCTATTATTGAAGCCTTTTGCTGTGTCGGAAGTGTGAAAAAAAGGTTTATAAGGGAGAGGAATGCCAAAGAGGAGATCATTTGTCTCTGATAAGATCTGTGGTACTGTAGTTAATCATGTGCTTCTCTGTGGATGATATTTGATAGAAATTTGTCTGAGTGGAAAAATGGAAGTGGAGCTGTGAGAACATAACTTTGGAGTCTTGTCTGAAGTTTATTAGGCTGTTTTTTTTTTTTCATACAGTGTTTGAATATTTTGTGAATATTTTGCCATTCCATGAGTCTCCTAGTCAACATTGTCAAATTAGTCTCAAAATGAGCACAATATTATACCATATACCCCACTAAAATAAAATCTTATATTATGCTCATAATACACAGAGACTTTTGAATCTTATTTGAATCTCAAAACACATTTATTATTGTCCTGGGTCTTTTTATGAGTGTAATTAAGGACCTAGTATCAAAGTCAATTTTTCCACATTGTTCCAACTTTCCGGGATTAATTATAAATTAATTTGAAACAATAAACCAATTAAACCTGAAGGGAATAACTTTGTCTCTGTGTCTTCTTATGTGGCCAGCAATCATAATTAGACCTTAGTTGTAGGTCCCATGTAACACATAAACAATGAACAAAATGTGAGTGGGTGCAGCAACACACTTCTTTAATTCTGTCTGATCTGACACGGACTGACCCATGAGTGCTTTTTGTCTTGCAGATTAGTTCACTTGTTTGAAGCAAAACCTCCATAGGTTTAGACAACACATCAGTACACTGGAACAAGACAAGCTATCTGAAAATTTCCCTATAGACTAGAATGTTTTCAGTGAATTCATTACAATTTTATTTTGGAATCATGCATTCGTCTGTCCGTACATTGTGTAAACTACTCTGAGGGCTGCTCTCTCTTTCAGAAGTCTGATAATGCCTCATTTTCCCATCCACATTCCCCACTAGCATCAGAATGTGTCATGAACTGTACATGTGACCAGAGGTTTGTCTCAGAGGTGAAGGTCATGCGAATACTTTGAGGCCACTGTAATTGGAGGCTTTTTTCTTTCTTTCTTTGCTCCTTCATTGCTGTTTTAGTGAGCTATAAGAAAATAGCTACCTTGTGTGAGTGTGTTTGTGAGTCTGTCCCCTATGTTAACATCTTTTTGTGTGTGGTAGGAACAGACAGAGATGAAGCAGGGTTTGTTATTGACAATGACTTTTTGACACAGGATTTTAGATTGTGTGTGTTTGTGTAGCACTTAGACTCTTGGCTTAAGTTATTGAACTCAGAGCAAGGTTGTCCTGTAAGCGTCCATGTTCATGGCTGACCCATAATGACCATACTTGCTCCTCTGTAATGAAAGATTTCAGCCATGGATCCAGTATTTAATCAAACTCATTCCAGACTGGACAGAGATGAAACCATCAAATCACTTCAGACACTGTCTTTTTTGGCTTGAGCTGCAGCCAACCTTGAAGCAAGATGTCTGTAACAATTTTTTGTTTTATTGCCTAAACAAATTGAACAGATATGGGGTGGGACTTTTGAGTGCTTGAGACTGCTTATTTAATCAGTGGCTGTTTTTACTTGTTTTGCTTCGGGACCCAGATTATGTTGGGTCAGACATCAAGTGATGACGTATCACAGTTTCAACATTTTGTGGAAAATAAAAAAATGAAACATTGAAATATATTAATGTTAGCATGAACTGTTTTTGGATTTACTAATATTAACTGATTTACTATTGTTTTGTTTTTTGTTTTTTTGCTTTGATGTACGTTGCTACACATGCCAAATGTACTTTATACTTTTTACCCCATAGTAAGTACATGTTGTTAACTACTTACTTTTTAGTATTTATTTGTGTAATTACACTGTAACGAGATTACCTTAAAATACACTGTAACCTTTTTTATGATGTTCAGATCCCTTGATGTTAAGTATTTAGATAATGTTTTTCTTTTAAAGGAGCAGTAAGATATTTCTGAGAAACGCTGTTGAAAGTGGATCAGACCGAGCACCACAACTCACTTGTAGCTGTAGGGGGCGTGTCCTCTCATGATAAGGAAGGAGAGAGAGAGTGAGCGAGCAAGAGGGAAATTCTAAGAAAGAGTGTAGAAAGAGAGATTGCTGAGAGACATTACAAAATAAAAAAATGTCAGGAAATCACTGGAAAAAGAAGGGATATGACCAGGCAAGAGCATTCCAGCGCTAGAGAGACCTAAGCGGGAAGACGCGATTTAACATTGGATTTCTGTTTTACAGTACCAAGATATGCTGTTTTTGTAATATTAGTTATAGTAACAGGACAGTTTTAAGTGTCTTTGTTCATCTGGAGCTGGTGTGCTGCTGGCAACTTACAATGAACTTGCTTGTGTACTGTATGTTCATTTTTGGTTTGTTTTTCGTTTGTCATGTTAGCTTTTTTTTCTTCACTTCATCTATGATAAAGAGATATCCACTCTTGCATTACATGTTTGTGCATTTTGGGGGCGGAGCAATGAAGACGGGTTTGTCTGTTTGGTAGTGCTGGGCGGTATACCGGTTCATACAGAATACAGATATTTATTTTTGTTATGATATGAATTTTTAATATACCGCAATACCGGTGTATATTGCTTAAACAACGTTTGGAATACAGCGCAGCGTGACACTGTTTGAGAGGGGTCCCTTTTCACTGTTGCTCTGTAGTGAGGGCACAGCTAAGATCGCATTACAGCGGAGAATTCAAGCAAAGCGGCACGCACGAGAGCGGTTTCTGCACGGAGCTTAACACAACGCTCACAACATGGATCATATAGATCAGATACAGACCAGAGTGAGCGCGTTTAAGTTTTTTATGTACATATTTCATATACTCTCTAGTGCTCTAAACATGAACCAGCGCCGTGTATGCGCTAATATTTAATCAGGTTTTCTTCAAATGAAATATATGTGCAAACAAGGACACTGATACAGCCGTACGTCTGATCATGAACACGATGACACAATGGATTACTCTCATACACAGTAGACAATGATGTAGAAAGACAATTCAAAGAAGATTGGGCAAAAAAAGTAACTATGCCTTTATTCTTTCTGTTTTAAACTGACGTGTGTCGTTTGTTCAGAGACTGTAGTGCTCTTAAATGAACTGAAAATATTAGACCTTTTAAATGTTCTTCCGCATTTCTCCCTCATTTTGGCAGTTTGTTGTTATATAGGGTTACATTTTAAAATGTTTAAAGTGCCCTCAACTCTGGTTTTTCTGTCCGTGGTCATATTTTAATATTCATGTGTCTGTAATGAGCGTGTTGCAGGTCTGTGTTTTATCGTTTGTTGTCTCCGCACAGCATCTTTTTGTGGGGCTTTGCGAACCTGTATTAATTCTAGTGTGGAATTTTTCTATAATATTCACTCATCATGACAGTAAAATAGGACATTTTAAGTCAATCTACTGCAGTATTTCCTCTCTCAATAAGTAGAAAATGTGGAAAAAATACTGTCATATACCGCAAAACCGGTATTTTTGGTCATACCGCCCAGCACTACTGTTTGGGTTGATTTCAAATATCAACAGTGTTTCTCAAAATCGCTTACTGCACCTTTGACTTTGTAGTTTTATTGATGGTTTTTGAGGATGAGGGCATGTCACATCTGTTCATACCAGAATCTGGAAAATTTAGCTGCTTTTAATGCAAAATACATTTTCAATAAAAAAAAAGATATGGAACCTTATAAAAAGATATGCACATATAGAAAATTAAAGGACACTCAGACAGAGTGCCTTTTCAGCCTGCAATAGATTTCCGACCTTATGCGTTTCAGATATCGGTGATGGGAGTGTACAAATGACTGCGTCCCTCTACACTGAACCATTTCACATTTCCCCCTTCACCTGAAATAAATGTCTGTAGATTTACCTTTTCTCATAAATGCCACCACTACATATCCATACCCCTTGTGCAATCCCCTGCCCTGATATATTAATGAAACCTGAAAAGTGTATGTAACAGAGCTCTCTCTTGTTTATTTTTTCTCAACAGATTGAAGACGCCCAAACGGGCAGTGTTTGCAGGCAGCATGCAGCTGTTGGCTGGAATTAAGCTATGTACGGGGAGAGTATTGACAAACCATCCACACTACGAGGACCAGGCGCTGAGGGAGAGGACCAGACAGGTAAGAGCCTCCGCATTGTTTTCACTCTTGTTAAGTTTGCTTGAATCACAATTCAATTCCAGTTCTACTGTGTCCAGGACCTCCAGGTCAAGTTTTTGTTTTCTTGGTGCCAATACTGTAATGTTGCAATGTTGTCCGGAGAAGGTTTTTCAGGACACAAGCATTAATCAAGGAAGTATTGGTTTATAATTGTGCAACAGTCACAAAATATACATATATTTTATTGAATGAATATGATTTAATAAAATATACATAATAATGTTTAGCTTCAGAACTGAACATGTGGTCTGCACCAAAAATGAAAGACTTCTCAGAACCATATGAGCAAGGAATCGAATAGTTTCTTTTGCATTCATGCCTCATTATGTAAATTGAAAGAAATGAAGCAGCAATAAATCAGTGTGAAACAAACAAGATAGTAACACTAAAAACTCTTAAGATACTGTTAGAAGGAATGAAAGCATTGGAGTCTATAAGTGTGTACCTTAACAAATCAGTTGATAATCTTAATGATGAGATTACAAATGGACCGCATCAAGAAGATCATGAACAAATGGTTCATAAATTCTCTTTAAGAGCTTTCTTAATGACATATGCACTGTTATACACTTGGCCTCATCAGCAGAAGTGTGACTTTTGACATTAGTTTAATTTAATTATGTTTCTCATAGGGGTGGTTGGAAGTTTGACACATCAGTGGGTGTCTTTATGAAGTGAAATAATCCCCACAGCACTGCTGTTATATGTGCCATGATGACTTTCGAATTATGGTGTATAAAAGAAACAGGGAGGGTATTTATAACATTCTGATTAAAAAGTATAATGTACACTGGCTCAAATCCTCATCTGATTTGAGCTGTAATTAGGACCTGAGCACCAATGCTGTGTGGAACCTATTGGAATTGCTCTGTCTATTATTCTTGTTCTCCGAAATGAAACTTATTTTTAAGGGCCTAAACATGCTCGAAAACTCATAAAACTTTGCACACGCATCAGAAGTGGTGAAAATGTATGTCTGATATGGGTTTCAGAATTAGGTGTGGCAAAATGGCTCATTAGCACCACCTACAAAATTTCATTTAAGCGCTGTTCGCATTATATTTCACATATAAGTATGAAATTCGGTAGACACATGTAACAGCCCAATACCTACAAAAAAGTCCCTGGGAGCAAAATCTCAAAACCAACAGGAAGTCAGATATTTAGAATTTTCTAAATTTTTGCCATTTCCAGATGTTGTACTTTAACAAACTCCTCCTAGAGATTTAATCAGATAAACATCATATTTGGTCAGTCTAATCTAAAGGCCTTCGCAACGTTAAATTGCAAAGATCTTGAGTTTTCGTTAAACGGCGTGTCCTTGGCAGCCTGACAAAGTTTGATGTTTCGCCACAAAACAGGAAATTGTTGTAACTCAGGCATACAATGTCCAATCTGCCTCAAACTTAACATGTTTGATATGTGCCCTGGCCTGAAAACATCTACATGCCAAAATTTGCTTATAGTCATTGCGCCATCAGCTGGTAGCAGGAACTGTGGCAAATACAAATGACTAAAGTAGCCCTCGTATTTTTATATCCTTAAATGCATATTGCCCACTGTTTTCCTAAAGCCACAGGGTGGCGGTGGCACAGGTGCGAGGGCCCTTTCATCGCTGATTGCAGTTTTAATTCTTGATTTGTATCAGCTGTCTCTCTCTCTTTTATTTCTGTCTGAAAGAAACAAAGTTATGTTTTCTTTTGCTTAACTACCAGACATCTGTCTGTAGCAGAGGTTCATTGCTTGAGTGTGTAAGGCAGAATGTTGAGGTTAATAGGTGGTAAAAGTCAGAGGAGGATTTCTGATGATCAAATGAGGGTGTGTTCATTCTCACATTTGTGCACAAGTGGGGAAGAAGAAAATATGGATCTGAACAGTTGGTGGAAGACCAAACTCTGCTCTAATGTTCTTGCTTCATTCAGAGAGTTGATGAGAATTGATCTAACCTGAAGGAGCCAAAATACCATCAAATCAGTACATTAAAGCAGAGGTTCTCCAACTGGAGGCATGCAGAGAGGTTGCAAAAGTGTGTGTGGTTGATGTGGACTTTAAAATGAGGAGGCAGTCCTCCCTGGGGTTGGGTTATCTTAGTCTGGCAAGACTGGCATAAATTCATGTACTAGATCAATTTGATGTTTACACTGTTTCCAGATTTACCTTAACTTATTGTACCTTTATTTGGTACAATCAAGACGCAACCAACACTGTAATATTTTTGCTTGTTTATATAAACGTACTATTCATTAAAATCAAGTCAAATCAAATCAAAGTTTCATCAATTTTATTTGAAACTTTTCCTGTTGCTTCACAAATAACAACTACAGATGTGCCTGAAGCCAATTCAAATAAATAATAGAAGTCAATCTGTGTTCTTGTTCGACAGCATGCTATTTTAGATAAACAGCCTTGTAGTTTTGTCAGATTTTCATCTTTTTCGAAGACGTTTTTACTTTGAATCAAAGTTTGTAATGTTGTGATTCACCTTGTAGCTGGTTAGCTTGGTTAATCTCTTTCATGAAAAAAAATATTTTTTATTTATTTATTCATTTATATATTTAAAATACTTGCATAACCAAGGCTGCTGAAAACTATGGCCTTCGTACCCATCTGTTACGCCACTGGGTTGGAGATGTGGAGTCCATGCACAACACAGAGAAAAGCAAGCAATTTTTTTAACAGCCACCAAAAATTGGTGGGGGGAAATTGAATACATTTTCCGCCAAATGTAGGGCTGCCCCCAACTAAAAAAAATTCTAGTCGACTAGATAGGTGTTCATTAAGCCATTAGTCGACTAGTCGCACATTTATATTAATTTAAAGGTCCACTGTGTAATATTTATGAGGATCTATTGACAGAAATGCAATATAATATACCTAACTATGTTTTCAGTGGTGTATAAAGACCTTACATAATAAACCGTTATGTTTTTATTACCTTAGAATGAGCCATTTCTATCTACATAGACTGCGGGTCCCCTTACAGTGAAGTCACCATTTTGCGTCATCATGTTTCTACAGTAGCCCTAAATGGACAAACTGCTCTACAGAGAGCTAGCTACTCTCTTCTGTCTCAGACGACGACATCATTGTCCTGTGTCGGCCACCGTAGCTTCTCTGTGTGCTTCGAAAGGGAGGGGTGAGCGGTGGGCGGTACACACAGCACCTTTAATTACTTCAATATAAAAGCTTGCTGCAATGCATCAGCAAAAAAAAAAAAAAAAAAAAAAATATATATATATATATATATATATATTATGAATGTGTCTGAAAAAATAGCAAAGAGACATTTAAATTATTTATTAACAATTAAAAAGATAAAGATGAAGTGGCTGCAAATATGAAGTTGACAATGCTGACTTTAGTGGATACGCCTTTAGAAAGAAATGCACCTTTCACAGGGATTACATAATAGTATTTGTTTTGAATTGGTAGACATTTCAAGCTTTCTATATAGATCCTATGTCTGTGAGGCAAGTAGCCTATACGCTGAGTTTCGGTTCATTTTTGTGACACGCCCCAGTTCACAGAGACTGAGATGGCAGAAAGTGCATCCTGCTTGTTTTCATTATTTTACAAAAGCACAAAGTTTTGTTGTTATTATGAGTTTGCACAAATAAAAGACCTGGGCACTGTACGGCCCGCGGGCCACATCTGGCACTCTGGCTATCCTTGACAGGCCCGCGTGAGGTAATTCAGGGTTTGACAACAAGGACTGCCCCTGGCCAGCGTGAACGACGCTCGGGACAGAGCTGTCACTTGCCCGATTGGAACAGTGCTGCATTGTAGGTGTGTGATATATGTCTGACATTATCGAGTATGTCCCTCACTTTACAAAAGCCAAACAGAAACACGCCTATAAAGAGCACGCATACGCTCTGCGATGTACTCGTGCATGTGCATATTTATTAGAGTGCATGCTTTCACTGCATGATTTTGTCTATTAAAATGCATTTAGAATATCCCCAAAATTCAAGATAAGGGGTAAAAATGCCTGTATGTTTTTTATTTATATAATTTAATATAGTTAACCAATATCACACAAATAGTGCCGATATATACCAGTATGATTACAAATTATATTCATTTTATACAAACAAAAAGATAATATTAAGATACTTAGTTTTTAGACACCATGTTGCCTATTTTGCTCTATTTCGCCAACGAAAGTAGTTCTAAACAAAGATCACAGCACTGTTTTGCGTCTTTGAGCAACACGCAACAGTGAAAGACGGCGATCTCAATGACCCACTTATTAATGAAGTCATTACATGTTTTAAATAAGCCATATTTGAGGTGGATGGATGATGGATTTCTTGCCCGACATACTGTAATTACACATTCACAACGGTGAAAGACGACGATCTCAATGACCCACTTATTAATGAAGTCAAATGCTTCGATTTGAATGAATCGGTTGAATCTTACTGACTCACTCATTAACAGTGACATGCTGCCACCTACTGGCAGTTTTAATTTCACAAAGTATTAAAGTATCTTTCCATTTTAAATAACTTCAAATATCAATATTCAACATTTTATGTTTAAAACATCAAAACACAGAGCCAATAGAAAAAAATCCTCAGCATTGAGCCCTGTAATTGGTAAATTAAAAATCAAACGCAAATAAGTGTAATTAGGCGCACACAAAACAACCGCACTGCTTTTTATTTATTTTTTTACAGAAACTATGCACCTTCACTCAAATGTGTTCACGATCATGTAGGACAGCTTTCAAGAAAGCTTTGATGTTAGCCCTTAAATATGTTAGCTAACATTAAAAAAAAAATTGATTCAGAATGTAGAGTTTTTAACAAGGCATAAACTGTTAAAGTATTTATTTAACTGAAGACAATTGGTCCGGCCCTCTACAACCGGCCCAGTTTCTCATGTGGCCCTTTGGGAAAATTAATTGCCCACCCCTGGTTTACATTTATCGAATTGTCTTACTCTTATCTGAGTTGTTTCCGCTGATATCAGGTAAAAAGGAGTGATTGTGCTGGCACCTCCCATGCCATACAGTAAGCTATACTTCAGCTTCCACAGTGCACACAAACACTTGGATATGCACCCAATAATAGCACACATTTATCTATGTTTATGTTAGAGCGAGCGGCCAAGTAAAGTTGCTACTACTTACATGTTTCAGATAAGCCATATTTGAGGTTGATGGATGATGTATTTCTTGCCAGACATACTGTAATTACCCCAAGGACCCGCCGTGAACGGACTGCGTGACTTCACCATTTCTTGTGGAGGTTTTTTTAACAACGAATAAAGTTTTGGTAGCACTAAGCCTCTTTTCGTCTATTGACGTTTAGTCGACTATTAAGGGGGCAGCCCTAGTCAAATGGATTGCGGTCATGGATAAAATATATATATATATATATATATATATGTGCACAAAACTAAAAATGTATGCAAAGTTATCAGAATAGCAAACAACGCAGTATATAATAAGCGTGAATCAAAAAAACATGATCAGCCAATCACAGCGTGATGAAAGCAGCTCTCCTGAAACACAGTGAGCTTAAGGCAAAGTGCATGCTGCTTTCAACATTATTGTATGTCATATTGTGTACTATTTGCATTATTCATGCAATGTTGATTATTTTCTCATCCGAATTTGTTGATGAGAACACTCCCTTGCCTCCTTTGAGAAAATGCAACATAAACGAAACATGTTTTTACATACAAAATAATGTTTGTAAAAATATTTATTTACATTTTGTCACGAAATAAATACCAATACTTCATATCAGCAAATATGTTATGAATCCAAAATTCATTTTTCTATAATTTCAAAGGCTTATTAGGTTGGCATTTCTTGTAACAGTAATGTTGCTTGTTCGGTTGCCATGGATTTCATCAGAACATTCTGTTCTCTTTACAGTATGTATCTGTGGCTCATGAGAAAATGACTTTTAGTTGTGATGTCAACATCAGCTTATAAAAAGGGCACAGAAACCCTACAACTGGTCTTACAGCAGTATTTCTGGCACGTTGAACTGCTGTCTGCGTGATATATGGAGATGTCAAACCTAATCATTGCGTCTTCAATTATGTTGCCTTTTGCTCCATTAATTGAAATACTGCAAAAATGTTTTTGTGGTTTGTGTAACTGTGTATGCACTACTGTGACATGTTTTCTGCTTGCTTGGCGGGTCTGTTTTTCTGTTTGGTATATCACAACAGAGGTATGAAAATGTCTAACATTTTAAATGTTTAAATTACCTTTTTATATGCACAAGCATTTAACCCTTAAATGCATGAATGTTTCACCAATTATTATTACATATTCGAGTCTTTAGCGACCCGGATCTATATCGAACGCGCATGGATCTCTACCTGTCACGATACTATAAAACTCTCCTGATATTAGAGTAACAATTACAGAAGAATAAAATAAAGCATAATTTTTTTACCTTTTGGAGCTTGTAAGGTTTCAGTTTGAGCAGATGTTTTATACCATCATCACTGTCCTCGTCAGAGCTCTGTAGTAAATTCAGCATCTGGCTCATAATCGCCATCTCAAACTTATTCTCAAAACTATCATTTTCAACATCTTCAAAATCAATATTTTGATCTCTGACAGTTTCTTCACCAGATCCACCATCAAGTGACAGTGACACTAATATTTGATTGTGTTCAGTACTTGCTCTGCAGTAAATGCTGAGCCATTTCGAGTTTTGCTGATGATACTTCCTATTTTGTTTTCTGCCTGCGGTAACTATAAGTGAAAAGTCAGTGCACCATTGTGTATCAGACATTGCCACATTGTGGAATAAAGTTGAATTGCACTTATTCAGTCATCAAAGATTAAATTATTGTTGTGCAGGAAAGAAAAAAACATACTTACACTGTTACACATCTTGGGTCGTTAGTGACCGTATATATGAATGGGAAAACAACATTTTGTTGTAATATTATTAATAATAAATCGATTGAGGAATACTAAGCAGGTTGATGTTTAACTTTAAAAAATGAATGAGGAAGAGGGTACTGAATGACATCCCAGCTCACTAAAGACCTGAGGTATGCATTTAAGGGTTAATTAGGCTGTGCCAAACCACTTTTTTTTTAAATCCAAATCATCTTGGAGTACATTTTTACTACACATACAATGAATTTGCAATCTGCAATGAATGATTAACCTCTTAAGCTTTTTCCATTCTTTGCCCGTTTTGTTCCCTGCAGGTATATCAGATCTATGCGCGTCGGTCTGCTGAGGAAGTTCATAAAGTGCTTGGTTCAGTTGGAGCGGACTACATCGTGCTGGAGGACAGCATCTGCTATGAGCGCAGGCACAGCCGTGGCTGTAGGCTGAGGGACTTGCTCGACCTGGCAAACAGTCATGTAGGTCACACACAGCATCTCCAGTTCATGCCCACACACTATGCTTGTTCCATTTCAGTGAAAGTTTCCCTGCATGAACCAGAGACTTTTTCAACAACTTTGCCCTTTACCGAATTCTTCACGTGACTATAAACAAATATCATTTGGTTTAGACACTAAGCTCACTGGTCTTGCTTTATTATTTTTGTCTTGGAAATATCTTTGCCGCTCCGAGGTGTTTTCATTTCTAACTTAAAATGTATTTAACTTTTCTGTGTAGAGTTGATGCTTACATTTTTCATTTTGTCACATAATCTTGTTCTCACTCACCCACAGCTCTTAATTATTAAATACTGCTTCACCCTGTGCGCAATCTTGCTTAAGTGACTTTCACATTTTTTTTTCACTTGGGTAGCTTGATTGTTCTGTAGCTGATTATAGTTGTGCGTAATATCTGACAAAAGCAAAATTTCCAACTTCTAAGCTGTAGCACTTTATATTTGTGTCTGCGCACACGTCAGCTTAAAGAAAAATCATCTCTTCCACATCCCAGCAAAGAGCTCTGGCTGGAAATAGCTTGTCAACAGTTGTCATTCATGTGTCTGAGGTGAATGCCATGCCTTTGAAAGATCTCACAGAAGCTGCCTCACTTGCTGCTCTGATCCGACTTTGAGCAGTCAATGTAAGAGCCTCGCTCGCTTACTCGTTTGATGCAGCCAGATTCCTTCCTTCAGGCTGCCTTCAGCGGTTTGAATAAGATTCACTCTTGTACCATGTTCTGTGTGCATATGTTATTTTAACCTTGATTTAATCTATCTGGTTTAATTAAACCATGCTAATTACAGACAGAATTACCAAGGATGCTATGTATATGTAGTATCGATGGCTTAGAAACAGCCATGTGTTGTGTGGGATATTCTTTTTTTCTTCACAATTTCACTCTGATCTCTCCCATGGGTGGCGGTTCTTTCTATCTCTGGGTGCTTAAATGATCTCACAGCACCATTTCAAGGCCTTTCTGTTAATTTGGGAATATATCTCAAAGTAAATGTTTAAAAAACCTCAGGGCACAATTTCTTTAAGATTTCAAAGATAAAGAAGTGGAATGCTCTTTAAAAGAAGACTTCTGAGACTCATCTTCATCTGAAATTCTGAAAATCATCTTATAGAAAAAAAGCACCATTTCACACAGTATGTGTGTTTGTTACAGATCATGGACGGCCCAGGTGAAAACGAGCCGGACCTCATCCCGGCGTCTCATCCACGGTTTTGTGAGGCCATTAAGACTGACACTCCTCCATATTCAACCCTCTTCACGCGAGCGTTCAAAAACAAGACCTTTAACGTGTACAAACTCAAGAAACTCAAAAAGAAAAACAAAGCTGAGAGCGGTCCGTAGTGCTCGATCTTCGACAGCAGTCGCCCACCTTCACTGGATGGCTGAACGCCCCATCTGGAATGTTCAATGAGTGTGTGATAGTAGCAGGCGTGTGTGTGCAGCTGTGTGCTTGAGAGAGATCGGTGAGATGCCTGATTTAGCCAGCACACGTTAGATTTGGTGCGTGTTTGCGTGTGTAAATCTTCTATGAGCCAGTCTGCTGCAACAGGAGCTCAAGTTTAACGTGGAGAGAAGGGAAGAAAATCTTTTTCTCACAGTCTGTCGCACTCCTTCACGCTCTCTCTGATCATTGCTTCTCTTTTGACACGTGCCCTTTCACCAAGCACATGTTTATGCTCGTTCCTGTCACACGTCCAACAACATGAAACCAGGAAATAGCAATGGGGAATTTTTGTTTGTTTGTTGGTTGGTGTCAAGTTGAGCTACATCCTGCTGTTTGGCTGCTTTTAATGTATACAGTTGTATACCGTTATACACACACACACACACACACACACACAAAAGCTGTTTTTGGTCAGTCTTACAGCAACATATCTGAAGAATCAGCCTTACTCATGGGCATAGAGAAAGTGCCATAAATTCTCATTGTGAGAATACATTTTCTGTAAGAATAAATCGGTGTCACAAATTTACTATATTGGAGTAGGACCTAGAAATAGTTAAAAAGAAGTTTTTTTTTTTTTTGTTTTTTTTTAAATCGTAAATTAGATTTTTATTCCTAGATTTTCAATGTGATCTTAGACTTTTGAACTCCACTGTATGTGTTTCGTGCTTTGGTTGTGTAAGTAGGAGGTGATTGCTTTAGACGGTAAAAAAAGATTTCACATTGTAAACCAATTTACAGGGACATTAAATGTAGTTTTTTTGTTGTTGTTTTAGGATGAATAACAGAGCTGAAGTATTAATGAAAGTTAGAAAAGTCCCATTGAATTTCCTTAATCCTCCATTGTGAAGTTGTTTTTAATGTAGTTCGGTGGAGATATTAACAGTTTGAGAATAACAATGTTATGACGCAAATTTCAATGAAGCCTTTAGTGTATGAAAGTGCCTTTCCATTTTGGAATAAGCTCTGCTGCACTAACGAGTCATGCATTCAAAAGACCTTCAAATGAGTGGCCTCAAGTGCTACAAAAATGTACCTACCTTTGATCTTTGCAGCTGTTTTTTTCTTTTCTTTCCAGGATGTTAGCTGAATATCCTTGAACAGAGGTGCTCTGTTCAGTGCAAAACACTTCTGAAACTCTTTAGAGTGTTTAAAGGTAAACATGGTGATTTTTTTTTTCCCTGAACATTTGGTTTGTAACACGAGGGCTCCCCTGTGACATTCTGTTATTGTATTATAATGTGGTGAAACAGCTATTGTTACCTTACCTGTCAGACAATTGACACATAAACCCTTGCATCACACAAGCAAGTTTCTGTCACAACACTGTCCCTCAGGAAATGATCTTTATGCAGCTGTGTGCTTTGATTTCATATGCTGACATTATTCTAACTAACTGTAAGAGTTCTTTGGTACGGTCTATTGCACTAGTTTGTTTTACTGTGGTATTTCACGCAGATGGATTGTTTTCATTTGTGTCAAAAGTGTTGTTTTGTCTTTGGGTGTTTAGTGTACATTTCCATTTTTGTAATAAAACAGATTTGTATGTTGAATGCTGCAGATCTCTGCAACTGCGAAAAGATTTCCGTCATTTGAAGCCAAATCACAAAGGTTTTCATAACATTTTGATAAATGCAGGTCAGAGATTTTAGGCCGCTCTCATTTCATGTTTTGCATTATCCCCAACTAATTACAGCTCTGTTTCCATATAAAAAATAGGCCACTTATTCAGCAAGAGGCTTACAGCAGATGAAATGAAAACAATGCGGTTTCATTTTAATATAGCAGTATTTAACAATAATGTTCAAGTATCATTGAACAGAAGAACTCCATTTATTAAGGAAAAAAGAAAAGCAATTGAAAGAATGCAAATACAAAACGCCAGCATACCTTTACAAAATCAAAGAAATATTAAATAAAACATGAAAAAAAGCTTTAAACAGAATTCGATTCATTTATATATTTTTAAAAAGCAGTTCTGTTTTGATATGCACAAATGAAGTAAAAACATTGTTTCACAAAATAGAGTACTGTATATATTCACCACACAAACAAACAGGTGGCCTTGGTTCAAAATCAAAGAGGAATAGGTTTTGTAAGATAAGGAATTCTGTGATTCAAAGACCGAGCCCATCATGCTTCATTCATGAATACTCTCACCTCACACTGGATCCTCCCCAATCCCCTTACAATGCCTCCAAGCGCCAATCCCGTTGGCCTCTTTTTAACTATGAAATAGCAAGCATTGCACTTAAAGCTACATTTCTTAGCTTTAACTTGAAAACCTTTTTATACTCTTGTTGCTGCCTTTGGAAATATTGGCACTTTTTGAGATCTGTAATAAGAGTGACGACTTCTCCATCGAGTTTTCCAACTCCCATGATCCTTTGGTTCACAGCATGACAGTGAGCGATCAGTTCACATTAGGATTAGCACTCTGATGTCTTTTAACACACTCCTACTCGCTCCACTCTCCTCAGCCAGCCTGTCATGCTCCACATACGGCATTCTCCAGAAAAAAAATAAATAAATAACTAAAATGATAAAAGGAGGGCAAAAAACATTGCCTTAAAATGCATAAAATACAATGTTGGCATTTGAGGCCTCACGGGGGGAGACTTTTAGTTATTCCATTTGCACACACAAACTTGCCTTTCCTTCACCCCATGCAACCTCGCCACATGCGTCCACAAGCCCATTAAACATGTTACATGAGAGGCGCTCAGGGTCTGAAATCGCTGGCCCACCACTCTCTGAATGCACCTGGTGCCAAGGCTCATCTCTTCACTGCAGAGCTGAATAATGTGATGGGATACAAGTAGCTATTTATAGTAGAACAGGAAATGACGATATGGTCGGGTGAGCTGGTTTGCTTAATACAATACTTTTGAAAGGAAGCAAACTGGAAAACTGGTAAGCTTATTCTGGAACTGTAAGTTCCTCTAGCAGAGCTCGATATCATGTTTGAGTTGATCACATTGAACAACACACACATTCGTTTGTCTTAATGGCTATCCTTTTAGTTTGGTAGACTGATTGCTACCACTCAATAAAGAGCCAAGAGAGTTTTTGATAGTTTTCAGCTACACTTCCATCTCATGCCAGCCACTCAGCCTTGTCCCTCAGACACATTTATATTCCAGCCATTCCTTCGCTCCTTTTTGGCTAGAAAGAGAGGACACAATTTGTATTCCCAAGGAATGTCTCCTAAAATGCCAAACAATAAGGCTGCTTTCTGTTTCATTTTCCTCAGTGTTTTTCACACATCTTCAGTTTTTATTGGACTTTTTTTTCCTGCAGACTGCCTCTTTCATCCTCGCATCTGAGTGAATAGAATCTAAGCAGAGGGTTGAGCAAATAGAAAAAAATAAACAGTATCCGAGTATGAAGTTATGATTGATGAACACAAGTGGCCACTCTGACAGAACAAGCGGTGAACTGATTTCAGAAAGCGGTCCGTGAAGGAGGAGGACAAACCTTCTCCTTGTCGCATCCAAGCATGGCAGTTTATTTTTCGTCCCATCTTTCTTTTATTTAAGAACACATAGACCATACAGACATATAGAATGGAATATCAGGGAAGATGTGAGTGAAGCACGTCCAAGGTGCTCCGCCAATGTTGGACACAAAGACGACAAATGGTTCCACTAAAATCATTGTCATCCGCAAGTCACTTTAATAAAGATGCCTGGATGCGATAATAAAGATTCTGGGCTTAAAAATTGCCATGACCACAATTTGCTGTGTCCTAGATTAGAATTTCCCATTTACTGCTCATTGAGAGTACCAAATGCCACCCGGCTCTGTACGCAGAGGGAGTGTCTCACATGAAGTAATACATCCAGAGAAAGCCGAAGCGTAGGAATTCGGCATAAGAAAAATCCCTCTGGTTTTTAGACAAGTCTTTAGTGGTCTCCCTCCTCTCCTCGTGCTGCAGGAACTCTTCCCGGCAGTTCCTTAGAGGTCACTGCCCTCGGCCCGCTCGTAGAGTGCTTTCAGCTTCTCGAAGCGTGGCCCCCACTCTTTCAAACACTCGTGACCTGCCGCCGTTCCCTCTTCCAACCCAGCAGAGCTGAAGGAACTCAGTGACCCGGCCAGCGAGCCGCCCCCCTCTGTGGAGAAGACCTGCAGGGAGTCGAAAGGTGCCGTTTCTGGGTGCTGATCAGCATCACGGATAATTTCACACAGGTAGCGGGCCAGGTCCTGGCTGGAGAACGACAGGCTCTTGCGGGCCAGTTGGGCCGCTCGGCTGGGATTTGCAGTCTGGCCTTGAGCCGGTGAGCGGCAGGGGGGCACGTCCCTGCGGACGGTGGTGGCTCCCAAGGATATGGAGGAAGTGGTGGTGGCTGTACCTGCTCTGGAGGGGGGGTCAGGCTGGCAAAAGTGTTGCTGTTGCTGCTGGGAGGGAGGATGGTGGTGGATGGCTCGTGATCGGCTGTACTGCACTGACTGGGCCGGGCTGGGCTGCAGGGACTTCTGGAGCTCTGCCATGTCATAAGCATTCTGAAGGAGAGCGGGAGAGAGCAAGAGAGAGGAAATTAAATGCATAAAGCGCTGACAAATAACAAGATCATTAGCGTTACATAACGTGCCATTACATTCAGGAACTGGTGTAATAACAACAGCGTATGTCACAAAAACTGCTATGACTAATAAGACAGAGCTAACTGACAAAATAAGCTGCTTGTCTGTACTTCTTCATCACGTAATTTATTATCCCCCAAACTGTTAATGGCATTAATCCGGATTCAAGCTGCTAACACTGCGTTCTGATTAACACCTTTGTGCACGTCTTCCTGCACCTGAGAGGAAGAATCCTGACAGACGCAGTGAAGAGCCTGGCATTACACACTCAGTCAACACAACAAAATGCGACACTGGTCCCCCTTTCCCATTGAACATCAACATTAATCCCATTCCACCGAGGATGATTCCCCTCATTATTTAGCAGTGCAGCTCTCAGGGGAGGAAGAAAAACATATAATGCTCCTTGAGGAAAAAATAGACGAAGAGGAGGAGGAAGAGAGACAGAGAGGGAGGTGTGGGTGTAATTGATTACATGATGTGTGAAGCTTCATCAGATGGAGAGGATCAGAGCACCACTATGCATCTGATAATCATGTAACAGGATTTTACACACGCATATATGATCCTGCAACACATCAACACCCACATACTTCAGATAGATCAGAGGAGCAGACAGTTACCTCTTGTTTCTCATAATAAAAAGCCACATTTTGAACAAAAGTTTTCCCTCAGCACTCAGTGAAACCACTTGTCATCAGCATCAGAGTGTATTTTTTAAATGTTTGAGGTTGTCATAGAGACACACTGACAAGGACACCTCACTGCGACAGGGCGTCATGACAACCTGTACACGTTGTCATAGTAACTTTGAGCACTCAGTTGTCCTCCTGTGTCAGATTCTCTGACCTGTGATCTGAAAGAAATTTTGAAACAGAAGTCAAGCACTCACCTGATCCTCCTCCCCGCCGCCCTCCTCGTCGTAGTTGAGCACGTTTTCTCGGATGTCCTCCCAGCCATCATGGTGCGCAGACACGTGATATACTCCCTCCTTTAGCCCCTTATAGCTCCGCCAGCGCGTGTAAAGGAAAATCCCCAACAGCAACACTGTGGAGGAAGTGGTTGAGAATTACCTTGAGTGCTGATCAAGGATCACTTTAACCTATTACAATTTACAGGAACACTGGCCCTGTTCCCAGATCAGTGGGAACTAGTTTTAAGTGAGCTGGGCTGTGAAAGCACATTGCCTGGGGCATCCCTCAGGCCATGCTTCCCAGGTACTGAGGTGGCTTGATGTCAACGTGATGACTTCGTAGAGATGGTCTCGATTTGCCACAGACACATTATTCCAGTGAGCGCTGTGGCTCGTGTCAAGTATAGCTCGCTGAATCAATCCTGTTTGGCACCACTCTGACCTTTAGAGTATATTATCTTGCTATCGAATGCCCAGTAGACTTCAATCTGCCAACACTCCATTCTCTCTCTCTTTTCGATTCAGATATCGTCTCCATTTACCTTTTTTTGTGTGCTCGCCTTTTGTGCGTTTCATCTTGCTCACTCTCTCAATCTTCAGAGCTTTTGAGATTTTCTTGTTCCCTTTCTTCTATTGCTTCCACTTCATTACCTTGGCAGGGATAATATGGGTCTTTTGCGACATGTTTTAAGGTCGACCCTGTAAATAATTCCAGGTTTAGACGTTCATGTCAAAGACGTGAGAGCCTGACAAGTGCAGAAGGGACCATAAAGAGGCATAGAAAAGCACTGTGTCCGGTAGAAGGTATCATAATGGCCATGTTCGAGCTTGACAATTGGTTTGGATTAATCTAAAGGATTTGTGCACTTAAATGAAAAACCTTGCGACACAATTCCATACGATACCACTTAACAGACTGAAAATCACACTCAAACACCCCGCAATCTCAATCTTAGCCGATAACCTTGCTACACACAACTGCACATAAAATATCTGCTCTTTTTAATGATTCGTCATGCCTTGTCACCACCAAAGAAAGGCAGATGCTTGGAGCGAAAAGACGTTTTTAGTTTAATTTTGTTCTTGAATCAGTGCAATGAGCTGAGTTCAAGATTTCAAAGGGAGGGTGGAGAGTCTTTGTAATCAAATGCAGTATTTCTAAAAGCAGTAACTATTTGGTGAAATGTCTCATTTGCAAACAGAAAAGTTGTATTGGTGAAGGAAGACCATTTCTGTTCTGACACATGGCATGTGTTGCAGCGTAGTTCTGGTGTGTTTTGTCAAGCCTTGTAGATGACGATGACAAGATGTGCAGCAAGCCATACGGAGTGTGTCTATCCAATTGAGATCATTTGCGGAAAAAGAGATGTCTTCAGACAACTGTGACGTGTGATAAAATGAACATGTGTAAAAAGATGGCAAATAAGTGTCTAAAAATGCTACACAGAGATTTTTTCACACTTGCAGACCATTATTAAACTGTCTGCATCCCCAGGAATGTCCACTGTATGACAAAAATGCTGAAATTTTTACAAATTAATCCCTTATTCATTGCCAAAGTTGACTTCATTAATATGCCTAAAAAATGACCTAAAAGCCACTGTGCTCCCTCTCAGTCTATTTCTGTCTCCCCAACAGTGTAACTTTTCAAAGTGATTTTTAAATGCATCTTGTGTGGTTGATATTGAGTGAAAGACTTCTTCATCTGATTCCAGACAAGCCTTCTGTCTCCTTACTGCCTGCTTCATCGATCACATGACCTCTCCAATCTGACCTCTCAGGCCCCTCTCAGGACACCCAAGAACAGCCTGGCATCCTAATCTCCACAGCGAAGACGATAAACACTGCACTGTGGAAAGGCATTTAAACATCTCGCTTCTGGTTCTGCTATGGAAATAAAACAAAACTCAAACAAATTCTGAAGATTCCAGACCTTTAACCAGTGGAGATTTTTTTTCTTTTCTTCAAGCACTTCACAGATAGAAAACAGTTAATAGAGCTGTTCAAACATCTATCAAGGTTTCTGATAAACACTAGAACAAAACACATTAAATGATGATTTCTCATGGTCATTACATTTATTGTGTTTCTCAAGGAAAGCACAATAAATCAATGCCTGGGCAAAGCATTTGGTTTTTATTAAATGGAATGCATTGTTCATTCACTTAATGCATGTGGTTATTAATTTAATAGCATTGACACTCTCTGAAAGAAGCCCTGGATTTCTTTTACAATACAGGAAAACACAAAGAATGAGAAAGCAGGGAAGGAGAGAGGAAGAGAAGATCAGTGGGCACTAACTTATAGTAACTACATGTCAACTAACTCTCGTTAGAGTATTAGTAGACTGCCTGCTCAACATATGCTAACACTTTATTTTGATGGTCACCCTACAGACTCTACTGACTATAAGTAACTGCAGCTACATGTCAACTTATTCTAACCAAAACCCTACCAGTCTACTACAGTTTACTAATACTATAAAGAGAGTTAGTTGACATGTAGTTGCAAAGTTACTTATAGTTAGTAGAATGTCTAAAGTGGATCATCGAAATAAAGTGTAACTAATTTGTAATAAAGATTGCGCTACATAATAATGCATCAGCATCACTTTGACAAAGTGGGCTGTAAATGTTCCGTCGTGCTCTATTTTTATCCACCTTTATCCTGATTAATCGATGAGTGCCGCCATGAGGAATTCCAACTTCTGTTTAGATGCTGTCCTGTTTCTGGTCTCCATAGGAACAATGTCAAAACAGGGTAAAAAGAGCGTCAGAATTAATTAAACAGAACATTTTTGAACATTACTAAAAAAAAATAAGTGCAGGGTTAAGCTGTGATATCAGATATCATCTGCTACATATCAGCAACAAACTGAAGAAATTCTTGGAAAGTACATGTTTTGAGCACCAGCGAATCTGAAGAGAATGTCCGTATACAGCACTGTATGCCTTGCATTTTATGCTAGGCTGCAATTGGAAGCTGCATGTAGGATATGAGTGTTCATATGTTTTCGGATAACTTCGGACAGCTTTGTGTCATCTACGCACTCATTAAACTTTGATGAGTGAGGCGCTGACAAAAAAAAGTCATTGCTACACTGTAAAGTGATGGTAACTATGAAGCTGTGTGCTTTTTATGCTTTTTTGTAAAGCATCATTCCAGTACGAGTCATGCGAGACTTCAGTGACATGGTATTTGATCACACCTGAGAAACATTAGTATGAAGTTGAAAATACAATCCAACTAAAGAATATCCAGATCCGGATCCGAAAACAAAACGCGTTATACTAAACCTCACCTTCACACTTACAATTCAGGCCCTTATGTCAGTAACCGGAAAGAATCAGACACTCCCCTCCAAATACTTCAAATCAGTATGAGCATATGACACTGACATTTACTGCTATCCTCACATGGAATAATCTACACACACATACACACACCAGATAAAGATAATAATAAAGGTTACATACTATCACATACTGTTTCATTTTATTCCCCAGTCTCATCCACACACACACACACACACACATACATCATAGTTTTGCAGCTCACCACTGCTTGGCTTAAAATGCCCTGGAGCCTCAACAAAAGATCAAATAAAAAAAATCCAGCATGTTTGCACTGACATGATTGTGTGTGTGGGGATGTGGATCTGGGTTTGCCTACATTATGGGTCAACTGTCCCCACAATGGTAGCAAAACCTGAACTCAACTGGCCCCATGAAATCAACCAATAAACACCAATAAATGATATCTTAATGAACATATACACATGTAGTGTGACCATAGAAGTAGAGACAAACAATATAGTATCATTAGCTCCACATAAAAACAATAGAAGCTGATGAAGTGTTAATGTATGTGTAAAACAGAGGTTCATCTGCATCTTAAACTGTTCATCTTCAAAAGTTTTGTTTAATTTAATTTAGAAGTCAGAACGCCATAAATCTCTGCATAACACATCAACTCAAAAGGCAAATTAGTTAGTGTATGTTTTAAGTTAGACTTGACTATACTGGACTGTAATTCAAATATAACATGTAAAACACAATGCAAGGTCACAGTAATCAATTTGCTGTGAGTAATTTGATGGTACTGAGGTAATTTGGGTTAATAAATTGCACTCATTATAAAAGACATGACACTTTTCTTAGATTAAAACATGACAGTTGGATTCATTAAGTGGCTAATTGAACAAATGGCTTGCATTATGACTTTTCTTCAAACAGTGGTTAAAATACTAATGAGAAATCATTCTTCTTTACTGTGAAAAAAAAGTAGAAAAAACACTAATTATCCCTTTATGATTTGATAGTACTGTATATCTGTTTGGCTTTCAGATGCATGAAAACTGAAATGTAAATTACAGACACTTTATGGCAGAACATGATTGGATGATTGGGAAAATGAATATGTGGAAACCCATGTGGAAGCACAGTCTAGACACATTTAGTTGAATGAAAAAATACAGAAGTCCTGAGATCTAAAGGTAGGTATAAAAAGGACTTATGGGGCATTTTTAATCTCAGAGCAGATATCACCAAAATTCATGCAAAATGGAAATGGAGATACTGACACTTTACTAAGAGTCTCTTAACTGAAAGAAACTTTTTCACACAGACATTAAAAAAAAGGATCCCATGAGAGTCACAAAGAGCGAGAGATTGTCAAAGAGCACTAGAAACCATAATCATTCAAGTCCATCTTTTGAAGTTATGATGGGTGGTTATTCCCGCAGGTGAGCATCTACACTGTGTGAATGTCAAATCTGCATATCAGCTTCAACAAAGATACTTGACAATCCAGGTGTAATAGAGGACAAGTGATGCCTCTCCACACTGGGTAACCAGAAGTACAAATAGCAATATGCTTATAAATATGTGTATATTATATATATATATATATATATATATATATATATATATATATATATATATATATATATATATATATATTCACACACACACCATCTCACCACATAATTATCTGTCCCTGAAGTTTGACGGATGAGCCTATTCCCTCTGTAGTGATATGTTAGTCAGCAGTGGCCTGTTTTTAGCAGGAAAGAGTGAGTCCTGGCTGGTTAGGTGGAGGCGTAGTGTTAGCACGGTTTGCTAAACCTATTAACCGCCTTACAGGAAGAAAAAAAATCGTCTTAACGCTGCACAAAGCCTTTCATATGGCAGAGAATGCTTGAGCCATATTTCTCACTGCTCGTCTCTATTTGGAATCGTGCCAAATCAACAGGATGGAATGCAGAAAAACAATGAAGAAGAAAAATCACAAAGGAAGGGGAGTAAAAACCTTACTGACTACTTAAATTCAGTTGAGGATGGTTGGGACCATTGAAATTCTGCCCAAAACCCTAGTGCATTGATCTCAATTTCCAGCCCGGCTTGGGTAAACAGCACAGTATGTGCCTACAAATCAAGTAATTAACACTTTAAAAAGCAACTGGAGCTGAGAATGAATAAGGTCATGCCAAATCTATAATGGAACAAAACTGCGAGAGGAGGAAAAAGATTGTTTGGTTCCCTTTGGCCTCGAGCGTAGCCATGCAGGCAGATGAGGACGACGGAACGAAGGGAGTTAATATGAGTTTCCGCAGTCATGATCATTGATTATATAGACTGTGTTCTTTACTGCTGTCAGACAATGCGAGAAAAATGCAACATGTGGGAACACAAAACCTTAGCAT
Source organism: Rhinogobio ventralis (assembly GCA_039654625.1). Taxonomy (NCBI): domain Eukaryota; kingdom Metazoa; phylum Chordata; class Actinopteri; order Cypriniformes; family Gobionidae; genus Rhinogobio; species Rhinogobio ventralis. The sequence continues at coordinate 22,841,882 of CM077193.1, read as the reverse complement.
GTATTAGAAATATATACATGTGTCAAACTCTTAACAGCTATACTACATGGGAAAAATGGGGAAAGTCATATGAATAAATACATATCAATAATCACAAGGCAAGAATATTGAAGCGCCAACCACCAAAATAAGTTTTAAAAATACATGAGGTTCAGCAGAGGAGGAAGAACATTAATAGTTAATATTTATGTGACAAACACCAGGCTGATTCATTCATTTAAGGCTCCTACTGAAACTAATATTTCGCAGTAAACCAACAATTGGTGTGTTGACTGTGAGAGACATTATTAAAATTGTAAAATTCATTTTGATTAGGACTCTTGATTGATTTTGACTCTTAAATTAGTACCCATATCCCTAATATTAGATATAGGCTATGTTAAATAACGGGGGGGCTGTAACAACATGAGGGTGAGTGAATGATAAGATTTCAAGAGCACATGCTGAAGATAAGTACCTAGTAATGCCATAAAGCAGATGCATATGGCGAAAAGGGAGCTGAAACTGAGACCCACGTCATCTCGATAGATGGCCAGCGTCACCTCGCAGTGCCGACCACGGTAGCCCTCTGGACAGTGGCATGTGAATTTGGAGGGAGACTGTGCCACACACGTGCCCCTGTGACATGGGCGGCTGGCACAGAGCGTGTACACGCAGAATTTGCCAGTGGAGTTAGCCTTGACCATGTGACCTGGGGGACACCTGCGATTGGAGGAGACAAAAAGGGTTGAAACATTAATTAAATGGAAATGTGTAAATAAAAATGATCGAAGGTTTCAGTATTTTAATGCTCAAATTTAAACTACAGCCCATACTTTCAGTAAACAATTTCATAAATTGTTAGAGGACTAAATAATGGCAACCTGCGAACACTTTTTTTATTATTCATTTATTTAATTTAATAATTTTCAAATGTTTTTAATGGATTTTATTGACCATTTATTTCGGTGCTATTAGTGGAAATTCAATAACATAGGTCAATATAAAAGGAAAACTGTTTTGGTATATTTAAAAATGATATAAAAATACAATGTTTGTAAAACTTCTCACAGTGAGCTGGTACATTTAAAACCTGTGTGAATAAAATAAGCTTGAGAATATGCTGTATTTTATTTTTTTTTACCCAGGAGATGTGTAGTGTAAAACCAATGTATCGCTGAAAGAATTCAAAATTTGACTTAATATGTGACAAAAAAATCTTAACGTACTCTAAAAATCTCAAGGGAAAACATACACATACACACAGTGCAGAAACTCAATGTGACCGGCATAGAGCGTGCTTATCAGATAAGATAAGAAAAAGAATGGGGCAGCCTGTCGGCAAGTCAGAGGCAATACCTGCAGACAAACAACAACATGCAATCAAAGACACAATCGACTACACAGCAGCTGCACAGTCTCACAGCCAGAGAGGACAGTGGACAGGTCTGGGGTGAAGAGTGGCCCACAAATATCATACCTGTATATGCTTTCAACTGAGGTGTGTTCCCACGTAGAAGGGGACGTTCTCAAGACCTTGCGTGACATTCCCTAAAGGTTCTCTGAAGGTGACGAAAATCCCGAACCTTTATAGAACATTAGGGACGTTCCTAAAATGTCCTCTTTTGGTTATGAAAGTGCTGCAGTTCAAGGTTCCTGATATGGTTTTAGGGGGACGTTCCATTTTGGTTATTCTATGGTCACAGAGCAACGTTACAAAGAGGATATTTGGGACGTTAACAGGACGTTCACATACGGTTCCCTGTTAGTCAGATGGGGATGTTTAATTCGGCACTACGCTGCAACCTATCTTGTTCAGTGCAGTGGTCTCTACATTCCCATAATGTTTGCAGGACCTTTAGGGGACCAACCTAGAATGTTATTTGTTGGTCCTATTTAGGAACTTCCATCACATTTACTTAATGTTTTCAGAACATGTTTCCCCGAACCCTTTAAAGAACTCCACATCATGACCGTCTCGCAACGTTCTAGGAAAGTTACTAGGCGACGTCCTTGACACCAGCAAGGACGTTCTGAGAATGCTCTGGGAACATCAAATTTCCAAAAAAATATGGTCCCCTAAACATTCTGAGAACGTCCTGAATGTTCCGTGTAGGTCCTCCAAATAACGTCCCCGAACCCTTTAAAGAACTCCACATAATGACCGTCTCTGAACATTCTGGGAACGTTACTAGGTGACGTCCTTGACACCAGTGGGGACGTTCTGAGAACGTTCTAGGAACGTAAAATTTCTAGCGGGGTTTACACATAACCCCAGGGTCAAAGTACAAAAGGTAGAGCCCCCTACTGTGTGTGTTTGTGTGTCCTACATTGAGCAGATTAGAGAGGATTTTTCTTAAATTTAAAATTTAAAATTAAAATTACTAACACTTTAAAATAATAATTCAAAATATTAATAAAAACAATAATACCACCTCAATGATAGTAAAATAATGCTGTTTTTATTCATTTTATTTATGTAACTAATTTTCAAATGTCTTTATAGATTATATTGTTTGACCCTTGTCAAGAATAGTCAGGAACTTGACTAGTCAGTAAGCTTGGCATTGACAAAGGTCACATGTGATCTTTTTCAGTAAAGTATTGATTTTATCTTGATCATCACTTGATGATTTCTTCTTTGGTAGAGTGTGCAGACTCTCTTGAAGTGTTTGACCCTTGTCAAACAATACTAAAATACTTTTTACTAAAAAGACCTAAAACTGGAAAGTGTGAATAAGAATATTACATACAGTATCTAACAGTTTAAAACTATGATCATTTTTATTTATATTATTATTACTTGTAATTATGACTGTCCCTCAGTTTTGCATAATTTCTACTATGACCAACAATTTTCCCAAATAGGAGGAGAAGACCCATTATACGAGTATCTGTGTACCTGCATTCATGGATTCTCCACAGGTCCACACAGGTGAAGGGGGGACTACATTGGTTTTTCCGGCAGGAGTCGGAGGAACAACCCAGAGACACACCCTGAGAGCTGACCACCGACACCCCCTCTCTGGCCTGACCGTCCAGAGGAATAAACCGCCCATTGAGCCTCAGGTCCCGCATACAGCCTGTGCCAATGAGGAAAAACAAAACAAAAACACAAAGCCAATATGTTTCATGTTTCAGTACAAATATAGCAAAACGTGTGAATCCTCCTCTTACACCTACATAACATACCCTTGCTTCTTCACAACAAGCACACATAGACAAACTGAGCTCAACATGATCCACTCATATTCTGAGCTTTTAAGAAAAGTGCTTTTAGAGTCCATTTAATAAACACACAAAGTGTGTGCCTGAGTCTGACCAGCGCGAATGTGGACTATTCCTTCCCTCTTCTCTTTCATGTCACAAATCATTTTCTCCCTCCCCTTCCGCTGTCTGTTTCATGCTAACTGTAGCTATTATGAATTACTCCTTCCTATTAATTTTTCATGTCAATACAATAGTGTGTAAACATGACAGACAGAGGAACTGCAGTACGAATTAGCTGATAAAGCTGTACAGGTTTGTCTGCGTGATGTACACATGTGCTGGCTAAGTTCTTTCGCTGACTGAAGTTAAATTGGATTAACGGTAAAATGGCAGCCTACTTCACAGCACTCTGATATAACTCCGTGATTGGATTTCTGGCCATGGGATGCAGTATTTTTTTTAGCTCAAAATGTCATTCTACAGTGTTTATTGGAGTTCTCTACATGCACACTTTGACATATTAAGTCCATTTCATTTATTGTAACCAATTCATCTATTGCAACCAAACCTGGAGAGACCGCACAGACTGCTAATCAACTCTTTGAGGCGGTAGGCAATGGGCAATTAACAGCTGGGGGACTGTATTTGGTGCTGCTTTTCACACCATGATGCTTACTGGCCAATTCCATAGTTTGTGCCAGGTTCATTTCTTTAAAGTAGATATAGGGGAACACGGTTAAACAGAAATTAGACAACAAAAAAATTGATCTAGAATCACATTTCTTAACCTTTTTTTTTTTAAGGAATGTGTTCCTTTGAGCTCATATTATGTTAGGTTTAATTTAGCATATGTGTTAATGTTATTAAAATAGGCTATTGTTACAAGGATTCACTTTTACACTAAAAACAATTGACAATGCATGTAAAAACCAGTCTCAACAAGCAGTTTCTTCTCCCTCTAATGAAACACTTGAATTTGTTTGTCATTATGATATTTCTGGAGGTCATTTTGCATCTGTTGTTGTATTGTAGTGAAAAAAACAAACAAATGAGTGATTCATTATTTGAATATACTGACAGCCTTGATGTTTTTATTATTTGACTCATAATTTCTCTTTTACAAATTTAAATAAGCAATTTTAATCTTCCCCAGTACCCCCGGAGCCTTCTAAAGTAGGCCTACCTTCAAGGGCACATGAGGTACCTCTGGTAAGGGAACTACTTTAGTAGCTTTAGTAAGAATCAATTTCTTAGTTAAATGCTGCTTTTAAATGTTCTTGCGGGGAGATGAACATGGCGGACTGTGTACAGCTCACTCAGGGGAGGAGCTTAGCTAATAGGGCCAATACCATTGCTAGTCGTTGGCGGGGCCTGTTCCATTGACATCACAACTGAATGCATTCCTGAGCGGATCAGTTACTGATTTATGGGGAAAATAGCGGATTTTGTGGATGGATTTTTACCATAATATGGTGGTTGTGTACAATAGTTATGTTCAAAAACAATGTAAAAGTGAATTTTGCATAATCATTTAAATAATAATAATTTGCATAATAATTTTAATGAATGCATGTTAGCTAACTGCATGATTTTTATTATCTTAGAACTGTAAATTTCTGCCATATGGACATTACTTTGACAGTCACCTCTGATAACGGATTACTCTTAATTGTAACGTAGAAACATGCATAAAAATATTAAGCAGCAAAACTGTTTTCAACATTGATAATAAGAAGAAATGTTTCTTGAGCAGCAAATCATCATTTTAGAATGATTTCTGAAGGATCATGTGACACTGAAGACTGGAGTAATTGCCATCACAGGAATGAATTACATTTTAAAATATATTAAAATAGAAACAGCTATTTTAAATTGTAATAATATTTCACAATATTACAGTTTTTACTATTTTTGTTCAAATAATTACAGCATTGTAAAAATATTTAAAAAATGTACCACCCCTAAAACTTTGGAATGGTCAATACTACATTATATACTGTACTGTAGTTACGTGCATTGGGAATATGATTCCTTGCGAATCATATCCATGTCATTGGCTTTTGGGCATTGTGCTGTACTGGTTGAGTTTCAGGAACAAGCCTGTATCTCACCTTGGAAGCTCTTGTTATGTCCTGAAGGGAATGCGTTGCCCAGCATCACCACAGCAGGATCAATAACAATCTCCCGACTGCGACCCGGTGATCCCGTGATTTCTCGCCGCCCTCCTCCGCCATCCAGGCGCAGGGTCAACTCGTTGTCGTGCCGATCTAGGTGAATGTCATGCCACTCTCCGTTGTCTAAACGATAAGAGGGCATTGTCAAGTTGAAGTCCCCATCACCGAGGTTGTAGAAGACACTTAACAGACCCTGATAGATCTAAGAAAGTGGAGGAAAAAAGAAAGAGAATGCTGTCAGCGAATAAATTCATTTATAATTTTGCTGATTATCTGAGCAATCTGGAGAAAATATAATGCCAACGACAAAGAACAATTGTGAAATTATGAAAATAGTGGTAGTGAAGTAAAGAGAAAAAAGCGAGAGATGCTCAGTATGGGATGAAAAAGACCCTTTTGGGACTGCAGGCATCAGACTGGGCCAGAATCTTATAAAACAACTGAGCACTAACAGAATTAAACATATCAGTCCTTTAATTGGATACAATGGGAGCAAGAAATTCAATATGGTGTCAGTGAGGTTTGCCGCTATATTCTTTTGTAGCCTCTCAGACTGTCTAGAGGTCCGCTGTGAGACTTTCTTTTACTCTCTCTTTCCCTTTGTGTGTGTTTTATGCTCTTTTTATACTGATTGCTTCTTATAAATCAAATGTTTCTAAGGCACGTTTATTATTTGTGAGGGCATGTAAAATAAAAATTGTGTAATATCAAAGTACAGTCTGCAGTTTTGTGCTTTGAATCATTTAACAACCAATGAGTTCTTCACTGTAATGTTTTTGTCTTATTTTTAACAGTCTAATAACAATAATTTAACTGGTGTTTTACTTTACAAGCAAATGCTTACTTGCCATAGCTCCATATCTGGTGGGAGAAAAGGGGAAACGCCAGGTTTGACAATGAGGTATGTATTTGTTTGTTAGACAGAGCCAATAGACAAAGCCAATCTCCTGAAGAAAGCCCCAACCTTCATTGTAATTTCAGAGACTTTCTGCATGTGTCCCAGAGAGCATAATTTGCTAGCTCCATTTTAGATCCTGGCTTTGTTGTGAAGGAAAAAGCAGGACTAATCAATGATGCAAAAGGCAGTAAAGCTCTCTAAAATTTGTTGTACAAAAACTGTAAATGGTATACACAAACACGGCTGACCTCTGTAAACTTCTCACCTTTCTTCTCTCCCACAGCATACTGAATTTCACCTGCGGTAGAGCTCACTTGAATAATCCCAAACAGGATTGTTAGACTATTTCAAGGCTGAGTCTATGCTGGGTAGATATTAAAACCTGAAGGCGTTCTAATTAACAAAAACATTAACTTTAATCTGTCTGTGCAAATTCTGAGATTTGTCCTCATGCCCTAAGATTTACCCCACAAAATAACAGTACAGATGCTCACACTTTTCCTCAGGTGGATGTGCCTCCACGCCCCTTATCCCCACCCAATGATCCAGAAACCAATGTCATCTACTGGAGCAGCGGGTTAAGCCATCTGCCCAGTTGCATGTTTCAGAATTAGAAGCATTTGATCATGGACCATTGGATCTTAGGTACATAGTATTAAGCATGTTTGGGTTCCCCAACCACCTTTTCATATTTTGTTATGTGAAAAAAATATTAGGAGACATCGTTAATCTATGTCATGACAAAATCTAGGAAATCATTCAATTATTCCTTTTTGGTGGTATGTTACAAAGAGATGAGACATCAGGTGTTGAAGCAGAACTAAAGCTTTGTCTCAAAGGAGGGAATAAAATGACTCAAATTGAATGAGAAAACAATCAACAATATAAAAAAACATTATATATATATATATATATATATATATATATATATATATATATATATATATATAATGTCATATATAATTAGATTAAAAAAAGAAAGTTTTAAGCCCACACATAGTGATGGATCTTCATAAGTTCTTCATAAGGCATAATTTCATAAGTTCAGCAGATATATCAGGAAAACAACAGTATGTGATTGTTGTTGTCTGATCTTGGTTCTCAACCAGATGGTCGAGACTCTCTAGGGGACTCAGGAAACTTCCAAAAATGCCTCAAGATGACTTAGAAAGATTTTAAATAAGACAAAACAAGTATTAAAATGTACTACTAAAAAATCAAGATACAGTGGTGGCCAAAATTATTAGAACACTTGGTATCTGGGAGTTGTCTAACTGGGCCTAGATTTATTTTCCAAGAGGACAATGACTTTTTTCTAACTATTGCCGAAACTACCTGCGATGGAAAGAATCTGCTGGAACACTGAAAATGATGGACTGGCCCCCTCAAAGTCCAGACCTCAACCCCATCGAGCACATTTGGGGCAAGTTGGAAAATAAACTGGACAGATCTATTGTACATTCAAAGAAAAGCCTTTGGCTTCAGTTGCAGAAGGCATGGGATAACATTAGTGTTGAAGTTCTCAGAGGAAATATATTGACACTATGCCAGAGAGATGTGCTGCTGTAATTACTGCAATAGGTGGACATACCAAATATTAAAGTTAAAAGTGGATAAAAACAGTACAACTCACTTCTTCTGATATTTGATGGTCAGAGCAACCATCTGCATGTTTTATGAACATTATGAAATTAAATCGTGTTTTGGAGGCAAAAAAGGTCAATATTGTCAGGTGTTCTAATACTTTTGGCCACCACTGTATATCTTATTTTAATTCATTCCCTCCCTTATTTTATTTTTTCATTGAAGTGCTAGGGTTCCCACAGTCTTGGAATACCAAGATATACACTCACCTAAAGGATTATTAGGAACACCATACTAATACTGTGTTTGACCCCCTTTCGCCTTCAGAACTGCCTTAATTCTACGTGGCATTGATTCAACAAGGTGCTGAAAGCATTCTTTAGAAATGTTGGCCCATATTGATAGGATAGCATCTTGCAGTTGATGGAGATTTGTGGGATGCACATCCAGGGCACGAAGCTCCCGTTCCACCACATCCCAAAGATGCTCTATTGGGTTGAGATCTGGTGACTGTGGGGGCCATTTTAGTACAGTGAACTCATTGTCATGTTCAAGAAACCAATTTGAAATGATTGGAGCTTTGTGACATGGTGCATTATCCTGCTGGAAGTAGCCATCAGAGGATGGGTACATGGTGGTCATAAAGGGATGGACATGGTCAGAAACAATGCTCAGGTAGGCCGTGGCATTTAAATGATGCCCAATTGGCACTAAGGGGCCTAAAGTGTGCCAAGAAAACATCCCCCACACCATTACACCACCACCACCACCAGCCTGCACAGTGGTAACAAGGCATGATGGATCCATGTTCTCATTCTGTTTAAGCCAAATTCTGACTCTACCATCTGAATGTCTCAACAGAAATCGAGACTCATCAGACCAGGCAACATTTTTCCAGTCTTCAACTCTCCAATTTTGGTGAGCTCGTGCAAATTGTAGCCTCTTTTTCCTATTTGTAGTGGAGATGAGTGGTACCCGGTGAGGTCTTCTGCTGTTGTAGCCCATCCGCCTCAAGGTTGTGCGTGTCGTGGCTTCACAAATGCTTTGCTGCATACCTCGGTTGTAACGAGTGGTTATTTCAGTCAAAGTTGCTCTTCTATCAGCTTGAATCAGTCGGCCCATTCTCCTCTGACCTCTAGCATCAACAAGGCATTTTCGCCCACAGGACTGCCGCATACTGGATGCTTTTCCCTGTCTGTTAGTTTTACTAGTTTTATGTCTGGTCACAATTGTGACTGGTGGTAGAACACAGGGAGTCTAGATCCATGGTGTTAATGCATTTACAAAATGACAAACCTCCAGCAATTAGTTTAAACTGGGTTAAATAGATGCAATGAGTGTGTTATTCTATTAACAAAAGTAAAAAGTAAACCTTGTCTGGCTCAGTTTCAAAAAGGACAAAATAGCATTCCTATGCAGCAGTACGGCACAAATAATCAAATAAAATGATGACAAAATGACATAAATTATAGGAAACCGGAAGTTAATTATTATAAACTTAAAAAAAAAACAATAAATAAGAACAGATAAGATAGATAGATAGATTAAAGAGAGTGGGAATGCTGAAATTTAATTATTAAAAAAAAAGATTCAAATGGAAGGGGCAATAAAACTCTAAAAACAATAAAACATAATTATGATCTACCAACATCAAAGTGCTGCAAAAACATCCATACTTTGCATCTGGTGCATGTTACCTCAACATGATTTAACATGTGGCTCTGTATAACACTTTTACCAAGTTAAGATCCATTCTGTATATTTTACAACTAGAATCCACCTGAGGCTGCTTATAAGCTTGTTTTCCAGTGTCTTGATTTAAATTATCAGATAAAATCAACCTTAATACATCTGTCAAAATATTCTGAGTCAGAATCCCTTGAATGCAAAGAAAACACAGACTACATTGATAATCTGCTGCTGCTAATGGACCCATGGCTAAATCTCCTGAGAAGAAATTAGATGATCAAACTATTATTTCCTCCTCATCCGTTGATGACAAGAACACCTTGCTGAAAATGTCTCAGTGAGATGATGCATCATAATCAGATATAACAGGCAACACTAAATGGATATTGGCACATCACATCAATTAGCATTATTGCTAAGGTAATTGAGAGGAGCACAGCAGGAGATTAAGTTTTAATCTTTCGCACATGGCACAAAGGCAGAATCAGTTCCTCCACCACTGTGAAGCCTCACAAGAATCATAATATAAACAGGTAAGGCAATCTGTAGCCTGCCACTTTAGGGGATATAAAATGTCTTCTAGCCTGTCTCACAGACACATCTATTTCATGCCGCAGATAAATCACCCACAATTTACATGGGAGAGAAAGAGAGACAGAAGAGAGGGAACGGAGAAGGAGAGAACAAAGCAGCAATCAGCAATCCAACCACATCATCTTAAAGCAGGTGTTGAGAGAAAAAAGAAAACATGAAAAAATGAGACAGCCTTGGAGTGAGAGGGTAGACGGTATGCATTTTGGAATTGTATCAGCCGAATCAGGAGACGCATACTAATGCTTCTATGATTAAACACAATCTCGTTGCTCTATTCAAATTCACACATTGCACCGCTGTTGCAACAACGTTCATGGGGTCTGGCAGATGGGCTGCTATTACAGAGCACATCAAGAACAAATAATGTTTATATGCTGGCGGTCAACACTGCTCATTTGTTTTAAGGACGTTTCATGGGCACACATTTTTGGGGAAACAGAGGAGACATTAAAAACAGCGTGAGCAGGGTGTTCACTAAGTTACTGTTCATTTATAAATATAACCCTTATTCAAAGTTAATTCAGGTTTACATTAATTTACCAGTCAAAAGTTTGGACACACCTGGTCAAACTTATTCAATGGTTTTTTATACTACCATTCAAAAGTTTGGGGTCAAAGGATCCTGAAAAAACAATATTAACCAACAACATTGTCAACTGTTGTCAACACTAATAATAAGAAATATTTATTGAGCATCAAAGCAGCATATTAGAATGATTTCTGAAAGATCATGTGACACTGAAGACTGGAGTAATGATGCTGACAATTCTGCTTTTCCATCACAGAAATAAATGACATTTAAAAATATATTAAAATACAGAACTTTTATTTTAAAATGTAATTTATATATTTAACAGTATTGCTGTTTTTATTGTATTTTTACTGTATCATTTACTGTATTTTTGATGCAGCCTTGGTGACCAAAAGAGACATTTGAATGGTAGTGTGTGTGGAAATTAACATTTCTAACATATTTTTATTGCTAGTTCATGGTACCTATTAATTAATGTTAATGGTTGAAAAGGAACATGATAATCTTCAGCAGAAAGAAAACCATGATGATGCATCGGCCATATTCAAGGAAAGTGAAGGGAATGTGAGAGGAAAAGAGAGATGCTTTCAAAAGAACTAACCTCCAGTTTGAGATATTCATTCTGTTCTTTGGACAGCAGACTGAGGATAGAACTGCTGTGTTTGCGTGTCCGGACCAGGACCTGAATCTGTGTGTGTCTGGCCGGGAGCGTGAAGGCCAGCTGAAAGTGTATGTGACTCCTTCCATCAAAAGAATACTCCGGGACCTCTGTGAAACACAAATGGTTCTTCAAATGCAGTCCTTAAAAAAGGATGCATAAACAGTGAAAAATGCACTGAGAATATTGCAGGATGTTCTAGTTGCATTACATAAAGAAGCTCTACAAATTCATAACACTTCTGAATGCGATTTGTGCCAAGATTTGGTGTGTGTGAAAATCCTGCCTGGGTGCTAACACTAAACCTCCTACACAAAGCAATTCAAAGATATTCACTGCCCCACTGAAAAGCCTTCACACACACACACACACACACACACTGTTTCCACATCCATTCAGTCATCCTCTTTAGCAATGACTTATCTGCCTTAGTCTCTCTCACCTCCCACTTGTGAAAATAGACATGGCTTGAAAACTTTGGAACAACTACTGAGTAATTACCCTTTTCACACTGATGCCCGCTGTACCCAGGTGTGCACTGACAGCTGAAGGAACCCCACTCGCCGTGGCAGCGGCCCCGGGTCCCGCAGGAGGGAAAGCCCATGTTCAGACAGCTACTGTCCGTCATCAAACATCCAGGAGCACTGCCAGAGGAGTCGGCTGGTGAACCTAGGTCATAAAACTGAGAGAGAGAGTCAAAGTGAAGGATACAGACTACCAGAAATCATGTAAACACTAAGAGAGGACCGAAAGAAAGAGATTAAAAGATTGGAAATATAAATAAGGCAGAAGATAATGGTCAGGTTAGGCCAACCTAGGGGGCCATGAGAAGATAAGGAAAGAGAAAGTATGTTTTATCTTATTTGTGCATTCACCTTTAATCCAGCCTGCCATAATGAATATTACCCATGCTGAACAGGCCACAGCCACTTAAAAAAAGCAGGCCTGCAGTGCTCTGTATTAACAAAATTGGGAAGCCTTCAGGTCTTAAATTCTCTTCACAAGAGAACAACCATGCACCACATTACATCAATTTTTCCTTTCATCTGAGGACTCCTGTTTATTCATGCCCACTCCTCTTAATGTCATGTTTTTGAAGTGGCTACAGCATGAGTTTGTGCCTGTGCAGGAACCGGTTGCACCCAGAGCACAGTACGGATGATTTACTTGCAGATAAATAAGCAGAAGGACTGTGTTAATTCCACTGAACTAATCTTTGTCACTCTTTATTTCATATTAGACAGGTTGGTTTATTGTCATTTGTTTCCTGATAAAGGAAGAGGACTTATAACGTCTCGGTTACGTATGGTAACCCTCGTTCCTTAAGGAGGGAACGGAGACGTACGTCGGACGTCACCCACGAATTGGGATCACTTCTGGGAGCCCCTATCAGCTTCGAGATATAGAGAACGGGCCAATGGCCATTGGCGTGCGAGATTTGCATCTGCGGGTTGCGGAGGACTCAAAAGGGTTCGCCGTTCTGGGGAACTCGACTGGAGCATATAAGCGCATGTATCCGTTCCATAGGGAAGGGAGTGGCGCAGCAAGCCGACACTTAGAATGGGCACATCGGTGTTACTGACTATGGGAAGCGAGCACACAGGAAGATACCGGCTCTACACGGAGGCTATAAAATCTAGCGAACGTGTTAGGTGTCGCCCAGCCCGCAGCTCTACAAATATCTGTCAGTGAGGCGCCACGAGCCAACGCCCAGGAAGAAGCTACACCCCTAGTGGAGTGGGCTCTTAACCCGAGTGGGCAGGGCACGTCTTGGGTTTGATACGCCAAGACGATGGCATTCACTATCCAGTGGGCCATCCTCTGCTTGGAGACAGCCTTTCCCTTCTGCTGGCCTCCATAACAGACGAAGAGCTGTTCTGAGGTCCTGAAGCTTTGCGCTCTGTCCACGTAAGTCCGAAAAGCGGACTAGACAGAGAAAAGCTAGGGCTGTGTCTACCCCCTCCTAAGGCAGCACTTGCAGGCTCACCACCTGGTCCCGATCAGATCGTGCTTCCCTAGAGGCTTACCATGTCATGATTAGCGGCGATAGCGGCAACATAGACTTTGAGGGTGGAGGGAGACAGCCTTCGCTCCAACCCATCCTGTAGGAAGGAAAGCACAGAACCGACCGAACACCTCCAGGGGTCTTCTCGGCAAGAAGAACACCAGTCGACGAACAGGTTCCGCTTCAACGCATAGAGGCACCTCGTAGAGGGAGCTCTAGCGGAAGTGATGGTGTCTACCACAGCCTGTGGTAGGCCACCTAGAACCTCCGCGTCCCGTCCAGGGACCAGACATGGAGTTTCCAGAGGTCCGGACGCGGGTGCCACATAGTCAGGAGGTCCTTCCTCAGAGGAATGGGCCAGGGAGGTGCTGTCGAAGCGACTCCAGATCAGCTGGACCACCTGGGGATGGAGTCTCCACTCTCCGGGGAGCACTAGCTGTCGTGAGAGCTTGTCGGCCGCACGATTGAGCAGGCCCGGAATGTGAATGGCACGAAGCGACTTCAGATGCTTCTGACTCCATAGGAGGAGATGGCGGGTGAGTTGAGACATGCGACGGGAGCGTAGACCACCCTGTTTGTTGACGTACGCAACGGCGCGCAAGACGAACTGCTGACAACTCGAGGCAATTGATATGCGAAGATGGTGGTCTAGTGGGTTAAACCACTGAACTAATGTGCAGAAGGTTGCTGGTTCGATCCCACCTAGCCACCACCAGTGTGTCCTTGAGCAACTCCATGTGGGATTGTCCCTGTAATAATTGCACTGTAAGTCACTTTGGATAAATGCATAAATGTAAATGTAAATATGGGCGCCGATTGCAGTTGAGGCCCCGTCCACAGACCCGAAACTGCAAGCCCGTTGTACAGCATGCCTTGACACTTGTTCTAGGGGAACTCCTGCCCGTAGAAACGAAGGGTCCGACCACAGGCTGAAGGTTTGGCGGAGTCATGGGGACACGGAGGGATCCGCTGTGCCACGCCCATCTCGGGACTCGGTCTCATATGAAGCAATCCGAGCACCGTTACAGCGGCTGCGGATGCCATATGCCCCAGGAGCATTTGAATGAATTCAAGACACGCTCCTCTTTGAGATGCGCTGTCAGATTGACCACGTCCAGCTCCATACCGAGAAAAGAGATCCTCTGCACGGGGCAACTGCTCTTTCCCCAGTTGACCCGAAGTCCCAATAGGCTGAGGTGACTGATCACTGTGTCTCTGTATTCACACAACAGGGTCAGTCCTGAAGGGAAGGACCTCCTCCAAGTGCACTTCTGCGTCAACATCTGAACGGGTGGTTTGTGAAGGGTCCGGTTCAGGACTCACAGGTCCAAGATTGGTCATAACCCAATGAAGTAGGAGTTATAGTCGGCTGGAGGGACCGGCTCCAATCGCGGCTCCAATCGCGTCCAATCGAGGCTTCAATCGCGTCCTTCGCCAGTAGGATTTCGATCTCTTTCCACAACATGGGCGTCACAGCTCCACACAACAGTGAAGTGGACGCCCAGAACTTGGGAGGATGCCGTGCGAACTGAATCGCATAGCCGAGCCTGGTGGTGCAGATGAGTCAGCGGGACCGTCCCGGAAGTGCTAGCTAGGCTTCCGGAAACCGTACCATGAACACACCCGCCCCACAGACGTACCCGCAGTAGGGCAGCGAAGTGGAGGGCAGGGACCCGACCCAAGAGGCACAGCGTCCTGAAGTGGGGTCTGAGTGCGCACACAGCACCTACCTGCCCCCATGGTTGGACAGACAGTATGAGAGAAGGCATGGTAGCGTTCTCAAGCCATACGCTGCGGTCTGCTGGCGACTGAAGGAGGGGCAGAGAGTGGCAAGGCTTTGTGGCGTCACACACTGCCTACCTCACCTCCTTCCTCACCGCTGAGAAGAGGGGAATGAGTGTGGCGAGGCTCCCCGGCGTCGCACAATGCGATTCTCGCCCTCTCGTGGGGAGGGGAATGAGAGCGTCGAGGCTTCATAGCGTCACACGCTACCATTCCTGAACTCCCGAGACCCAGAGGTATTGGAACTGCTCTTAAGAATTTGGGTACCACTGGCTGTAACACCAGTGGCGGAACAGAACTTAGCAATGATTCTCCACCCGGCCCTCCTCCAGGGAAGTGCAGCTTCAACCAAGTCCGGGTCTGGCAGCCGAGACGGGTGGCATTGTGGGATGCCCATGGCGAGCAGACTGAGGGGTTCCATCTGCTTTGCACTTTGGATGACTGCTGCACAGTCACCGACAGTGTCGCCGAAAAGGGTCACTTTGTGAGATGTAAGAATCGAGAAAGCGTACTTTGGCGACGTCTCACACCCCTGCAAGGTAGCCCAAGGGTGTTTCTGGACCAGGGTGGACATTGTCTGGCCAAGGGCCAGCGCTGTGACTTTAAATGTTAATCAGTCACTGTGCGCAGCCCAACCTCGGCTCAGAACTACCCTCGTGCACTAAGAGCGCAGGGCGGAGGTGGCCTGCCAGTGGCACTGCCACCTCACCGATGAGGGTAGTGAGAGAGAGGAAAACTTTATTTAGATTATGGCCCTATTGGCACCCCATATTTTGGCACCAAATAGTTCCACACTGCCAAAGCTTTCCAATGCACATCCAGGAAAAAAGCAAGGGGGCGGGCAAGGCGATTTACGCGTTGCACTACGCCTCAGCCACCCAGGAAAGCATGGCTGTCAAGTCTGAATCTGATTCAGCATGAGCACACACCATTATAGTGGGTATAGCATCATCTTCATTTCCAGCTTATAACAGCCCTCTCTCCGATGCAGCGATTGACATCTGTCCTCTGCTAGAGCCCCAGATGAAACGCTAGGTCCCCTTTTTTTTTTTTTTGGAACCAGCAATCCCACCTGTAAGCTACCAGCGGGCATGTAAGACCGTGAGCGTGGCCGTCAAGACGGCACACGGCGCGCTGAACACTCAAGCCCCTATGAAGAAGGCAAGACGAACAACGCGCCGACGTGGTCATGCTCTCATGAGAGAACATGAACCACCCACGAACACAGTCTCAGCATGCTTGCGATGCGATAAAGGAGTGAGGGCCCACGGAGATGTACTCGACAGGGAAGCCCCACTGTAATCCTCAGGTCACCAAGGCTTATTAGCCGAAGTAGCCCCTTTCTGGTGCACCAGAAAAGAAACTAGATCGGGGAATAGGCGAAGGGACTCAACCCCGTTTGAGATTAAGTCTCGACCGCGCATTTAAAGCGCCGAGTGACGCGCTGGGTTGCCGTGACAACCCGCGCTGTCAGCCGGCAGCTAGACGGCACACGGCGCGCTGAACACTCAAACCCTCACGAGGAAGGCGAGACGAACAACGCCCTGAGAGAACATGGATCACCCACGAACGCAATCTCAACATGCTTATGCGAGAGGGATCGTGGCCATCAAAGGACAGAAAACAACCGCATCCAGAAAGAAGAAAGCTCTTTTAAATGTGCTGAAGCACCCGGGAACGACCGCGGCAAAACACAGGAGAGTAGTGCAGCCTGTGTATGCACTCACCGTTGGGAACGCCCTCACCAAACCAACAGTGCTGTAAAAACAGCAGTTTATCACTGTATTAGTGAGCTCGCGGCCGCTGCTGATCGTGCCTTCTCTCCCAGCACTCAAAGAAGCGTCTTCTCTCATTCTCTCTCTTTCTCTCTCTGCTGAAGCAGGAACAGTCTCCTTCGTCAACACCGTGTTCGGCTCCGAAGTGAATGACAATAGTGCGCTGCATTCGCCTCCTGTTTATACCCGCAGCGCGGGGCGGAGCGTGAGATGCAAATCTCGCACGCCAATGCCCATTGGCCCGTTCTCTATATCTCGAAGCTGATAGAGGCTCCCAGAAGTGATCCCAATTCGTTGGTGACGTCCGACGTACGTCGAACGTGACCGACTGAAAGGGAACAGGCTAACACTCCCCACACATGACATGACCAATAGACAGCATTTATAATGTTCTCTTATAAAGAGAACAATAAAAACAGACAATTTCCAGTAAAGCTACTGATCAACAGTGAAATTCATCAATAATATATTTCTGAATAATGAAAGTTGTCCATGGCAACTCTATAACTGACCAGTAACTAAAAAGTTTGGGGTGAGTACGACATATTTTTAAAGACATTAATATTTCATTCAGCAAGGATAGTAGCATTCAGTAGTCATATACAGTATTAATGAATAATGCCAGTTGTCTATACACTATAACTGACTGCTTGTTTCCTATAGTGCTCGGTTTTGTCTCTCTTATAAAAGTAAGCTAAATCTAAAATAATTGCACCTCAAATCAATAGTTTCATGTATTTAATTATTTGGTAAGTAATCATGCAATAAGTGGGACAATGTACAGCCAGCCAGCCATTATCGCAAAATAAACAACTTCAAGACCCCTCTGCTTTGATATTTCCTCATTAGCAATATTAATGAGATAGACTGGTTGACTGTACATTATTCCAGGAAATTTTACTTGTAGTCCTGGTGAATATGTGTTTGCTTCATTCTTTGTGAAGGATCAAAACACGGCCTTACACAATGTTTAACTGTCCTGAAGTTGACTGGTGAACTTCACCTGGCTGTGCTTTGGTGAGATATATTTATATATATATATATCTTTTTTTTTATTATTTCAAAAATATTATTTATATTGATATTATTTTATTAAATATTATTTAAATGAATACACACCACTCTGAAAGTTACCAAATTCTGCAATTACTCTTTACGTAGAAGACCTATTAGGGTTCCTAGAAGATATAATGTTTCAGCAAGTCTGATCAATTACCAAAGAAGCATGTCTATATTAATTAGGAATATAAGATATTCTTATCAAAGTTAATTTTTTTTTGCAAAAATTAGTACACCCCCCTAAAGGTTACAAAATAAAACTAAATAATGTTCTGGTGCAAATTTTGTAGTACAGTGAAAAGTGCCTGGTCCCCGCAGAGGAGTTCGGTGGTAGCAAAGTTCTTATAGGGATTGGGAGTGCTAAAGGAGTGGGGGAGTTGGGCTTTATCAATGGTGTCATGAATTTACATACAAAATCTTGAAATGGAAGATGCTACCTTCTCCTTATTTCCTGCGTTGTTGGGCACTTTTTCAACATGGCAATGACTCAATATATTCTCCCAAGGTGGAAATCGTTCAGTGGGACAAGTATTTCGGCCCAACCTTAACACTATCGAGCACCTGTAGAGGATTTTGTAGAGACAAGTTGAGCAACACTCCCTATCAAACACCAGGGCACAAAGGAGTAGTTCACTTTAAAATGAAAATTACCCCATGATTTACTCACCCTCAAGACATACTAGGTGTATATGACTTTCTTTGTAATCTGAGTTATATTAATAAATATCCTGATGTTTCCAAGCTTTATAATGGCAGTGAACAGGGCTCATGAGTTTGAAGCTCAGAAAAGTGCATCCATCCATCATAAAAGTTATTTGTATGTTGTATACAGAAGGCAGTCTGGCGGAAACTAGATATTTTACCTTATAAAGTGTTAAATATGGATATTTTTCTTACAAAAAAGGATATACTACGTACTAGAATATTATGTTTTTTGGATTTACTCAAGGGTGTACTCATTTCTGCAACCCTTCATTTAAGCAAAGTTTGGGATCAGTATGATTTTTATGCTCTTATGTTCACCAAATTCACATTTGATATTTGATAAAAAATACAGTAAAATACTCTGAAATATACACTCACCTAAAGGATTATTAGGAACACCTGTTCAATTTCTCATTAATGCAATTATCTAATCAACCAATCACATGGAAGTTGCTTCAATGCATTTAGGGGTGTGGTCCTGGTCAAGACAATCTCCTGAACTACAAATTGAATGTCAGAATGGGAAAGAAAGGTTATTTAAGCAATTTTTAGCGTGGCATGGTTGTTGGTGCCAGACGGGCAGGTCTGAGTATTTCACAATCTGCTCAGTTACTGGGATTTTCACGCACAACCATTTCTAGAGTTTACAAAGAATGGTGTGAAAAGGGAAAAACATCCAGTATGCGGCAGTCCTGTGGGCGAAAATGCCTTGTTGATGCTAGAGGTCAGAGGAGAATGGGCCGACTGATTCAAGCTGATAGAAGAGCAACTTTGACTAAATAACCACTCGTTACAACCGAGGTATGCAGCAAAGCATTTGTGAAGCCACAACACGCACAATCTTGAGGCAGATGGGACCCCACCGGGTACCACTCATCTCCACTACAAACAGGAAAAAGAGGCTACAATTTGACCGAGCTCACCAAAATTGGACAGTTGAAGACTGGAAAAATGTTGCCTGGTCTGATGAGTCTCGATTTCTGTTGAGACATTCAGATGGTAGAGTCAGAATTTGGCGTAAACAGAATGAGAACATGGATTCATCATACCTTGTTACCACTGTGCAGGCTGGTGGTGGTGGTGTAATGGTGTGGGGGATGTTTTCTTGGCACACTTTAGGCCCCTTAGTGCCAATTGGGCATCGTTTAAATGCCACGGCCTACCTGAGCATTGTTTCTGACCATGTCCATCCCTTTATGACCACCATGTACCCATCCTCTGATGGCTACTTCCAGCAGGATAATGCACCATGTCACAAAGCTCGAATCATTTCAAATTGGTTTTTTGAACATGACAATGAGTTCACTGTACTAAAATGGCCCCCACAGTCACCAGATCTCAACCCAATAGAGCATCTTTGGGATGTGGTGGAACGGAAGCTTCGTGCCCTGGATGGCATCCAACAAATCTCCATCAACTGCAAGATGCTATCCTATCAATATGGGCCAACATTTCTAAAGAATGCTTTCAGCACCTTGTTGAATCAATGCCACGTAGAATTAAGGCAGTTCTGAAGGCGAAAGGGGGTCAAACACAGTATTAGTATGGTGTTCCTAATAATCCTTTAGGTGAGTGTATATCTTGGTATTCCAAGACTGTGGGAACCCTAGCACTTCAATGAAAAAATAAAATAAGGGAGGGAATGAATTAAAATAAGATATACAGTGGTGGCCAAAAGTATTAGAACACCTGACAATATTGACCTTTTTTGCCTCCAAAACACGATTTAATTTCATAATGTTCATGAAACATGCAGATGGTTGCTCTGACCATCAAATATCAGAAGAAGTGAGTTGTACTGTTTTTATCCACTTTTAACTTTAATATTTGGTATGTCCACCTATTGCAGCAATTACAGCAGCACATCTCTCTGGCATAGTGTCAATATATTTCCTCTGAGAACTTCAACACTAATGTTATCCCATGCCTTCTGCAACTGAAGCCAAAGTTGACACTTTAAAATAACTGTTTTCTATTTCATTTTAAATTGTAATTCATCTTGTGATGGAAAAGCTGAATTATGTACAATGTAAATTTCTGTACTGTAACTTTTAAACAATTTAATGCAGATTTGTGGAATGAAAGTATTAATTTCTTATAAAAAAAAAATATCATACTGACCCCAAACTTTTAAACAGTAGTGTATGCAACATTGCTTTGTTGTGTCAATGTTGTTACTGCCCTACGTTGTTTTATTTCAGTTAAAGTCTCTCTTGGAACAGCCATACAGCTACTCATTCATGTATTTATTTCCTAATGAAAAACATTTTGTAGAACTTGTAACTGTTAGTATATGACTTTTGCAATGTAGTTTGAGCTGAACAACCCATTCTCACTAGTCTCACATTTTATTTTGATTATTTAAAACCACTTTTTAAATATTTTAAGTATTTGCCACCAAAAAAAGCCTACGCAGAATTCTCACAGGTCAACAACAGGGAAAGAGAAAAAGGAAGTAAACCATCTGAGAAAACTGAGTGGGTAGAAGAGAGTTTAAAATAGCAAATATAAGTCTGTACTTCCTCCTTCCACAGTCTATGACCTGCTCTTCCATCACGGCAAGCCCGGTAGCCTAAGTGGACACTTCTATGCTGTTCCTTTGTGTCTGGTGACCACTGGTCAAGTGTTTTAGATGCAAGAACTTTCAGCTGAGTCACAATGTTATAATGAGAAATAAACAGCAACCCACCATAACAAACCTTGACATGATAACATGGGGTGAGATCACAGATCGGTTTCAAAGACAAGTAGCATGGTCAATTATTGCTCAGTTGAAATAGCACCTCTTAGAATACTCAAAACTGGCCCAAAATCTCAAAATTGACCACTGCATGAAAAAACGATGTTTTCACCTGCCGTGTCTCGCCTTAATATTTTTGTGGAAGCCATGATAGGCTTCCACAAAAATATTAAGGCGAGACACGGCAGGTGAAAAGATCGTTTTTTCATGCAGTGGTCAATTTTGAGATTTTGGGCCAGTTTGCTCCCTTAACATGTAAGCTTTCATGTCAAAATAAAAAATGTGTCAACATTACACATTAAAGTGGTTATTTCATTATATTTTGTCAACTTGCACCTTTAGATTTCTACCCAAAATCATCAAAAGTTAGCGTTCTAACGCAAGCTCCTGTGCCATCTCCCTTCACAGAAACATGTCATGCCTGGTATCAATATAAAGCTCTCAGTCTCATACACAGCGCTGTCTAATTCAAATATAGGCATTTCCTTTGTAGAACTAACCAACCGCAAAGGTTTGCAGCCAAAAACCTTACTGATTGGTCGATGTGAATTTCCCACTACGTGATACACGCTGCTGCTTCCTTGTGTATTCTCCGCCTGAGAGAAAATGCAGACAACGCCGAAATCAGCTCATAAACATTCACAGAAAAGACCAAGTAGCAAGAGCTCGTAAAAAGAAAGTAAACAACAACAGATTAGACGATGAAACCCTGTCAGAATTAGATTCAAATAGTTATAGATGGACACACAACAAACAGGGACAGTTCGTTTGCAGTTTTTGTGACTGTTGTTATGTGTGTTTGTTCAGCTTAAGGCTATTGCTATTAATAATTCTAAAGAATCTATTTACTAAAGAACAAATCCCCTCTGTAAAAGCCCTCTCATATAATATGTCAACAAATAGAACCAAGAATTTAAAACCTGGTCCTTTCCAATTTCCAGATTTAGTTTTTGGAAATGTATGCAAATGAGCGTATATTTAAGTATATAAGACCTAATTTGCATATTAAAACATTAATTTACACAAAACTTGTAATCAATTTTTTTCTTATGTTTATGCCAGTAATAAACTGCAGACGTTTCACAGTGATATCTTGTAATTTAAAAAAAAAATCCCTATTCACCTGTAGTGTCTCGCCTTAAGCAGCAAAACTTTTTTCAACCTTGTTAAAAATTAAAAAAATGTTTCTTGAACACCAAATCACCAGATTATTTCTCATAAAAAAATCTTACTGATCCCAAATATTATATAAAATTGGTGTAAAAAGTTTTTTTTCTCTAAATGTAAATGTAATTTACTCTGAAGCAATATCCTCATCTATTAGCTCTATTAGCTCTTACTTGCTTAAATAAGCATATTTGTAATATTTGCCCCCTTAAATTGATTTCCAGGGCTTTTTTTACCTTTATAACAGGCCATTTTTTCTCATCTTTTATGTCAAATACTTAAATTTGTATTAATAAATCCAATTAGAATAATAAGGCAGTATAGGGCTGTTGCCAGTACAATTTAAAACCATCTTTTCACTGCAGAGGAAACACAGAAACTGCATCTGTAGGTGCATTTAGATGTCTTTAAACAGACTGTTTAATGAAGCTGTGGTGGCATGAATGCATTTACACTGCAAAATTACAACTTGAATAATGCAAGCATGAATAATGTTATGGGATTAAAGTTGTTATATATAAAATTTGGGGGAAAATTGCAGTGATAATTTTAAATATGAAAGGCGAAGGCTGCATTATAGTAAGGCTTCATATCTAGACTTCATCAAGCTCCGTCAAAGGCCATCTAAATTTCAAAGATCCTTGGAAGTCTTTGTTGCACACATTCCAATTCATGAAAAAGAATTAGCAGAATATAAAGCGGGACTGAGCTTGTCCAAATTCATTATGTATTGCAAGATTGTACTGGTCTAGGAAGAACACAGTCTCACTAGGATGCAGCCTTCTAGTATGCAGCCTCTACTGGGTGGTTGCCCTGCACTCTTAATAAATAAACTCCAGCTGGTCCAAAACGCAGCAGCTATTTCATACTAGAACCAAGAAGTATGACCATATTAACCCGGTTCTGTCAACACTGCATTGGCTCCCTATTAAACATCACATACATTTTAAAATCTTGCTAATTACTTACAAAGCACTAAATTTACAAGTAATTTGGCGGTCATTTTGTAAAGAAAAACGTCTCGGTTACGCATGGTAACCCTCGTTCCCTGAAGGAGGGAACGGAGATGTACATCGGACGTCACCGACGAATTGGGATCACTTCTGGGAGCCCCTATCAGCTTCGAGATATAGAGAACGGGCCAATGGCCATTGGCGTGCAAGATTTGCATCTCACGCTCCGCCCTGCATCGCGGGTATAAAGCGGAAGGAGATGCAGCGCACTTTTGTTTTTCACTGAGGAGCCAAACTAGTGACTCGGTCATGCAGTGATAGTACAGCAACTTTGGCGACGGGACGTACGTCTTCGTTCCCTCCTTCAGGGAACTAGGGTTACCATATGTAACCGAGACAGTCCCTTTCAGTCGGTCACGTTCAGGGTACGTCGGACGTCAAAGACGAATTGGGATCCCTATGGAAAACGCCACAGTTACTACCACTTCCAGGGCCCAGCGAAAGCCCCTCAGACCCTGTCTGTCCAGGGCGGAAAACTCACGCAGGGAGAGTCACCCCAGGGGGGGCCGCTGCGGAAGCCACATCCTACGTAGGGAGGTATCATGTGGAATATACACGTATGGCTGGCCGTGGGCAGTACAACATACGGAAGTCCCAGGGGTGGCCCCGGCACTTCGGTGTTACTGAGACGCGGAATGAGCCACTCTGCCACGCCCATCTCGGAACTCGGTCGTGTAGCCAGTGTTGAAGCGGCCTCATATTAAGCAATCCGAGCGGCGTCACTGCAGCTGCGGATGCCATATGCCCCAGGAGCCTCTGAAAATGTTTCAGTGGTACCGCTGTCCTGCGTTTGAACGAATTCAAGCAGTTCAACACCGACTGGACGCGCTCCTATTCAGCTGCATGCGTCAACATTTTCACAGAATTACGTATTTTAAAGTTTACACAAAGATGATAACAGTATCGTTTCAAAACTATTTCAAAACCTGTTTCAAGGTTTGCGTTCTCCAGCCTCCGGGCATTGTTGCCGTGCGGATGAGCGGGCGGAACGCATTGAGAGTTTTCTATTTTGGTTGAAAATGGTCACATGTAAGTGGCCCCAAAGTAAATAACTAATGATTTTTTACAACAGAAATTAATCAATCAAAAACTTTAGCTGGACAATATTTTTTTTCTAGAGCTGATGTACAGCCAAAACAACCTCTCTTCCATTAATTTCCTATTATCACTGTAAAGCTGCTTTGAAACAATCTATATTGTAAAAAGCATTATATAAATGAAGGTGACTTGACTTCTAATAGAAAATCACCCACTGTCTTTAATAATGGATCATTGAATCATTGGCTCCCCAGTTCATTCAAAAACACTGAATCATTCAGTAATAAAACACAGCTTTATGTTGCTCAGAGATTGGCTTTGTTTTTGAACTATTTTTCTTTGCTGAAATATATTATATTATATTACATTACATAATATATTTTTTTACAATTAATGTATTAAATTCAGATCAGATTCATTCTTGCTCAAACATTTTTTGGTGCTTCCCAATTAATTTTTTTAATTTACATTTTAATCCGGCTACTTTACGGGTTGAGCAAGTAAAATTCTCTTTCATTTGCCCCTCTCTCTCTCTCTCTCTCTCTCTCTCTCAAAAAAAAAAAATCAAGAAAACCTCACCTTACTGTCCATGATGAGGTTTCGGATACAGCCAGTGAAGTGCTTGTGTTGGAGTTGTGGGTAAATATACGGCAGGTTCTCATTCACTCCTCCCAGCTGAAGCACCTGCGTCACATTCAGATGCCTGAAAGCACATCAGAAGGGAGAATGACCCTTGCCACTAATGTGCTGTGTGTTATGGAGAGGTAATTTTCCTCTAGAGATTAACTGTGATAATTCATTTGACCTTTTGGATTGAGACCTTTGTGTGACTATAAATATTTCAAGACATTATCGAGTTCATAATTGGCATGAGGCTCATGTAGAGTGAGAAAGAAGAAGGTAATGATTGTTTCATTGACTGGTGCTCTGTGTCATGCTATCAAGGTGGAGGAATGGTTTCTTTGGCACTCTAATTTTAATAGTTCATCAGGGTGAATTTTTTTTTTTTTCCCAAGTTGGTGTGAAAAGAGAAATATAAAGGAAGAGAAATGCTTTACTTGTCCATATTCGGAGTGATGCCACTAACTTCACAGGAAGTATGGTCTTCAGTAGTTAGCCAGCTGCCCACTCCCTCCATCTCCATGATAGTAGCTCCTGCACAGCGGTCAAGTGTAAAACGCACCTCCTGAGAACAAACGTGTGGGAGAAAAGAACCTTTATTAACACACAAATTAATTTGACTTCCATGAAATGCCACAATTGAATGGCGATATATTAAACATTATGTTCTGAGACTGAATGTTTTTAAACAGCACTGATAATGTACAAAAATACAATACAAATAAATGTTATTTGTACAAATAATAAATTGTACAAATAAAATAAGTTGGTAAAAGAGATACAGTATGTACAGCAGTCAGAAAAAAAAGAATGTAAAAATGTATTTAATTTTTTTTTTCTCTAAGACCCTAAACAAAACTCATCAAGAATGATGTTTGAGTCATATGATCAAGTTTATATTTTGTTTATAAAAAGTCATGAAGTATCAACCAGATACATTAATGTTAATTACATGTACATATTTCTAGCTATTACATTTCGATAGTCCACTTTAGACAGTTTGAACACAACAAACTCACACAGTTGCTAGGAGATGCATGACAAATGAAAACAACGTGTTCTAAAATCAGCTAAAAATATCACTGTCACTGACCATTATACACAATGCAGTTTTCTGTGAAATCTGTCAATTTCGATTGACTAAAACCTGCAGACTGGCTCTGACTTTCTGCAACTAGCGTTGACTCATCCAGACTGAAAATAAGGATATAAGTCATCTAGTGTATTCCAGCCTTTAGATGTCTTTACATTTCTTCACCAACATTTTTTAACACTGGAAGAAGCCACAATTCAACTTTTTTCTCCACTCTCTACGAAGGACTAAGCCTCAGGCACGGTATTATTAAACACATAGCATGTCAAGATGCTAAAAAGCTCCAACCTGCAATGTTCCCTTCAAACCTAGCAGGATGCTCGGATCCTGTTTGTATTGAACAATAAGCATTATAATTTCAAGCAATTTCAGACTGACCCTAAGGCAAATTCCACCTCAGCAAAACTACAAGCTAGCACTACTACAGTGACTGGCAGTGACAAAGAGGCCTTTGGATATGAAGCAGTTCTGGCAACACTGAATACAATACAAACTAGCACACTAAACAATGTCTGGGATCAAGTAAACCCAGCCAATAGCTGCGACCACAGTTCCTCTGTCCCTCTTGGACTGTGAAGATGGTTTCAGACGAGATAGTAAGACTTTGACGTCTTGTACAGAAGTACTGAGGTGTATTATTGGAAGAAGCTGCCGAGGAGAGACGGGCCTCTGCTCGATTAAACTCGACAGTCAGTTGCTTGTTAACGGTGAATGCTTACTTTGCTGTTGCTCCTCACATCCAGTCTGTGCCACCGTCTGTCTGCTACATTCACGTTGCCCGGCAACTGCAGGACCAATGTACCCGAACCGTGGTTAATTTTCAGGGTGGGGGTGCCGTCGATCAGTTCTGAGAGAGGAGAACAGAGACAGACAGACAGACAGACAGAGAGAAGAACATATGTGGACGGTTAAAACAAGGATACAGAACTACAGAGGAGCAGAGGATGGTTATAAAGACTCAACTTTGAACACACACACACTGCCTAAAAACTACCAAGTAAAAGCGTTTTATAAGCTCAACTAGCAGCAGGCTTTTGACTAACCAATGCATCACATAAACTAGCGCTTTGTTTCACATTACAGGGTCAAGTAAGCGCTGCAGAGCCTGCAGCAATTGCGATTATATTATCCTTTGGCATAATAGGAAAAACATATTACGGAAAGTTCTTCTTTTTGTCTGAGTTAACCGATTGGCAAATTAAAAATTAATGAAGCCAGGAAGACTCCCTTAAGCTTCGTATATTCTGACAGAGTCTGAGCATACAGGCAGAAATGCCATCAACTAATTCACATTAATCAGCAGGATCTTTGCTGTTAAATAAGCCTGTCGTGCCCATTTTGGCCGACATGTCGGTCTGTTGTGTGTCTCACCAACCCGCTTTCCCGATGTCCTCTAATCCCCCCTCTATTTTCTTATTTGTCACCCTCTTGAGTTCTCCCTTTGAAGCACTATTTTTATTCCTGTAAATAACACACGCTTCCTCTCAGCTCTGCTATGTTGCACTGTCTGGCACTCACAGTCTGCTGATCGTGAAACTGAACTTTCGTTGGTCACAGCGTTTTTTTCATACTGTATGAGAGGATACTGTATAAGATGAACTGCAACTAAGCAACACTAGGTGCTTCTCAAAACACATGTACCCACTTCATTAGCTCAAATCAAATGATTGACTCTCCAGACAAATTGTCCTGGCTAATTCCCTCACACCGTCATTAAAATTGGCTGATTTATGTCGTCCATCTGTGCTTATTCTCGCTGTCACTCTATTTCTCCTATTATTTCTTGCACAGAGTGTTTCAGCTAGTGAATGTCTTCCATCATCCTCCCCTGGTTTAAGCCGTTCAAGCGGCTCATGAGTGCTGAGGGACTTTGTCTCACTCTTGCAGTTGAGGGGGAGTTTGGTTAGCACATGCTTAGAGACAAATAGAGCAATGATGGAAATAATGGCTCAGAAATAATTGCTCAGTACTTTGCAGGTGTTAGTTAAGTAGGTTTTACTTAACCGAACATGATTTTTTGTTGTATATATAACCCATTAGTGCAGATAAAATTAGATAACCCCTCATTTTGTTTAAAGCGCTCTCAAAAAAATCTGTTATAATATTCCAACATTTAATTCTTCAATTCTTCAAATTAGTTTTAAAATCTATTACTTATCTTTACAGTTTTATGAATGGAATGAATCGAATTTAAATCATTATTTCATTTAAGGTACAAAAACATTAATTAAAAAATGAACAAATACATAAAACATAGGCTTACGACTCTAAAACGCATGACAGTGAGTTCGTTTGCACGTTATTTTGTGTACTTTGTGTGTACAATAAAATTACATGGAAAGTGTTATAACTCTCCGTCTCGGCTCGCCATATTATTTAAACATTTTTCAAATTGAAATGATTAACCAAACAATTGTACTTTATTAACTCATGATCCACACAGCTGAATGAAATAACTATACAAACTCCCCAGAGTTTCTTAAACTGTTCCTGTCTTGGCAGTTTCCATTGAATTCTCTCTTAACCGGTTTCTCTGGTGTCTCCAGGCTAACTCCCGATGGTATCGGAGTGTTGAGCTGGAGATAACTGTGAACATGCTGGGTGCGGAGCTGTAATCTGGGCTGAAAAGCCTTTTTTAGAGGGAAGCCCCTGAGAACAGAGAAATGCTCCCCTACACTGAGGCTGTCACCAATCCTGTCCTAGACATGAAGTGCTGCCAACTGAGAGCAAGACCATGTCTTCTCGGGCTGACATGACATTTTAGGTGGAGTGCAGACGAAGTAGAATTGAGAAAGGAAGGGCAACAGGAGTGAAAAGGAGAGATGGAAAAGGTACAAGTCTAGGGTTGGTATTGATTTGAAAGGACTGAAACGAGGGGAAGTAATGAAGGTGTCTCTGTAAGACAGTCAGAAAAAGGATGTGACTATTAGAAGTTTCTAAAGGCTGGGACACACCAAACCATCATTAAAGAACTAGTGGCAATGAAAGCTGACTATACTGTAGGCTTGCGTCGCATGCATCTGGGCCAAAAAGTTGTGCTCAAACACACTGTAAACACTACAGCCAACGGCCAACTAGCAGTTGTGTGAGAGGCAATTATGAAGGTAAATTGATGCCATAAAGAATCGCATGCGCAGGGTAAGATTTGTGAAAGTGTAAATCGTCTTTCAAGTGTAAGAAAAAAATATTTGCAGCATTTTACTGTTATTCGTAAGTGTAATTCATGTATTGTGAAACTGCAGCTTCATGCTAACAGAAAATAAATATGATCTGTATTCTTCTGACTTCCATTTTTCCGTGCTTACACTTTTGACACATTTCTTTCGCAGTCAGGAACAGCGTGTAAAACCAACCTTTGTGTAAAAAAAAATAAACTGTTGCAAATGTCTAAATGACTTGTGTACGTAGGGCAAAAAAAATCTATTTTCAAAAGAAACCGATTTGTACAGTTCAGTGAGTGAGAGAATCGTGCCAAAACTGTAAGCGCAGCTAAAAGAAAGACGGAACTGTACAAATCAGTTTCTTTCGGGAGCTTTTTTGCCCTACGTAGACAAGAAGTCATTTAGACATTTGCAGCAGTTTATTTTTTTTACACAAAGGTTGGTTTTACACGGGCAATCTATTTTGCAGTTCATGACTGTTGTTTTCGCTTGCAAATCGATGTTCACAGGCGGGCAGTGATTTTGGCCATATTTTAGCGAAAGAAACCTGTCAAAAGTGTAAGCACAAAAAATGGAAGTCAGAAAAACACAGATCATATTTATTTTGCGTTAGCATGAAGCTGCAGCTTCACAATAGGCCTACATAAATTACACTTATGAATAACAGTAAAATGCTGCAAATATTTTTTTCTTACACTTGAAAGACGATTTACACCTTTACAAAGCTTGTCTTGTGCATGCAAATTTAATTTATGCTTGCAATCTTAAGTACACTTTCACAAATCTTACCCTGCACATGCGATTCTTTATGGCATCAATTTACCTTCATAGGCAATACTGATAATAAGAGCATAGTCTAGAGAGTAGTCTATAGTCGAAAAAAAGCCAAGAACTCCGAAAGAACTGCGCCTTAAAAACCAAATGAGGTTTTTAATGAGGTGCGTAGACCAAAAACTCCAACAGGAAAACACTTAAAAAAAGCCTGCACACTCTAACAATTAAGAAAAAACATCAATTGCAAGATAAAATCACTGCTTTAATGAAAAAAAGTGGCAAACGTTTCGGGCACCTTCTATAGTCATTCAAATATGAAAAACAAAATGAGGGCTGCAGACTTTTTACCCCATAAGTATATGAATCATGTTGATCACTTTCTTCATTCCAGACATATTGGAATGAAGAAAGTATTGGAATACTCAGGTAAAAAGACAGTTAGAACCGCCTTTTCCGTGTACCCACTTGACTTCATTGTTTGCTCGCTTTCATCACTTTCGCTTCTCTTGCACTGGTTTGCTATAAAGCTGAACAGCCAATCAGAGTTCTCTCTTTCACCAACAGGGTCTGACTTGTGCCGGAACACGCCGCAAAAAACTTAACTAACAGACACTCAACAATGGCCCGATGTTGGCTGATGACCGACCACCAGCTTGGTGTTTCACGGCCTTAATATACAGATGAAAACCAGGAAGAGAGAGAAAGGGATAGAGAGAAAGCAGGGTGAGGGGGCACACAGTTTGATCTGGACCACTCACCAGCACTTTCGGTACATATGTAAATGTCATATACAGGGAACACAATCTGTATATGTAATTAGGCTGCAACATGTTTTTGCTCTCAGAAACGATCCCTCTGCAGTCACAGGGGGTCGTCTGTGCTCTCTGCTCCTCATCCCTAATTCATACTGGTCTCCCTGTTACATCACTGCACATTAATCCCTCTGTCAGCAGGAGGGAAGATGAAGGGAGGACGACCTCCTCCCATCAGATCCCCCCCAAATGCATTTCCACTTTAAGCATAAGAAATGGCTTCTCTTTGCGAGTCCTGAGGGACGAGCAGGAGGGCCGATGTCATATGGACCCTGCAAACCCCACCCAGTGGCCCTCACATCAGCGGCTCAGGAAATGAGCTGAAATACTATAAGTTGAAAGGGATATTTGAGAGCTGCTGTGGCATGATGAGTCTGAGAGGGTTCACTGTGAAGCAGGTTTCTGCAAATTGACCATAACGCGCGCATCACACTCTGGGTGTAACTGTATCTCTGTGCACACTTTCATCTGCCAGACACTCTGACCAGACAGCGTGTGTGTTTGTGTGTGTGTGTGTGTGTAAAAGCTCACAAACACATTCATAAACACTTCACAGTTCCTAAAACATTTTTAAAAACACAGCAATACATGAATTACATTCAAAATGGGCATTTTCATTGACTGATAATAAAAACAGGCTAAAACATTACTCACACATATACATCGTATGATAATTGTTAGGGTACAGTATTTCATATTACCTATCTATGGATTCTCCCAGATATTGATTAATATTGATTATATTCTATTAAAAGATTTTACATGTTATAATGGTTTTGAAAGAAATCTCACCAAGGCTGCATTTATTTAATAAAAAATACAGTAAAACAGTAATATTATGAAATATTACAGTTCAAAATAATCATTCTGTTATATATACATATATGTATGAATTTTCAGAAGCCATTACTCAAGAAACATTTCTATTATAAATGCTGAAAACTGTTGTTCTTTCTTTCTTTCTGTCTTTCTGATGAAAAAAAATGTACTGAAGCCAAAGTCAATCATTCAAAAAGGTCATATAGCCCTCATTCAATATTAATTTAGTTTTTTTTGTTAGTTTTTTTTATAGGTATTTTCAAGCTTCTCTATAGATAACCAACATAGAAACCGCTTTGGATAGAAATGCATAATAAATGAATGACAGGATGTCTACAGGATGTATTATCTTTACATCCTTGACAAGATTAAGAAATTAATCAAGTACGCCATCTATTCATAAAAGGCATCAGAATGTTTCTCAATGTCCCTGTACATCATCTACAGCCAGAAGTCTTTTCAGTCATGGGTAAATTACATCATGAGACTGCTTATCATTCAATAAGTGTCCTTAATTAAATAAATTAGATTTGTCAGTCTAATTTGTCTATTGATTCGACATGCTCACCCCTCAAATCTTTGTCTAACCTTGAAAAGAGACTGTAACCACCAATAAGACCCATGTGACATGAAGACTTCAAGCATGTAATAAATTGAGGAGAAGGGCAAAGGTCATCCAGAGAAAATGAATCCAGGCTGTAATGAGAAAAAGTGTGTTTAGGAGAAGTAATTCATGCTAGAGGTAAAGAAAGACGGTCTCTCTTTAATACAGTGCAACGTGTGGATTTCATGCTTGGTGCTTGTTTTTATAATGTTCTATTAATGTGCCTCAAGCGCTTCGACTGATGTGTGAATCACCCAAATATAAGTGTGCCTTAATATACATATGGCTTAAAAGCAAAATACATGATTACTCACAAACTGAATTGGAATTTCAATATAAAAACAAAGAAACATGTACATTTTATTTTAAAGCCAAAATTCTTAAAGCTAAACTGCCTGACCAGCAGCAAACCAATCAAAGCCAAACTTCTTGGCATTGGACTTGTTGCAAAGGTTGTG
Source organism: Rhinogobio ventralis (assembly GCA_039654625.1). NCBI lineage: Eukaryota > Metazoa > Chordata > Actinopteri > Cypriniformes > Gobionidae > Rhinogobio > Rhinogobio ventralis. The sequence continues at coordinate 22,808,938 of CM077193.1, read as the reverse complement.
AGTTGCTTTCCAGCCCACCAAAAGATTCATAATCTATTCGTAAATAACTCTAAGTACTAATACTCGCACAGACACACCAGTATCATACGCTGCACACAGGGATATGTGTGGGAGGCCCCTGGGTGTGCGTACACTATGGAGTATCAGTGTCATGAGTGTCCTTAATAAGAAGAGCAGAGGCTTAAAACTGGCAGGCAGCAGGCCAATGATAAGGTTTAATAGGCCACGGTGAAGAACAGCAGTAAGTAATAAGGTCTGATAGAGTGAAGGCGAGGAGGACTGGAGAGAGAGGGAGAGTAATGCATGGAGACTCACACTGTGGCTACACTTGTTCCGCTGTCTTCCGCACTGCCATTCATCATTATTCATCGCCCGCTTTCTTTCTTCGTTCCACCTTCCCGTTCACACACCATCTTCGTCTCTCACCCAGACATGAACTTCTTTCTCCGTTTAATTCATGTCTGAGCTGCGCCACTTACTGTTACTCCTCAGCAGTTCCTTCAAATCTGAACCTCTTTTATCTATTTAATCTGAATCTCTTTCCTCGCTGTCTCTCTACTCTTTCTCTGTTTCCATTTCTCCTCTTTCTGATTGCTGCATGTCCTCACTAGACCTATCCAATCTCTCTCTCACACCTTTTCTAGTGCTGGTTCTGGAGCCAGTGCCCAGTTTAAATCCAATCCGTACATTTCCACAGCAGAAGATGTGGAAAAATAGCATCTGAGGCGCCCCTAAAAACACGCTAACTAGGGACTAATAACTCTTCAAACCATAAGCAACTTAATATGACAAACAAAATCATTGTCATTTTATATGCTGCAGTGGCTCCAGCTGCTTTATTTTTCCACCTAAAATATAAAATAAAATGAAATTCTATATTTGAATATATATTTATTAATAGCATCATTAATTGCTACAAACAGAATATATTTTTCAAACTCAAATTATTCATAATACAGTAATGTTCATGTGTACAAATGTTAAATTAGTTGATGTAGAAATGTACATTAATCTACATAAATAAATGCTGTAAAAGTACTGTTCATTGTTAGTTCATAAAACATTAGTGCAATAAAGGGATAGCTGACCCATCCTTATTCTTAACTCACCCTCATGTCGTTCCAAATCCATAAATCTTTAATTCATCATCATTATTTTTTGTCAATCTATTAAAAAGTCCATGCAACCATTTGTGTTGTGAAGATGAACTTAAGTCTTATGGATTTGGAACAATATGAGGGTGCGTAAATGTGAGAATTTTCATTTTTTGGGTGATCTAATATTTAACTAATGTAAATAAATTGAGTACTATTGTAATGAAGTCTTACCCAAAAAACATGTTGTGGCATGTTTATTTGTGGGCAGATTATGTAGTAACATATGTTATCATTCGTCTTCAGCCCGTTATGACAGCTATTCAGAGATCCTTTGCCAGCAAGCAGTAGCTCTAACACAAGCACAGCACTATTTCGATGGAAAAGGAGTATTTGACTATCACTCTCACCCTGATACTGACCTGGAACTGAAGCTCAGACAGATCTCCACCACTTGACCACACTTTGTTTCTGAAGCCATCTTGAAACCCTGTCTAAAGTTGCACAATTCATTTAATCTTCATCTTTCACTCCCTGTCATTCTCTCTTTCTCACCTCAGATCTGCTGTCTGCCATCCATCCCTCTCTCGTTCTCTCCATATGTTCAGAATCTCACCCTGCACTGATTACACTCACACACTGCCTTATCTGCTACTTATCCACATTTGCCAACACATCAGTGAAGTGATCAAGAGCAGAATGCTCTCATATGAACGTATGCTTGGCACATAGGCAGATCTGTGAGTTCATTAAAGCTCTAAATATGTATACCCCATTGTAATCATTCTCCCAGATGAATGACAAATAAGCTTTTACTGATATAATGAGTGCCTTCTTTAACCCTTAATGAGCTACTACAGCTGCACACAAGGCAATGCTGCGGAATTTATGACACGCATATGCAAACAAACAGAAATAATGTGGTATTTGTATCTTTTTTTTTTTTTGTTCTTTTTCTCTGTTTAGGTTGTTAGATGATAGCAGATCTCCCCTGAGTAAGAAAATGATACAGCAATAAAACTTGTTTTATTAGAAACACTAAATCCTGCTGGAGAGACGCAAAGGAGTCTCTTCATCTCTTTCTCTCTAAAATAAACATATTATCACCCTTTTTTTCTCTATTCTCCTCTCTCTATGTGTAGCCCTACTGGGAGATGAGTGAAGATGAGCCAGAGGTTGAGCTTGTGATATGAAAGAATGATGGAAGCAATGAAGCAATGTTCTGCCGTAATGCTGCTGCAGATTTGCAATACCCATCCCTCGCCTCTCGACCTGCGGTGAAGGTGTGTGTAGGTTACCTATGGCCATGAAGTCTTCCGGCTCCCACGGCTGAAGCTGAGAGAGGGGTCCGCTGTAGAGCAGCAAGCCATCTGCCACCTCTGTGATGAACTCCAGTGAGAGGTGGCTCTCGAAGCATGGCCTTATAGGGGGAAACCAAGCATAGCCGTTTCCATGGAAACTGTGTTTTGTCTGCTGGCACTCGGGTCCCTCGAACTGAGCCGGGCACTGGCATCTATGATATGCACACAGGAAATCAAAGCTCTTATTAAAAACAGTATGAGTTTCGGGTTTTGTACACATGCTACTGTACTGACCTGGACTCAAAAGAATGAAATGTACGAAGACAAAAAGATTTGTAGTCACCATACATTGTGATCTTACAGAGCCCTAAATTGGATGAACTGTCCTGTTAAATATAGACTAAAGATCCATGTAGCCAGACTTATCAAACTTATCTCCTTACTTTAGGTTTCAACCCTGTATTTGTGCCGCATTTGTCAGAAATCACAACTAATATCATAATTTATCCAATGAACACATGACTTATTATATGCTTATTTCAGCAATGGAATAAAAAAAAAATAAAGATGGCAATTGCAACTTTTTCATCTCACAATGCGGATTCCCCCTCCCTCACAATTCTGAGTTTATATCTCACAATTTGAGATTGTGAATTTTTTGCGATTGTAGTTTGCAATTGTTAGATATAAACTCGGAATTCTGAGAAGAAAAGTCAGATAAAATGTTGCAATTATTTTTAATTATTATCATTTTCATTCTGTGGTGGGGAAAAAAACAAACAAACAAACAAAAAAATTGTGATATGTAAACGTAGAATTCAGAGGAAAAAGTTTGGATTTGCAATTATGAATTTATAACTTGCAGCTCGCAATCCCTAGAAAAAAGTCTGAATTGTGAGATATATAATATATAAAAGTAAGGTAATTTTTTTATCCATGGCAGAAACAAATACTACACATAATATTTAGCATTTTTACAATATATGTTACAAATCTTAATTCAAAGGCACATATTGTGTTTTTTTTTTCCTTAAGTGTGTAACGTTATGTACCATATACAATATACCTGTTTGTGCATGTCAACAGTCTGCAGTTACAGAGCACAAAGGATGTTAAACTATTCCAAATTATTCAAACACTTGCCTGAATGCCTTGTTTGTAGTTCTGCCATTATTTTCTTGTCTTAGCTATGTCAATATGATTCTGGATAAATTGAGAATCACAATTTTTTTTTATTTTACACAGAGATCACGATTATGAACAGACAACTAAACAAAAACAGGTAATCGCTGCCGAATGAATAAATAAATCTGAATGAATTATTTAATAAAAAAGGTTTGAACGAATGATTCACTCATTTCATTACTGGATGAATCAGTTTTTTTGAACAAATATTTTGAATGACAAATACATTTTATAACAATCCCTTGTCGCCAGCTGGTGGCGTAAAGATGTAATCGATACAATCGTTATTTGAAGCGCCATATTACTTTCAAAGTAAAATCTTTCTGTGAAAATCTGAATTACTGTAACACAGAAATAGTGATACTGTGTGGCTGAACAAACTGTTTGTGAAGCTGTTTCATACCTATACATGACAACTGCTCTCTCTGGGTCAGCGGCAGCGCCGGCACAGATTTGAATGTTGCGGTGTGATTTTGTCAAAGGTTTAACAGACACAGACGAATCGTTGTCATTTAGCAATGAGATTGTGTGGGTGTTTTATTTGAGACCGCAATATTTTAACGATTTATCATGCAGTGTTACACATTTGCATAATATACGCCTTCTGACTACTTTAGCCTGTCCTCAAAGAACAAATGGGTAAGCGTTTTTGCTATGAGGAGATGCTGCTTTTTTCCATTGTGTGGACTTCCAATACCTACACCATCGTTACAGTAGATATAATGCTGTTTACAGCTGCTCGCGACACCTCGGAAGCTGAAACCAGATTCTGGTAAGGAACACTATATTTCCAACACATGCTCTAAATGGTTGACCAATCACAACCTGTGTCACAATCAGAGTAGACTGGACGTTTTGGAAGGGGGGCTTTTAAAGAGACAGGAACTAAAACAAAGTGTTTCAGGCAGTGTGTGAAAAGAGGTGCAGCGGCAATGTATAGCATGAGAAAGATTGTGTGTTTTTTAAATGTAATCTTTAAATGTATTCTACCAGACTTCCAGTAAAAGCTTTTCTCCTCATGGGAACTTCCCAAACATCACCCCCCACAAAAACAGTAAAACTGGAACCACACTAGACCATGCACTACCAGTCTGATGTTGTACATCCTTTCGTCATCAAAAATTTCCATTTGAAAGATACACTTCATATGCATACGTATTGGCATGACTCAAACAGTAATCAACAGCTCTCTTGTTCTTCTTTTGACGGATCAGCCCCACCTGTTGCGCACACTCTCGATTCAGCCCACAAACAGCATCATCTGCTCAGAAACATCAATGACAAATTGCTTTCTTTTGGTTTGCCACCCAAGCACTGCTGTGCCCTCAGATCCCCTGCCTCAGTGCCTCTTTGGCAAGTCTAATCATAGTCTTTGAAAAATGCATGGGTCTATCGCCGCCCTTCCTTCGTGCGTCTGTCTTCTTTCTGTCTCTTTTTTTCTTTGTTTCTTTCTCTATCTGCTGTCTCACACGTAGCTGCAGTTATAATTGCCCATTTAAAAGAAAATGACATGGGTTGACGGCCTCTATGCACTTATTACAGACGAAAGAAAGAAAGACAGTCAGACAGGTCAATAAAGAAATCCAACGCATCACAAGTGCTCTGATTACATTGTGCCCTAATCAAAACTATTCTCGTGTTTACTAAAACAACATGCCATAGCAGAAGACAGGCGAGGATGTGTTTACAGGACTGACCGTCAAAAAACATGAAGCCTGATGATCACTGCTATACGTATCTAGTCTAGCAATTCAACCAATTGTCTGTTCACACTGAACATGAAACTGCTACGTGACGCAATAACAGCCAATCAGGTAATATTTGATGTTTAATGTACAGATATGAGGATTTCAGTGCAATTATATTTCACAATGGACAGTTTGTGTCTGTTATATATTACTACCTAGTAGGGCTGGTCCGAATATCATTTTTTGAGCTTCGAAGCTTCGGTAGTAATCAACACCGAATATTCGAAGCTTTGGAGGGAGGAGGCTGAACATATTCTTCCCTCTAATAAAGGCAGGAATCTCGAGAAGCAGGCAGGGCTTATATGCTCCAAGAATGGACACTGCACTAGTGATACAAAACTAGTGATACTTCAGTGCACAATCACATGATCTGGCGTAGTTTACGCAAGTGTTGGAAGTGATCTCTCGCACGTATCTCTACGCCATATCGTGTACATTGACCTCACTTACCGGAAGTGATTGAGCGCTGAAGGCTGTTGGACATAGTGGCGTATTAGAGGTAAAAAATTATATAAATACTGTTCGGTTTCTCGCTCAAACCGATCGTTTCGTGGCCGCAGGGTTTAATATGGATTCGTATGTGCATGTTTTTTCACTCTCATAGTTCTCATACTCTCATGTGTTACCATTGACATGCATTATACGACTGGCAGACTGCAACGGTTGGAGTTAAAAAGAAACAAAGTTCTACTGAAGAAACAAAGACACCTACATCTTGGATGCCCTGGGGGTAAGCAAATAAACATAAAATTTTCATTTTTGGGTGAACTATCCCTTTAACCCAAAATGCAAGCTCAGGCATGTGCTTCTTCCATATAAGCCCATGAATTGAAAATCGAAAATCGAATACCAACCCACCGAACGAATAGTCGAATATTCTGGTCCAGCCCTGCTACCTAGCATGACACCACAGAAATATAAACAAAAATTTCGAAATGTCCAGGTTAGGACAACATTTTTACTTTAAAGAAATGTTTATCATGTCCCACCTGGTTGATCTGAGAGGAATTAAAGGTGCATTCAATAGTTCATTAGATAGCTATCATCGCTGTTCTTCATGTACTTTAGATACCGATACCTCAATGGTATACAGTACTGCCATCTATCGACATGTATAAGCATGACTGTCTGAGTTTTAAATAAAGCACACTGACACTAGTGAATTTTAGAAATCAATTTATGCAATTAATTCCTTTACCTGTCCAACAAAAATAAAAGCAACTTGGGCATCACAACTTTTCTCTGTTATCAAATCTTTCCACACTGTATGCAGTACTGATGTTCACACTATTTTTTTTTGTCTTTTTCTGTCTTTCTGGCTTCAGACCTTTTTTGCTTCTTCAGCCGTACAGGTGATGATTCTCCCAGTATCTTCTTTAGTAAAGCACAATTATAAGTGTCTAGAATACATTTGTACTCTTCGAATCACCAAACAACACTACGCTACTATATCTACAGAGACGGCAGCCAATGAGGATGAAGATATTTTTTGATGTTTAGTGAAGCACATTTTAACATGCTTAAAAAAAACTGGCAAACTGGAGTGGGGTGACTGGTATCATACATAATTAAAACATAATTAAACAAATATTATAGAAAAATGTTATGATTATAGTTTTTATCAGAAATGAGTGTACACATTCAGACTCTTCATAAAAAACATTTTTCTTACTATGTAAAACTTTGAATTAGCACCAATTGAATTAGAGTTTTTTTAGATCCATTCTCATAAGATGCCAAAGTTTACAGGAATCTGTCTCAAAGATTTCAGATGGTGTGTCAGATAGTCATTCTCGACTCATCCATCAAGCGTGTTGAGATGGATACACGTGCGGGATGGAAGAGTAATGCACACCACAGAGAAAACTTTCCATGATAATGGCACAGATATTACATTTCTAATGTTGGCCCATTGATTACTGTCAGCCTCACAGCGCGCTGGATTTGGACAAATTTCTAGCCTGGTGCGCCTAATACTCTCCCAAGACACAAATCCAGCAAGACAGAGGAGCCAATCTGGTTGCAATAAGACAACATTTCAACCGTCCGAATCAATACAATAAAGTAACTCTGTCTCGGGAACAATACCCTTTTAAGCTAAAGTTTCATGAAGTCTCACTAGAAACTATGTCAGGTGACTCCCTTTGAGTAATACATAAGCCCTGCGATTTGGTGTCTGTAAGAGTCAGTCGGCAGGGTTTTAGGGATGGATGAAGGGGTGCTTTAGTGGGCAATTCAATGTGGAGATCAAATTATGTGACGGGATCAATGAAAGAGACAGTCCCACTGGAGCAAATGAGAATATTAAAGCTGGTCTGAGAAAAGACTGAGCAAAGGAGCAGAAAGATGAAAAAGCAAAATGTTTGCTGATAATGCATTTTCAGTTTCTTTGGGGCATTTCTTACAAGCAGTTGTTTGTGAACAAAAATGTTAAATAGCACAAAAACAGCAAGAAGGCATTTTGACAGTCTTTTAATTCCTTAAGGAAACAACAGCCTTTGATAAACATCAGCAGGATCACAGATCTTTCTAAAGCAGAAACAAACTGAAAGAATTGGCCTCTGTCCCATTAAATTCACTGGGGTCAATGTGAGCAATATCTAAAATATTAAGAGTGTGTGCTTGTCAGCGATAGAGAGAATGCCAGAGAGACAGCAAAACGCTTTCAAATAGAAACTTCTTCCTCCATTGACAAAAAAAAAAAAGGACTCAGCTCTGTTCAGCTTGATGCACTAAATCAGACCAATGTATCTCCTTGAGTGAATCCTGGCATTAATATCAGCCATGATGGCTAAACACAATCCTCTTACTCCCTCTGGTCCGTTTCACCCCTTCCCTTTTGCTCATTTCCTGCCAGTATTAACCATATGTGGATTCCATTGGTTAGCTTGTGAAAGACCTACAATAATCTCCCCCCTGCCCTCCATTTACAAATCCACCATTAAGCCTCCTTCCTGACTATCTACATGTTGCTCCTTAAATCTTGAGGTCCAGCCCTCAGTGAAGTGACATGCACTCTATACTGGAATATACAGCACGCATGTATCTGCATATCAGACATAGTATTTTAATGAAAAAATACAACAGGGGTCGGGAACCTTTTTTGACCAAAGAGGTTAATGCATTTTTCCAAAAGAGCCACAGAAAAAAAAAGAAAATTATAAAAAGTATATTTTTTTCAATAACATTTCAATAATAGTAACTTTATTAGGTCCATAGACATCTAAAAACAAACAAAAAAAAACAAACAATAAATAAGTTGCAATATGGAATTAATTGTGCAGGGCTTTCACTGTGAGGTTGAGTTACCAACTGAGGAGCATAAATCCTTTTCTATGTGTGTGTGTATGTGTATGTGTATGAGTGAGTTAGTGAGTGAGTGAGTGAGTGAGTGAGTGAGTGAAGAACAATGCACAGTGCTTACATCGACTGTGTTTATGTGAATACTCAACATCTTGGCATTTTGACATATTTCTATGTGCATTTGACCGTTAAGGCATGAAACCGAAGGCAAAGGCTACTGCTCGTCTGTGTTCCGCACAGCGCGCACACAGAAAGTTTTCTATCAGTATACCGAATCACTTCTCTTTTGCAGCTTATTGCACTTAATATTTCTTTTTAATTTCAAGCACATTACTTTTTCATTCATTCATGTTTTGTTATTAATAACTTCAAACAGTCTCTGCAACTAAAAGCTGCAAGGATCATCATAAATAAGACACATTTATAGGACATAAAAGATCTCGGCAAAAGTGAAAGTACCAGGTGAAATGTTTTGAAATGTCTCTTGGCATAGCAGAGCACCCGTTTCAATAAAGTTATGCTTCAGTCCAGTCACTTTTTTATATACATTTATATTTTCGCTTCTGTTCTAAAAAATAGTTTTCAACATTACAAACAAGCTACGCAGCTGCTTGAATCTGAGTGCAGGACCTCAGGTTACCACAGAAACATAAGTGGCTTGCTGTTGATTGCTGTCGTGACACTCGCAAACAGCACTGAACACGCCGGTACAGCTTATTAATTTAAACTTTGCAGTAGCTTCGGTAGGCTCCCTTACAAAAAAGAAGCATACTTCAAGTTCATTTTATGAAGTATAGTTGAGTGAAGTTCAAGTATCTTACATAGTAAGTATACTAATATCAATGTACTATTAGTGAACTTGTAAGTGTACTATTTCAATACTGCTTAAATGTTTTAGTGCTTTAATGTTTAACGTTTTAGTATATAAAAGTATACTTCCCTTTCGAGGGAACTTCACACTAGGACTGCTTTGGGGACGCCCTCAGGGTGATTATGTCTGATACACGTATGTCAACTTAGCCAATGGCGAAACCGAACGTCATGGGCGGGTGACGTCATGACCAGGAAAGGATAAATACATATCCGGTCTGACCGGCTTCAGCTTTTCTGCCTCAGCAAAGAGCTCTGTGTCATATTTATTGTTGTCTGTCATTTACGTATCTGAAGCATTCACAGCCATGGCGAACACATCCACATTTAAACAGTGTACTCCTCCATGTCCCCGTTTCCTGACGGGTGGAGATACACATGATTTGTGTGTGATGTGTTTGGTCTATCGAGGGGGCTGATTGCAAGCTTTGCGAGAGGCTGCCGCTTCACACGCTCCGCTCCCGCCTGTCACTCTTTGAGAAGGCTAGCGTTCCCTCTGGTTCTGGACTCGTTGCTGCTGAGACATAGCAGAGAAGGACATCATGGGGATCGCAGAAGGATGTCTCTGAGGGGTTTGAAATGGGCGTGAGTGCTCTTTCTCTGCCCTCACCGGGGAGATCTGTTGCTCAATCTCTGGTGTCGGAAGCCCACGCTGTGGCTTCTTCTGCCCAGGGTAAGAGCCCGTTGCTTCAACACTCCACTGAGAAGGTGGATGTATTGAGCGTTGGAATGGGGGAAGATGATTCGCCATCTCTTTCCCCAGCACACGAAGAGCTGGTGGAGGTGATGACTCACGCTGTTGCCAAGTTAAATATTGAATGGCCAGCCGAGAAACAAGGCGCTCGTCCCAAAAGCTAATTAAACGAGCACTTTCTCACACCAAATGTGTCACCCCTGCTTCAGCATCGTCCCTGAAGGCCCCCACGCTCCCCACTAAGCCACTAAGCCACTAAAAACAACATCAGGGCTGGTGGGGAAAGCGTATGCGGCAGCAGGGCAGGCTGGTGCTTGTTTACATACGATGAGCATTTTGCAAGCATACCAAGCCGAACTGCTGAAGGATTTGGATGGCGGTGAAGGAATGGGCCCTGACGCAGTTCGCAAATTTATCACTTATACAGATTTATCTCTGAGAGCCACCAAGGAGACCGTTAGAGCTATTGGGCAGTCCATGGTGACAGAGAGACATTTGTGGTTCAATCTGTCTGATATTAAGGATAAAATCAGGGCTTTTCTCCTTGATGCTCCAATTGAGCCTTCTGGTCTGTTCAGCGGCGCTGTAAATGCAGTCATCGACAGGTTCCAGGAGACTAGGAAGCAGGCGGAGGCATTTAAGAAATATCTTCCGCGCCGCCACCAACCCTCTGGGGCTGCTGGGCATGAGCAGACCCAGCCGTCTAGCTCTTCATATAGGCAGCGGCAAAAGGAGAGTGTGGCATCGCGTGCTCCACCTCAGAGATTCGGTGGGCCGGGGCAGCACTCTCAGCCCAAGCCTTCTAAACCGAAGACCGATCTGAGGGTCGTGCTTCAGGCGAAGAAGGCTTCGGGCCAAAAGAGGTCCTGATGCCAGCAGCATCAGGTCTCTGAGGGCGCCCCCCCACGGGGTGGATTGGTGGTTACCTCATTATACCTTGTTCACCCTTAGTAGATTTTCTGGCGGAGTGGAAGCTTCTACCAAAAATATCGCTATGGGTCCTGCAAACGATAGAGAAAGGGTACAGAATTCGGTTTGAGTTCCGCCCACCTCGAATCAACGGAGTGCTCTTAACATTAGTGCATCCCGAGCAGGCTCTGATAATGGAACAGGAAGTAGAGACCTTATTAAACAAGGAGGCTATAGAACAGGTCCCTGTACAAGACAAAGAATCGGGTTCTCCACAGCTGATACTTCACAGTTCCAAAAAAGGATGGAGGGTTGCGTCCCATATTAGATCTTCGCCATCTGAATCTTACAGTCAGAAAACTAAAATTCAAGATGTTCACGTTAAGTTAAATTGTGAATCAAATCAGATCTGAGGACTGGTTTGTCACAATAGATCTAAAGGACGCATACTTCCATGTCTCCATCCTTCCACAACACAGGAAGTTTCTGAGGCAAAGTTTACCAATATCGGGTTTTTCCATTCGGCCTAGCTCTTTCACCCCACATGTTCACGAAATGTGTAGATGCAGCTCTGGCCCCGCATACACTTTCTGAACTATATAAACAACTGACTGATACTAGCACAGTCGGAGGAGATGGCGGTTCAGCATCAAGATGTCGTCCTCGCTCATATTCGAAAGTTGGTGTTAAGACTGAACACAAAGAAGAGTGTGCTTTCTCCAGTACAGAGGACCACTTTTCTGGGCGTGGTTTGGGATTCAGTAGTGATGCGGGCAGTTATTTCACCCGCTCGCATCACTGCAATTCTATCAGTTGTGAAAAGAGTAAAGCTAGGTCAGTCACTCACTGTGAAACAGTTTCAATAGGGGTTGATGGCAGCAGCAGCAGAATGAGACCCTTACAGTGGTGGCTCAGGACCAAAGGACCCTTTTCATATGATCAAGATCACGCACCGGTGCAGCCGCGCCATGGTTATATGGAAGAAAAATTGGTTCCTGTCCCAGGGTCCTGTGTTGGGAGCCCAGTGTCGTCGAGTCACTCTCACAACGGATGCCTCTCTCACGGGCTGGGGAGCGGTAATGGAAGGCCACTCAGCTCAGGGTCTGTGGAGGGACCATCATCTTTCGTGGCACATAAATTGCCTGGAGATGATGGCAGTCTTCAATGAGTTGAAGTTCTTCCTCCCAGACCTGCGGGGCCATCATGTGTTGGTCCGGACAGACAACAAATCGGTGGTCTCTTATATAAATATAAGTGGATCTGTTTGTGTCTCAGGATACGACACACTGTCCGCTCTGGTTCTCTCTGATGCATCCAGCTCCTCTGGGACTGGATGCCATGGTACAGATGTGGCAGAGGCTGCGTTTCCCCCAGTTGTTTTGCTCCATGGAGTTCTGGAGAAGATTCGCCGGGAGGGGATAAGTCTACTGTTAGTAGCACCCTACTGGCCGAGCCGGATTTGGTTCTCGGACCTTGTAGCTCTGCTCGATGGCTCACCTTGGAAGATTCCGATCAGGAGGGATCTTCTATCTCAGGCGGAGGGCTCGATATTTCACCCCCACCCAGAAATGTGGAACCTGTGGGTTTAGCCTCTGAGGCCAAGCTCATAGAATCTGGTCTCTCAACTGAGGTTGTAGAGACCATCCTTAGCTCCAGAGCTCCATCCACAAGGAAACTATATGCCCTGAAGTGGAGATTGTTCACTTCTTGGTGTCAAGAATGACAGCTAGATTCAGTTAACTGCCCTATTGGTTCTGGATTGACCCCTTCTACACTAAAAGTGTATATGTCCCATGTGGATGGTACTACTGTGGGAAAAAACCCATTAGTAACTTGTTTTTTGTATGGCATCCAGAGGCTGAGGCCTACAGTACCCACTAGAGTTCCTGCTTGGGATTTGGCTATCGTGTTGAAAGGTTTATCATCGGCTTCGTTCAAGCCACTGGATACCATCTCAGAGAAGTTTCTGACTCAGAAAACTGTCTTCCTTCTTGCCATGTCTTCCATTAAGAGAGTAGGAGACCTTCAGGCCTTTTGCACATGGGATGGTTAAAGCTTTCCTTTACCCTAGAGTAGGGTATGTTCCGAAGAGCTGCCCTGTGGAGAAAACCGGATCAACTTTTTGTCTGTTTTGGGTCGCATAACAGGGGTCGCCCTGCATCCAAACAGACAAGGAGCAAGTGGATAGTCGAGGCTATTTCACTGGCTTATGAGTTTTCTGGCCAGCAATGCCCTTTAGCTGTCAGCCTCCAAGGCCTTGGTTTCGGGGGTCTCCCTCAAGGAAGTTTGCGATGCGGCCGGTTGGTCCTCGTCGCTTACGTTTGTAAGGTACTATGATCTTGACCTAGATGCAGCTCCAGGTTCCTCAATGCTTCTGTCCTGAATGTGCCACAGTTTCACACAACAGGCATTTTGCTATTATGGCGTTTTGGTATATTGTTCCCAAAGCAGTCCTAGTGGACACAGTGTGAAGTTCCCTCGAAAGGGAACGTCTCGGGTTATGACTATAACCATAGTTCCCTGAGAAGCGAACGAGACACTACGTCCCTTGGCCATACTCCCTGCATCCCTGTGGTCGATTTGCTTTGGCAGTTTAGCTGAAGCCGGTCAGACCAGATGTGTATTCATCCTTTCCTGGTCATGACGTCACCCGCCTGTGACGTTCGGTTTCGCCATTGGCTAAGTTGACATACGTGCATCAGACGCAATCACGCCGAGGGCGTTCCCAAAGCAGTCCTAGTGGACGCAGTGTCTCGTTCCCTTCTCAGGGAACTATGGTTATAGTCATAACCTGAGATGGTTTAAGTGTACTATATGTGTAACAGTAGTGCTCAACTAGTTCACAATTACAAATCTTATTTGTACTGCATCTGTACTACAAGTGAACTTGTAAGTATACTAGTAGCTTACTATTTTATTACTTGTAGTACATTTTTTTAGTTTATGGAAGTATACTATAAACTAGGGTAAACGTGCCTATTAAGCTCAAGTACCCATTAAGCACACTACTATCTTTGAGCTCAGATAATAAAAAGAAAAAACGAATTTATCATCCTACTTGATGTCTTAACCAATTAATGTGTTTGTTACTATATACCTCATGTAATTTCAAGCAAATCAGACCATTGCACACTGAGATATGGGTATCCATGTGTTCACACTGTCTGGTGGCCATTTTGAATGCGGTCTGAAAACTTTCACCAAAAGTGTAGCCCCTTAAATGTGCATTTTTTAGATGTTTAAGCCTTTATTTTCGATAAGTATAACTTCTTACTGCAAAATTAAGAGATTAAGATTTAGCCTTTTGCATATTATAACCTGTAACCTGGATGTGGGAAATAATTACAGTTCCAAAAGATAGTTTTAGCAACATAGCACAAGTGCTGCAGAACACTGTGTGCTACACTAATATATTACTTCACATTTTATAAATTTACAGTTTACTGATGTTCTGTGGTTTTACACTGCTGTAATTTTTAAAGACTTAATTTTATTGTAAGGTGAGCTTAAAGGGTGCACTACTATGAAAATCACAGCTTCATTGTGACATCCATAAGAAAAAGTATAATTTCATAGATATTTTCAATAATAGCTGTTCATATTAAGATTTACATCTCGCGCTCCGCCCCGCAGCGTGGGTATAAAGCGGAAGTGAATGCAGCGCACTGTTGTTTTTCACTGAGGAGCCGAACTAGTGACTCGACATGCAGTGATAGTACAGCAACTGTGGCGACGGGACGTACGTCTCCGTTCCCTTCTTCAGGGAACGAGGGTTACCATACGTAACTGAGACGTTCCCTTTCAGTCGACAACACCTAACTGAGACGGCAGAGAGCTCTGCTGAGGGAAAGACACGGGTTCGCCGTAGGGAGCTGTACCGTGGAAGAATACACATATAGGTCCGCCGTGGGGGTCACAACATATGGAACCCAGCCTAACCTGGCGTCGGACGCTCCGCCACATCCAACTGCCGCAGGTTGCGGAGGACTCAACAGGGTTCGCCGTTTCTGGGGAACTCGACTGGAGCATATAAGCGCACGTATCCGTTCCATGGGGAAGGGAATGGCGCAGCAAGCCGACACTTACAACGGGCACTTCGGTGTTACTGACTATGGTAAGTTAGCACACAGGAAGACACCGGCTTTACATGGAGGCTATAAAATCTAGCAAACGTGTTAGGTGTCGCCCAGCCCGCAGCTCTACAAATATCTGTCAGCAAGGCACCACGAGCCAACGCCCAGGAAGAAGCTACACCCCTAGTGGAGTGGGCTCTTAACCCAAGCGGGCAGGGCAGGTCTTGGGTTTCATACGCCAAGACGATGGCATCCACTATCAAGTGGGCCATCCTCTGCTTGGAGACAGCCTTTCCCTTCTGCTGGCCTCCATAACAGACGAAGAGCTGCTCTGAGGTCCTGAAGCTTTGCGTTCTGTCCACCTAAGTCCGCAAAGCACGGACGGGATAGAGAAAAGCTAGGGCTGGGTCTGCCTCCTCCGAAGGCAGCGCTTGCAGGCTCACCACCTGGTACCGGAAGGGAGTGGTGGGAACCTTGGGCACATATCCGGGCCGGGGTCTCAGGATTACATGAGAGTTACCGGGCCCGAATTCCAGGCAGGATTCGTCGACCGAAAATACCTGCAGGTCCCCTACCCTCTTGATAGAGGCCAATGCAGTCAGGAGTACTGTCTTTAGAGACAGAATTTTTAACTCAGCTGACTGCAAAGGCTCAAAGGGTGCCCTCTGCAGTGCGGTTAGCACCAGAGTTAAGTCCCAAGAGATGGCGGGCGAGTTGTGACATGTGACGGGAGCGTAGAACACCCTGTTTGTTGATGTACGCAACGGCCGCAGTGTTGTCCGTACGGACCAGAACGTGCTTGCCTAGTAGCGGCGTTTTGAATCGGCCTAGCGCAAGATGAACTGCTAACAACTCGAGGCAATTGATATTGGAGACAACAGCATGCCTGGACACTTGTTCTAGGGGAACTCCTGCCCGTAGAAATGAAGGGTCCGACCACGGGCTGAAGGTTTGGCGGCACCTCGGAGTCACGAGGACACGGAGGGATCCGCTGTGCCACGCCCATCTCGGGACTCGGTCTTGTAGCCAGCGTTGAAACGGTCTCATCTGAAGCAATCTAGGCGGCATTACTACGGCTGCGGATGCCATATGCCCCAGGAGCCTGAAAATGTTTCAGTGGTACCACTGTCCTGCATTTGAACGAATTCAAGCAGTTCAACACCGACTGGACGCATTCCTCGGTGAGGCACACTGTCAGGCCGACCGAATCCAGCTCCATATCGAGAAAAGAGATCCTCTGCGTGGGGCAGAGTTTGCTCTTTTCCCAGTTGACCTGAAGCCCCAACCGGCTGAGGTGACTGAGCACCATGTCCCTGTGTTCGCACAACTGCTCTCGTGGCTGGGCAAGGATCAGCCAGTCGTCGAGATAGTTGAGGATGCAAACTCCACGTTTGTACTGATATGCTCGTCCGTCGAACGCAAAGCGTAGAAACGGTCTGTGTCGAGGGAGAATCGAGACATGAAAGTACGCGTCCTTCAGGTCGATCGCTGCAAACCAATCTTGGGGACGGATGCACCTGAAGATGCGTTTCTGCGTTAGCATTCTGAACGGTAGCCTGTAAAGGGACCGGTTCAAGAATCGCAGATCCAAGATCGGCCATAACCCGCCGCCTTTCTTGGGTACAATGAAGTACAGGCTGTATAAGCCGGTCTTCATATCGGCTGGAGGGACCGGTTCTATCGCGTCCTTCGCCAGTAGGACTGCAATCTCCGCCTTGGCTTGGCAGCGGCTTGAGCGGGCTGGACATCCTTCCCACGGCCAGCTCCACACCTATGCCCGGGTGGAGGCTGCTGCTGGGCTAAGGGCGGGAGCGGGGGCGGCGGCGGGCGGACGTCCTCGACGACGAGCAGGCGGAGATGCTGCATCAGGGTGGAGGCAGCAGCTGGCCGCTGGGGCAGGATGTGCTTATTAGCCTCCGTCTGCTTCTGGGCGGCCGAGAACTGCTGGGCAAAGATCTCAAACGCATCGCCGAACAACCCGGCCGAGGAAACGGGGGAGTCCAGGAACCGATACTTGTCGTCTCCCTCATATCAGCCAGGTTGAGCCAGAGATGCTGTTCCTGGACCACTAAGGT
Organism: Rhinogobio ventralis; assembly: GCA_039654625.1. Classification (NCBI taxonomy): domain Eukaryota; kingdom Metazoa; phylum Chordata; class Actinopteri; order Cypriniformes; family Gobionidae; genus Rhinogobio; species Rhinogobio ventralis. Next base: position 22,791,686 of record CM077193.1, on the reverse strand, counting down.
GGACATCACCTGGCCAAGGGAACGGGCGGTGACATTCGTCGCCCTGAGGGCGAGGTCCAGGAGGAGCTCTGGGTCAGGCCTACCCTTGTGCATGTCCATGAGTGCCTGGGCCTGGTGAACCTGAAGCAACGCCATGGCATGCAAGGCGGACGCAGCCTGGCCACAAGACCTGTAAGCCTTCGCAGTCAGACTGGAAGAGAACTTACAAGCCTTGGACGGGAGATGCGGGTCACCGCGCCAGTTGCATCGCGACGGCCCGCTCCACTGGCGGGATTCCCACGTACCCCTTGGCTTGCCCGCCGTCAAGGGTAGTGAGGAGGGAGGAGCCACTAGGTCTGTTTCTGGCACTAAATGGTGTCGTCCACGACCTAGTGAGCTCCTCATGCACCTCCGGGAAGAAAGGCACCTGGGGCGGGAGAAACCAATCATCCAACCTAGAAGGTTCGGGACGTGGTGGAGGGTTCTACTCAAGCCCGACCTTTTTGGCGGCCCGGGAAAGCATAGCTTTCAACTCGGGGTCCGATTTGACCGTTACCACTCTCCCAGAGGGAGGCAGTACAGCCGAATCTTCATCCTCCGAGGACCGGAACTCCCCCTCCGATGCAGCGATCGACATCTGTTCGTCTGCTGGAGCCCCAAAGGTCACCACTGGACGCCCATGGGAGGGGCCAGCAATTTCCTCCGGAAGCTCTACCGGCTGTGGCGCTTGTGAGGGATCAGGGGTCTGCGGAGGCTGGCTCGGCGGGTTTGCCCTGAATGTAATCCTCAGGTCACCCCGGCCATCCGTCGAAGTAGGTCTATTCTGAGGAATAGCACTAGATCGAGGTATGGGTAGGGGGACTCCGCCTACCCGAAGGTAGGTGAGTCTCGACCTAAGCGCCGAGATAGTCATGTTCCCACAGTGGGAACATGAACTATCCACAAAAGCTGCCTCAGCATGCTGAATGCCCAGACACGTGATACAGCGATTGTGACCGTCAGCTGGCGACAGGGAACGACCGCATCCAGAAACGCACGGGTGGAATGACATCTTGAAAAAGACGCAGTGTCACACCCGTGTTGCTCTTTTTGTGAGGAAACGCTCTTTTAAGAAGTGCCGAAGCACCCAGGAAAGACCGCGGCAACACACAGGAGATAAGTGCATCCTGTGTGTGCACTCACAACAAGCAAACGCCCTCACGAACCTTCAGTTGCTGTGAGAACAGTAGTTTGTTTTGAATAAGCAGCGGTGATCTCGCGGTCGCGCTGTTTGTGCCGTCAAGCCAGCACAGCGTCTTCCTCTCGTTCTCTGTAGTGTTTTCTCTGCTGAATAAACAGGCAATTTCGCTCTTCATTAACGCCGTTCGGCTCCGAAGTGAATGACAACAGTGCGCTGCATTCGCTTCGGCTTTATACCCGCACTGCGGGGCGGAGCGTGAGATGCAAATCTCGCACACCAATAGTCATTGGCTGGTTCTCTATATCTCGAAGCTGATAGGGGCTCCCTGAAGTGATCCAAATTCGTTGGTGATGTCCGATGTACGTCGAACATGACCGACTGAAAGGGAACTGATGGTTGTCACTTCAAGTTAATCTTTATACAATTATTCTTTAAAAATGTTGTTTAAAATAAACAAGAATGAAAAAAAAAAAAAAACATGTTGTGAGCTTAATGGCAACAGGGGTGTGCTTAAAGGGTACAAACATGTACCCATTAAGCACAGACAGACTTTTTGCATTTAATGATGTATATCTTAATTTAAATGCTTTTGTCATTTAAAATAAAATAAAATATTAGTGTGTGAGAGATTAAAATTTTATTATTTTTATTTATTTTAACATAACTTCTTGTACTCAAACCAATACCCTGTGCGCTAAAATGTCTCAATGTAGATTTTAGTGAGCTTAATAGGTACGTTTACCCTACTAGTTAGTGATTTATACTGCAAGTATACCTGTACGTTTTCTTTAAGTGAACATGACATCAAACTTATAGTTTATTATTTATATATTATTTTTGCACTTTAAGTATACTACTATGTTTCTATTAGGTATTATTATTTTTTAAATATATGATATATACTTTTTACTGTGCTTTAACTCTTGCCATTTAAAAAACAAACAAACATTTTATTCTAGTTTCATGCATACATGTTTTATCAACACTTGAATGTTTGGTAAGTTTGATAAGAAAGCAATATTTTAAACAAAAAGCTGAGAAAATGGCATTTTTGCCAAAGACCTGGCCTATGCTATTGCTGAGCACTACATTGCAAAAAAGCATTTTCTTAACCAGTATTTGTCTTATTTCTCATTAAACATATGTAAACAAGCAAGATATTTATATCGAATTAGGTTTTACGTTTACTGTTTACTTCAAAGAAAAGAAACTTAAAGATATATTGTCTATAAGCAAGTTATATTGTATATCTTAAAAAGTCCTAAGTAAATTGATCTTGTTTTACAAATGTTTCTATATTTTTATTGGGTAAAAAATATATTATTTATTTTGTAGCATGCTACTAAACAATCAATATTAATTTTTAATTTCCAAATAAATGAAAATTGAATCAACATTGGATCCCAAAGTGGCAGAATATGCGGTTCATTATGTACAGTACAGTAACACAAATCCTTTGAGCAAAAGTTGAAATTTCAAGTACATAAAACTAAACGTATGATTTCACAAACACAGAAAATGACACAAAATTCAGAGCCATCATTATTTGTTGAATGGTGACAATCATCTAAAAAGATGCATCTTAATTAGACAAAGTATGATTGAGGGCGTTTAAACTGAACCTAGTTCTACATTTTATCATCTGTACACAATAAAGCTCCACATCCTATTTGTGATAAATATAGTATTTTGCAGGATCTATTTTTCGCCTGCAAATCTATCTATAATTTACGAATGAGAGATTTTTGTCTCATGGCTTTTGCTAACAGTAGCTGCAGGATTTTTTTGCATTGTTTTACCAGCGGTTGGGGAAATTTAATTATTTCATGCAGGGCTATTCTAACAGGGTTTTTTTAGTCTATGAGTGAATGTGTTTGACATCGACCCCTTTCCTGCAGATGTACATTCACAAAAGATTTGTAAGTCTACTTTATCTATTTAATTCTAATGAAGCACATACATGGTACATGGACTGAATGAAAGTGACTCATGAAGTTCCGTTAATAGAAAAAGTACCTTGGGATCTAAACACTCCAGGATGGTTGGATGTTTGATGCATGTGAATTATAGCATTTGTGCAAGAAAACATTGATATTTAAAGCACTCTTGCTGCAGGACTGTCTAAGTCTCTCTTGACACAGAAATAACCAAGCAGTGTGAGTAAGGGACCCAAAAGCAATTTCATTCTGCCAAAGCAAGATAATCATTATAGACCATGTCATATCAATGCATACAAATCCCTATTTTTCAAACAAATGTCTATGTTTGATAAACCGTTCCGTATGAGTGCACACAGTGCAAATAAACATTTTCATATTAATACTCATATTTTGACATATAAAAAAAGGCACATATATATACTTGAAGGCTGAAGAAAACTGGAAGGTTGACGTAACACAAACGCAACATTGAAATTGTTGCCTGTGGACATTATTAGGATTAGAGGAGGGCTTGAGGCAAGAAAGCACTATGGCCCACAACAGCAGCTCACCACATTACATGCTCACTAGGTCTGACCGCTCACAAATCCTTCTTTTAATTAAACCACTGAGAGCTAAATGAATGTTTCCATATTTTTCAAGGTGATAAAATGAGGCATAGAAAAGACATACTGTATATCAGAATGGGATGTTAAGCCACTGCATGTGCATGCGTTGCATGTACAATCTCATGGTGGTATTAAAGCAGATCTTTCCATGATGTCTCAGATAATGTTATACAAAAAGACAAAATGGGCATGTCTCCATGTAAAAAAAAAAAATGAATACAGGTGTGGAAACAGGTTTGTGCATGTGTGTGTGTGTGTGTGAGTGTGTGATCGGAGGTGGTAGTGTGGTCTCGATAGGTGTGAGTCTGAGTGAGGTAAATGGTCAACATATAAATTATACAATGGGCAAATGTGCAATTAAATTTTTTAAATGCCCCCTTTGGAAGATGTCATGCCGGTATTTATGATATGTTCATTGCTCTGCATTTTTAATTTCCCTGCTGAGGGGAAAAATCCTCCATATCACAAGCAGATATTAGATCACAGCTCACATCTGCAAGCACATCTCAGATATCATTAGGAGCTTCCAAATGGCAGCTGCTCTCTTGATTTGGTTCTAAATCAACCCATACATACTAAAAGACTGAGCTTTATAAATCACTGCTAAGCATCCAGTAGTGCCCTAGCTATCTGTTACACAGTCTTACAGTATGGTATTGTCAACTCACATTATAGTCAGGGCTGACAATAGATAGATAGTTATTCATACACAACATTTTCCCACTTTTTTCTCAACGTCTGTCCCTGTAATTTCCGAGTTTATCTTACCTTTAGGGAGGAGAAATGTAAATGTGTTTTCAAAGAGTTGATGAATTCATCAAAACAGCTCTGGCCAATATTTTCAATAAAGTAATACCTTAAAATAAAATACAAAATTAAATTAAATACAACAGATTATAATTTTGATGTGTAAAACACAGACTCTTGAAAAAAAATGGCAGTGGCTATTTGCACTGTGTAAGTAAAAAATGAAGAAAATATTCAAAAAGTGGGAATGAAGTGTCTAACTGGTATATAATAGTGGGAATAAAGCTTAAATAGCGATATATGCCATTTACACAAAGTGAAAATAGCAGTGAATATTTGTTAGATGCTACTTATACTTAGTGCAAATTGTAGCAGATACCACCTCAGTGCATTGTAGTATATTATAAATCAGAATGCAATAATAACAAGCTATTCAATGTATTATATTCATTACAATCATAAATGGATGCTGCCTTATTAAGACATTACTTGTCCCTATCCCTAAAGCCCTCCCCTTCCAGATAAACACTTTATTCCCACTATTAAATACCCCTTAGGCACTTTATTTCCACTTTTTGAATATTTTCTTCATTTCTGTTTAAAATAAACACCTATCCTAGCTGATGTGTGATGGGGAAAGGGAAAATAATTAGTTTAGAAAAAGGCAGAATCAATCTTGAATCGGTCGTGTCAAAAGCTACCGCACCCACCTTTCCTTCCACGCCACTGTTCCTGTTAACAACAGGATTTCTTTTCTAATTTTAATAGATCAGTTAGACAATGGTGGGTGGAGTTAGTGTAAGCAGCTTCTGCCAACATGGCAGTCTAATTTCACTTGTGTAAAAATATACACATTTTAATGTACATTACAAATGGAACTAATATACAACAAATGCGATTTTGCTCTGACAAGGTCTTGAAATTCTTCATAGCCTTATAAAATTAGTTTGAATGATGTGAAGGCTTTTACTCATTATTTCTTTGCTGATTCCTAAGATATAGCCTATTTATATATTCTTGTTCCAATCACCATATGAAGGTGCAATTATTTCAGATAACTCAATCCAGCTATTCTAATCAAACTTGCAGATGCATTTGAAATATCATATTAGCTATACAGGAACTAGCATGATTAGAAGATCTGACATATCATGTTTTAATTAGAAGTGATGGAAGTGATAAAAAAGCTGTCCAGCTTTCCACATGTATAGTTTACATCAAGAAATATCACCTCTAATTAGAACTACATGTCCCAGTGTAGGCAGATACACAACTTCATGCTTGAAAACAGAATCTAAAACACAGAAAGTTGTGTTCAAAATTTTCAACATGAGACACAAAATCAACTGCCTTGTTCAATTACAGCCACGGCTGAGAAACCTTGCATTGGAGCTTTTGTTATTAAATCGTGGCTGCCAGGTTTCTGTGTATTCTGAGAGAAAAAAATCCCCACCTAACAATTATCGCAAGCTCTTTGCTCCTGCAAACCCGTCCAATCCCAGACACTCAGTATTGTTATATTTAGGGAAGGAAATCAATATCCATGCCAGGACTGGATAATTGAATAACACAGGAAAGAAAGGTTCTCTCAGCCTCATATTTGTGAAAAAGCTCAGAAGTGAGAAGATTAGACTTACAAATAGTACATTGGATCCATGTGGAAGTTCACTTAATCATGTCTCCTTTTTGCACTCTCAAAGAGGCACATGAATGTGAGATGAGTAAGAGGCATCTAAGTGCTTTGTCAATTTCAGACAGTTTCATCATGCAATTTTCAACCTAATGTAATGTTTAGACAATGTGTTTGGTCGTTTCCTCAAAGAGCTTGCATATGCTCAAGAACCTGCTGCAGATTACAGACTGCTCATGGAAGCCTGTTGTAAACATCTCACTGCTGTTATGCTCTTCAGCTCACTCTCTCTCCATATGCAAAGTGAAATAAAGTCATCCGAGTACGCTCTGGGGCTTTCAAAGGAAAACCTGTACATTCTCACCTGTATCCGCTCTGCGTGTCCACGCAAACTCCTCCGTTGTGGCAGGGGTTTCTGGGATAGACGGAGCAGCTCTGGTGGAGGTGTTCACGTGCTGAGCAGCTGCAGACAGCTGTGGCTTCCACAGTCACTGACACTAGAGCCATGCTGCCCGAGTCGACCACCACCGGCTTGTCAGTCACGGTCAGGTGGCTGGTGCAGCCCCCTCCTCCCCGACAGTCAGCATCCACACACTCATCTACATGAACCTGGGTCACGTTGACTTGAAGAAAAGACTGGAGCTGGATGAAAAGAGAGAGCAAGAAAGTAAGTCCTTCAATTGAGAAAATACTGCCATTATGCTGAAAGGAAGAAAAAAAAAACAGAACAAACTAAAATAAAGAAAAGAACACTCCAACAGCTCCATAATTTTGAGTCATTTTGACCCAGAAACAGATTTTGAGTTTTATATCACGCATCACTTTATTTAACCATAGCAAATTTTTAAGTTAAGTTTTTGGTGTTTATTTAAAATTTGATATTTTAATCTTATATCTGTTATTTAACAGTTGAGATAGTTATTTAATGCTTTACTAACTATCAGAAGACATTAACCAGGTTTAAATCCCAGTTACGCAGATGGGGAACGCTTTAACACTGCGTTAAAACGTGCCCTGCTATTAGAACTATGCTATTCCATTCCATGCAGTTACCAGTGCAATTGGCATAATTAACTTTAATGAATTTCTGTTGACAAACCATGAGAAATGGATGAATAGAGACTGAAAGGGAGAACCTGAATATTCAGAAATTATTATTTAGAAAATAAAAATTCCTGTTCTGGGATGCTGTGTGTGGGTGTTGCATTCAGCTCTGTGTTTTTCTAAATGTCTGAATGCGTATCTTCATCTATTTGCCTGCATTGTTTTGACCTATGCTATATCATTGTCATACTCCAAAATTATTTTATTTTGAATTTATTAAAAATGCTATTATTTTATATGAAAAAAAATTATAATTGTCTTTTATTGACAAAATATTTTAGTTTGTCTTGGATCATTTTTTGATTAGATAAGATAACGGTTTAAGCTGTCATGTGGTCATGTTAAAACGTCCCCCTTACATGTTACAACATGCCCCAACTATAATTAATTACAGCTGTAATTAGATTCCGGTATTTTTAAAGGAACACAGCGACTTTTTGGGACTTTAGCTTATTCACCGTATCGCCCAGAGTTAGATAAGTCCATACATACCATCTTTATCTCCGTGTGTGCCATAATTCTGTCTGATGCACCCACCGCTAGCCTAGCTTAGCACAAAGACTGGAGGTATTTGGCTCCATCTAGCCTACTGTTCAATAAGTGACAAAATAACGGCAACATTTTCCTATTTACATGTTGTGACGTGTATAGTTACATTGTGTACTAAGACCGACGGAAAATTAAAAGTTGCTAATGGGTGCAGCGGCGCAATGATATTACGCAGCGCCTAAAAATAGGCTAACTTCCGTCATAATAACCAATGTGACAACCTGCTTGCACAGAGAGCGTTCTGGGGACTATTTTCAGGCGCTGTGTAATATCATTGCGCCGCTGCACCCATGGTACGGCAGCAAAGTTCCTGGATTTATTACGCAGGACTGAGAGTATAGTCCCTAGCCATATCGGTCTAGAAAATTTTAACTTTTTATTTTCCATCGGTCTTAGTACACGATGTAACTATACACACCACAACATGTAAATAGGAAAATGTTGGCATTATTTTGTCATTTATTGAGCAGTAGTCTAGCTGGAGCCGTTTACCTCCAGTCTTTGTGCTAAGCTAGGCTAGCGGTGGGTGCGTCAGACAGAGTTATGGCACGCACGGAGATAAAAATTTATGTATACACTTATCTAACTCTGGGGGACAGTGAATAAGCTAAAGTCCCAAAAAGTCAGCATGTTCCTTTAAATATAAGTACAATATAAAAACATGTATGTACATAATAAGTGGACTGTATAAAATGATTAATTTAAATGTTAGTACCTAGTAGTTAAAGTGGGACCAAATAATGAGACATCATTTGAAAGCTGAGACATCAGAAAATATTAAAACAAAAGTTTTGCTTATAATTGCATTTCTCAGCAAACGGCTTGTTGTGACTTTTGAATTAGCTTGAACTGAATTATCATGCTGGTCAGTAGACCAGCAAGGTCTTGCTTGTGAAGTCTTGCTGGCTAACCTATTTAGGCTGCTAAGTGTTTATGCTACTTATACAGGTGTCTACCTATGCCAGTCTTTTCAGCTGAGCTACCTTCAAATTAGCATACAAATAGTGTAACAAAGTTAACCAAAAAGACCCCAAATCCACTTGTATATATTGTGTAAACAGTGTTCAAAGAGCCTCTCAGGGCCTGTGCTTTTCCACAAGCACATAAACGTCATGCAGATACTCCCATGTCCACAGGACTGCCTCTCAACTTCCACACCATTTATTCAAATCCAACATCTCAAGTGGAGCAGTTTGCTCTGTGGTGAACTGAGCAGTCGCACAGTGATTGACCTGTCTTCCACTAACCCATGTGGCCAGACACACTTAAGGGGAAATGGAGGGGTGAAGAAACAAGAGATATCAAGGGATACAGACAAAAGATCTCAAGATGCTCAACTACTACAAGATTAGCTGGGACCTATTTGCTGGGACACTTTTCTGACTTGGATAGTAGCTCATGGAGAGGTATTTTCTACACAGCCGCTGTGGCAGAGGGCTGTGTGTGATTGATGATGCTGTTTATGTTGATTTTATGTGTAATCTGAGGGGAAACTCTGCGGGTGCACAGAGATACGGTGCAATGCGCATAACAGGGTTGGACAGGCACAAGTCACAATGTGTTATGGTGGGGTGAGGCAAAAACAGTGGTGGCAGCATTACGCTGCAGAAAGAGAAATAAAGTGTACAAGGAGGATATGTGTGAGAACGGAAGGTGCGGTGATGAGTGTCCTGCAGACATTCTGAGGAGATGCCAGTCTAGGTATTCTTTCTTTCTGGGCTGCAGGTTGGTGCAATATATTGGTATTAATGATAACTGATATTTAACACTAGAACCGCCAGGGGTCACTGTATACCTAAAACCACCAGTGGGTAAAATTTACCCATGCAGATGATTACTGTTTTGATACGGCTAAAATACATAATATGTCAATGTATTATGCCACTGTCTTCACAAAGTAAATGTATAGAGTCATGAAATGATTAATTTTTTTGTCTTGTTTTATGCTATTTTAAGCAGGCTACACTAATCACTTTTTGGTGAATATATGCTAAATCAGCCTGCAATGACAACGAGAATTAGAAGGAAATAAATACATATTTGGGTGGTGTAGTCTAATATTATAATAAAATGTCATTAATCACATATTAAGATAACCCATGTTATTTTAATTACTAAAATACCCTAAATAGACAATAAAGAGCAATAATAATTCACCACACTGCATAGGATGTATGACACACACAGTTTCACCTAATTAATTATTAATTTGTTTAATTATATAATTTAGAATTTGAATAAGAGAACAACACCAGTAAACTTGGGGAAATCCTGAAAATTATTTTATTCATTACATCATAGATCGGAAATATTCTTTTTCCAGGAAATGGGCAGACTTGATAGCAACACAGTAGCAAACAATACATGATAAATATAAAAACAATTTCCCCTGCTTGTCTGAACGCCAGGGTATGGCAAATGCCATACTCTGCCATACGTAAATGCCACCCTTGCACAAGTTCCTCCCTCTCTTCCTCCCTTCCATCTTCTGTTTGCTCTGCATGGCCTCTTTGGCCAGGGCCGAGAGGCCTCAATCTACAACCAACCATGTGCTTACCCAGGGGAGAGAGAGAACTCTCTCCCAACTACAACAGAGTCAGACTAACCATGCAAGTTCATCATCATTTCTTCATTCAATACAGAAGAAATTGATTGCAACACCATCGACTAAGGAATCATCACAACCATCTTCAGAACCACAGACTGCTTCAACTATAACTACAAAGGCAATGCAAGTATCGTATTTTAACTAAACAGAGGTTTAGGATAAGCAGTAAAATCTAATTCCATTTGACCTTTTCCCATGTACGATTGTGTGTTTGTTTAGATTCGTTGTGTTCGTGATTTAGTTAATATAACTTGTGCACAATACATATTTGGTTCTGACTCTCTGCCTGCAGATTAATGTCACTTAAACGATTTCTGATCTTGTTACATGCTCTAAGCACTGTACATGCTAAGAAATAATTATTTTTCTGTGGCCATGAAAAATATCCTTTTTTTAGAATTAATAAATGAACAACAATGAGTGTTTGCTGGACGAACTGATTAATTGATTGTAAAATGTATTTAGCTACATCAAGTTAATCCGATTAACTGATCATGAACAAGTTATGATTTATTATTAATATTTCCTCTTTGAGCTAATTTAATATCGTATACAAATATACAATAATATCGTAAATAATCCAGCGGCAGTAACTATATGGTTGACACTCAACATAGTAGGTGGCAGTGTTGCACCTTAACGCTTGTTACCACCCATCATAAAATCCAAATCCAAAAAAAAAGAAGATGATGATGATGCAGTGTGTAGCTACTACTGCCACAGAAAATCATGTCAGAGGAGGTGACAGGCAAAAGTGAGAGACTCAACCAGCACAGGTCGGGGTGCAAGACACCCTAGTCTGCAGGTAGAATTGATCTTATAAGTTGTTTTTGTATACTTTTGTACAGTTGGTTACAAACTGTCTTTCTGCCTCTGGCCAAAAGGGAGAAAACACAAAATAAACAGTTAAAGATTTATTTAAGATTTCTTTAAAAATTGTTAATATTTTCCCCAAAATTTCTATACAGTAGATATCGCAATAATATCATTATGGTCAATGCTCTTGGCCACGATAATCATGTTGTGAAAATCTGATATTGTGACTGCCCTAGTTGGCACTCATAGCCCTCCCTTTCTATTTGCACAAACTTTGTGTATACACATGGGACAAGACAGGTATATTGAGGAGAGGTGCATTCAGCATTTAATGGCACCATTAACTTCAGATGCACCTCATCACACTCTGCCAGCCCAGTCTAGTGCTGTGCCACTCCTTTCATATGCCCATTCCAGTCTGGAGCCCAGATGCTGGGCGGCATTCGAAGGGACAGGGCAGTGCAAACATGAAGAGAGGTGGTCACTCTGTGACAGCGTTCATATGTAGTGTGGACATGCATAATTAAGTTTTGTAAGTTATTAACATTTATTTAACCAGAATAAAACTCACTGAGTTAAACTATTTAGAGATTGAACAGGACAATATGGTAGCAAACTGACAAATCAAAATAAACAAGAAGGAATGCACTGATTTTAAAGGTGATTAAGATAAGGCAATTTTATGGCTGACAACCAATCAATGGCCAATATTAAAATGATATATTTTAAATAAATAAATCCCAACCTTCAAATGCATTAAAATTACAATCATTATATATAGCATTAAATAATTACTGTAACTAAGTGAACATCCAATATCCAATCTGCACTGCTTTATCGCTGATTACCAATATAGTGACAAGATAAAGTACATCACTATAAATAATTATCAAAGCAGAGGACAAAATAGGATACATACTGTGCCCTCCACTAATATTGGCACTTTTGGTAAATATAAGCAAAGGCAGCTGTGAAAATAAATCTGCATTGTTTATTCTTTTGATCCTGATGGAAGATCCAACCATGGACCATTATAAGATTTGGCGACTTAAACTCTCCTCCTCACCATACATTAGGACGATATAGACACATGTCCTCTTCCAGGCAGATTTGTAACATCTTTAGTTGATTCTTAATTATTGCCCTGATGGTGGAAATGGGAATTTTCAATGCTTTAGCTATTTTCCTACAGCCACTTTCTATTTTGTGAAGCTCAACAATCTTTTTGTTCATCCAATTGTGGAAGCATTTTTTTTTTGGTATTGTTAACAATTGTTCCATGATTCTGGGCCACTGAATGAAACACCAAAATGCTTAGTTTTAAACATATAATCATAATCAGTGGGATCTCTCATTAAATTTCCTTAACCGACCTTTAATAGTTCGAGTGCCCATGTGTATCTCAAGTGTGTGCCTGACTGACTGCAGATATACTCATGCACTTAACTGCACTGCAGAGTCCCTGTGGATCAGATCCAGGAGTTGTTTTCAAGACACACACACAAACACACACACACGCATTTGAAGCTGCAGAGTGTAAGAGATGCCTGGTGTTAAACATTCACCCACACACACTTGACTCTCTCTCTCCTTCTCTTCTCATGGTCCTGGGTCTTTACAGACACACGCACACACAATGTGGATCCTCAACAGGAGCATTCAGGTCTGACGCCCACGTTCACGCCTGCTTGAGGAGGTGATTTGCATGTATTACCTTGGACGTTAAACACTACAACACTGAGGTCTTGCGTTTCATTTTGCATGCACAGACAACTAATAAACCATTCGTTTATATGAGCCAGTTAGGCTCAGGTAACAGGAGCCTACACAGTAGAGAAGATACACCCACTCCCTCGTCTAATCCTTCTTCTGGACGTTCTCATTTTTCTTTCTCGCTCATCGTTTATTTCTTTCTCTCTCTCTCCCTATTCCTGGAGGAGAGTGTGGAATTTCTTCCCTGTCTCCTGCTCGATGGTACTGTCAGCTCATTTCTCAGAGGCCCTCTGAGGTACCCGTCGGGACTGAAACTACAATACCCACAGTTCCCTGAGGAAAACTGTTCCACAGAGGCTCAATTATAGCACAGGAGGACACCCAAGAGATATACGAAGCAGGATCTACATACACACACAAGCTGGTGTTTGTTTTGTGCTCCTCGCTGACTGGCAACCTTCTATTGGCCTAGTGATTCTAGTGGCCTTTTCATGTTTCTGTTGTATGATTCAAAACAGTGTTCGCATTTTAAACATTTGATTTGCGAAGAAGGAGTTCAACAACCGCCAAAGGGTGTTTTGGTAAGCGAGCAAAAGGCATGCCGAGGTGTGGAACGATCCACATGATACCATTACACATGACTGAGCTTTTCTTTCAAAAAGAAAAAACTAGAGGTTTTCTTTTGCCAAAGCAAACCTGAAGGAACAAACATAAAAGAGCAGGGATGGGGATCGATGGGAGGTGCTGCGCCACATAGCACTTAAAGTTGCAACAAACTAAGTAGTCATTTCAAAATTATTCTGAGAAAAGAAAAGAAAAAAAGAAATAGTGTGGGTGTGCAGGAGTCAACAATTGCCTGAATAAAGTCGAAACAAAAGGGCAGAGGCAAAACGCACTGCCTTCGTGTTTGATTTGTAATTACGAAGATTTCTGCAAAAGCTGAGGTGATGAGATGTGTTTTAGAGAAAGGCCAGTGTGAAATGGCTCTGACAGCGAAGATCCAGCTGAAAGCTTTAAAATAATTGTATTTCCACTCCTTTATAATGTGAACTCAGATAGAGCGGGAGATTCATTGGTATCTGATTAAATGTAGAGAATGGCTCTAATTATTCTTTGTTCATCTTCACTGGTTCCTTCCGCGTTTTGACCTGCTCACTATAGGTACTCTATTTCTAGAACGTGATGTGTATGTTTATTCTGAGGGGTAAATCTTATGAGAATGATTTTTTCTGCAATAGTGTTTTAGTTTAGTCTGCTAAAGACCTAAATGCAAGCTTTGCATTTGAACCGATTCACACTCCAATTTCACAACAAATAACAAGCTTCCCAGAAAACTTTTTCTTCCTCCCGTGCTTCTTTTTCCTGTTTATCACTGACTCCTAGTATTTCATCAGGACTCACTATCACCACGGGGAGATTTCTTTCTAGTTTCTGAGCTTGACGCAACAGTGTGTGTTTTTGTGAAGCATCTGACACTTCACGGGGCGTCACTTCAGTTGTGTGTATTGCAGAAGGGGTGTTAGGGGTGAGTTAGAAGGGCACACCCCCGGGAGACGAGCAGTGTGCTCCGAAAATCCGCTTCCCCCATCCTAGCACGGCCACAGGGGAATCCTGAGCTCTTCAAAGTGTGCCTTGTGGCAGCAGGGGAGTGAGGTGGAAAGCAAAGGGAAGAGAGAGGAGTACTGGAGATCATGGCAGTGCATTAAGGATCATTTAAAAGTTACAGACGTGAAGGGGGCTCTTCTGTTTCTCTCCTGCTGATCTCACTTGTTTCTTCCAGCTCTCTTGTAAGCCAACATCACACGCCCTACTTGACACTTCCGACATGTAGCGAATGCAGCCGCCATACCAGCCGAAAATAGAAAAACACAATTACATCAGACTCAGAGGCAATAGTTCTGTGCATGAACATGTACTGGCTGTTTGCTCTGATCTCTCTGAAACCCCTGACAATGCACGTACCTTAACCGTGGCAATTTTCCAGTCCTTGTCTCGGAATCTCTCCAATTACTATGGGTGGAGACCCGTAACTTACTTTCCATATCAGTGAGGTCATTTGTAATTAACTCCCTAAATTTTCACTTTCTTCTCCCACTACTTTTAGCTCTGAGTAATAGAACGAGTTGGAAGCGAATTGGAGGGAAGCGAATGAGAAAGAGAATAAGGGAATGTTTTGAGTAGCATTTTCCTAAGGATTAAAATTCCAATCATTAATAACCTCTAGCCTCCATCAATACTACTTTCACCATCTCAGCTCACCATTTCCAAGCCATTCCCAAGCCTCTTTACACCTCGTAACTGGTTCTGATCAATAATTTTGCGATGGAGACTGATGCATTTAGATCTGTTGAATATTTCCAATCCACATCATAGCTCCTTTACTTTTAGCCATGTGTCATGGAATAGAGCGTATGTGTCGTATAAATAAAAAGAGAGCCACAGAGAGAGTCAGAGGCGAGTCTTTAGGCTTGATTAAAAAAGTACAAAGAGGAATGTGTTAATTCATCATGCCTCATTTAGTTATGAATAAGTGAAAGCAAATGTAATTTGTGTTAAAGCTTGCAGTTATTCCACATTGAAGTGTGCATGTATTTAGAGTGATTCCTAGGTTAATTACAAGGTCAAATATCACTATATCCATATCAATGTGCTTCCGACAACCCTTACTTTTTGTTTATGAGCTGCAAGATATCCGTGCACTCGCTCAGCCTTGAGGAACGGTGCGCTGTGAACAGAGAACCTCACATCCAGAGTCTTGTCCCGCACCTCCACCAGACTGAAAATGTTGACGTCGTCTGTCCCCACCGACAGCATGTCTGACAGGAAGTCGCCCAGCAGCTCGTACCTGCTCTTCAGATTGCCACGACGTTCCATGAACTCTACTGCGGAGATGTCTGTCAGAGACACAAACATACAAATGCACAACACATGAGGATAACAGAACTGTATAAATTTGAACAAAACTACAAGAAAAAAAAAAAAAAAAACAGTACCATTTTAATACAGCTCAGAACTGAGGTGCAGAGCTCATGAAAAATACATGGTCACGCTTTCCCCTCGTCAACACATCTTCTCGTCATTAAGTGAGGTTAGTGCCTGTCAGTAGCTGTTCGCACAAACTCCATCTGACATGCTATGTCAAAAAGTCTGGGGCGAGAGCTCAAACTACTGGATGTGGCAAGTCTTTGTCACCATAGTAATGGGTGCTGTGCTTTACGGTCACGGTTCCCGGCACATTATGATGAAGCTGGCCATGGCCTCTGAGCATTGTAGGCAAATTGTGATACTTCAGCAACCATCTGACCATCGATTTTCCTGTGCTGGAGGTGTTCTTTCCTTCGAACACCCAATGGACTATTCTAATTGGGATGCTTAGCCTACAGTTTGGGACTGTGAGGGTGGTTGAACGGTGGCCCCAGGGGGTATGTTAGACCAACTGAGAGAGATCCTGAGCTTAGTCTGTCCCCAGGCTGAGTCAGCGTCTCTTGGGGCCAGTGCTGGAGAGTGGCAGGGGTGTCATAACTCTCGCTGACACTTCACAACTCAGAGGCAGAGGGGCATGTTGAGAAAATGGGGGGCGATTTTCCAGTTTTAATGACAACAATGACATGGAAAGACGGATTCAGACTTGCTGTCAGAGATTTTACTCTGTGTCTGTATCAACATGTGCCAATGCTAAATTGTTCTTTATACCCTAATAATTTGTTAACATATATTCACTACTTCAGCTCATTGTTTCTGCCTTGAATAAATACATTGTTTAAATGAATACACTGTTAGCTAACTGCACAATTTGTTTATGTAAATTTATGAAATACATAACTTGGACACAGTCACCTCTGATAACAGATCACTCTAAATTGTAATGTAGACCCATGCATTTTCTGTAAAGCTGCTTTGAAACGATATGTCCTGTGAAAAGCTCTATACAAATAAATATGAATTGAATTGAATGTGACCCCCTCACCCTTAGGAAACATAGAAGGTAATGTTGTGAGTATAAACAGGCAACAAAAAGTAGTTCAGAATATGTGTGTGTTTAAGTTTCAGTTGTATAAATTAATATGAACTTATATAAACTTATCAGAGGACACAGCATATTTAAATGTAATAAAAATGTGGGATGAAATTACAGTCAATATTGTTCAATATTGTGTTGTTTTACTGAGGTTTTTGTTGTTCATTCAATTTTGACATCTAATGACACCAGGTACACAACATATTGAAAGGACACTACTAATAATCCTTATTGCCTTGTTATAGTTTGCAAATGACATGGTGTCTATTTGGACTAAAGTCTATAGCATAAGTTGTGTTTATATCTTTACTCTTGCAGCCCTACAGTGTTTCCTGATGGCAATCGTTCAGTTCACTGCACGCATAGACCTGAACATCCTCGAAAATAATCATTAGTGCTTAAAGAGTGTCAATCATGGAGCTTTAGGTGGGGGCAAGGAAGGAAACTGTGATTAGCTTTGGGGGGTGCAGGAAGGGTGGCTGTCTGCTCCCATCAGGAGCTGTGTGTGAAAAGGAGACTCATCATGACAGCTGGGAACAGCCTCACACCTGGCTTTGATCCAAGCCCAGATCAAAACTGCTCTCCTTCCCACAGGCATTAGGCAATGGATGTGCTTACCACCTTTTCTGGATGTTAAACACACACACACACACACACACACACACACACACACACACACAGAAAACTTTCTGCATTTTTACATTTTAAAAAACAAACAAAAAAACGTATTCTCCACAAACAGGGTACAAAATAAGAACTCGCTCACTTACAATTAATGATGGTGCTAATCCTATAGAAAATGCTGATCGTCAAGCCCAGGAAGTAAAACTATACTTTTTAATAAGCTGTTTATTTTTTTAAATATTTTTTGTAATTTTCTAGCAATAAACATTAAACAAATTTTGACAACCAATATTTGGTTCATTTAAAAATAGTTCTTTCACATGCAATTTCACAATTTTATGTTAGATAATACTGGCAAGATGGACCTTTTAACCCTATTTGGGGCAAAAGGCACAAAGTATTGATACAAATACTTTAGCTAAAATAATATGTTTTTAATAATGTCTAAGTTAATAATTGTTCAAAACAATTACTTTAAAAAAAGTTTGGACTATTTTTGGTTTATTTTGATAAAATAATTCATTTCTGTTCAATAAACATATTTATTTTCATTAAAATGTGTTCATTTAAAAAAAAAAATATAGAAAAAAAATTATTTAAAAAAGATTCTGAAAGCATTGATTGAGATTCAATAATAATGTAATAAAGCTTTACAGTAGTAACAAATAAATATCATATTTTATTATATGATATGATTAATATCATATTTTCAAATACGATAGTTTCATTATTAATATGGTGATTATCTCTAAGGGAGATCATGGGGGGAGCTCTAGAATTGAGAATGGTCTCTACCACCTCGACGGAGAGACATGCATTCAGTGCTCTGAGAGATACCAGTTTTCCCTGAGACCACAAGAGGATCTGATGGCTGATGCTGTTTTGTTGCCGGCTTCCCTTTAAAGCTTCACATGTCACAAAGTGACGTAGCAAAATTGGACTAGTTGCACACATGCTTCAGACGCAATCCCGCTGAAGCGTTCCCTAAAGCATCAACTTGAGGGACAGTGTGTTGGTCAATATGTCTTTGTGTTTATGTTAGTAAGGCCAGCAGGGGGTGCTCACCCTGTGGTCTGTGTGGATCATAATGCCCCAGTATGATTTTCTGCAAGATGTTAAACCAAAGTCCTGACTCTCTGTGGTCACTAAAAATCCCACAATGTCCCTAGTAAAAGAGTAGGGTTTTAACCCCGGCATCCTGTCCAAATTCCCCAATTAGACTCTGTCCATCATCATGGCCTCCTAATCATCCCCATACTGATTAGCTTCATCACTCTGTCTCCTCTCCACCAATAAGCTGGTGTGTGGT